>OY992891.1:39935295-40502348 GCA_963921405.1 Cepaea hortensis | reverse complement strand
CTCCTCCTCCCTCTACCTCCTCTTCCCTCCTCCTCCTCCTCCCTCCTCCTCCTCCCTCCTCCTCCCTCTACCTCCTCCTCCCTTCACATTCCTCCTCCTCCCTCTTTCTCCTCCTCCCTCTCCTCCTCCTGCTCCCTCCTCCTCCCTCATCCTCCCTCCTTCTCCTCCCTCCTCCTCCCCCTCCTCCTCCTAATCCCTCCTCCTCCCTCCTATTCCTCCCTACTCCTCCTGTCTCCGCCCTCCTCCTCCCTCCTCCACCTCCCTCTTCCTCCTCCCTCCTCCATTTAACCAAGACAGACAGACAGTCAGACAGATAGTCCGGAACGGGATCTTATATGACTACTTATATGATTTAAATTAGATGCTCTCCACCATGGGCTGGACTGGGTCAGACAGACAGACAGATAGATAGATAGACAGACAGACAGACAGTCGGGAACGGGAACTTATATGACTACTTATATGAATTAAATGACATGCTCCCCATCAGGGTCTGGGCGAAGACGGGCTGGGTCAGACAGACAGACAGACAGACAGTCAGACAGACAGATAGTCGGTAACGGGAACGAGAACTTATATGACTACTTATATGAATTAAATGAGATGCTCCCCACCAGGGTCTGGGCGAAGCCGGGCAGGGTCAGCTAGTATATATATAAAACATAGTTGAGGTTTATATGTGTGTATCACAGCAGCCTCTGCAAATTTCATCAAAGTGTCTAGTCAGCATGCAAAATGTATTACCTTTGTACAACACACAATTTGTTAAAGCTGTTACCATACACATGTGTAAATCCCAACTATTTAACAAGAAGACATAATATGAGTAGTTTAAAACTATGGTGGTGACACTTACATTGAAAAGTATATATTAGATGTATGTACCAGACAGAAAAGAAAAAAGTCTCTAGCTACTCTAGAGACCCAAAAGACCTCCAGCCAATTGCAACCATCATCATCATGTGTGACGCTGGTAAACGTGAGATGATCATGTTTCATCATCTCACATCATCCTGTCTCAGATCAGTTCTACATTCATTTTTCCTATGATGCCATTTGAGAGATCCATCCAGATATGTCTCTCTTTGTCTTCCTTTTGCCATGCTGACATCAAGTTTGCCACCAAGACTTTACTTCCCACTACACCTGGGGTAGAAGAGTTGTTGTACGGAGGCACAAGTATATGACAGTCCATTTTGTTTCAGGCTGGGATGTGGAGAAAGGCAACCCTACTGGCCTGCAGCCTGACTTGCTCATCTCCCTTACTGCGCCAAAACTGTGTGCTCTTAACTTCAAAGGCCAGAGACACTTTCTAGGAGGAAGGTAATAGCAGTTTCTTATTGTTTAGTTTCTGTTATTTATGACAGTTGATAGACTCGTTGTGTACTAAAACTTTAATCAAACATTCAGTGACTCCATACATTGTCTGCATGTTAAGTTTTCTTGTTAACTCATTGTGTACTAAGACAATCTACAAATGTTCAGTTTTCTGTTAACCCATTGTGTACCAAGATCATTATCAAACATTCAGTGACTCTATACATTATCTGACACATCCAGCTTTCGCATTAACTCATTGTTGACTAAGACAATCTTGAAATGTTTAGTTTTCTTGTTTACCTATTATCTATCAAGACAATCGCCAGCTCCGTGGCGAATTGGTTACGGACGCAGTTTGTAATACCTCATACCACGTTTGAAACACAGTTGTGGGTGATTTGGCAGCAGACTGCCTTGCGTTGGTTTTTTATGAAATAGTATGGGTGCTGGTCGTTCAGAAAGCAATGACAAACTACTAAATGTAAACTTGCCCAGAAATCATGAACAGCTAAAAAAATGCTGGGGTTTACTGCTACGTCATGTAAAGTATAAGCAACTAACTAACCAAGACAATCATCAAATGTTCATTGACTCTCTACATTATCTGACATGTTCAGTTTTCTTATTAACTCATGGTGTACTACAACAATCTCCACAAATTTACTTAACTTGTTGTATACCAAGGTTAACTCACCTTGTATATATTTAGTATCCCATACATGCCTTACTTCCTTCTGTCCCAGACTGTTTTAACTTGACTTGCTCTTCACGAATGGGGAGCCATGATAATGATGTGGCTAGCAATCAAGCCTGCCAGCCTGGTAGTCATGAATTCAAATCCCTTTCGTCCCAGCCTAAAATGAGTTGCTTGGTTGGTGTGTCTTCTGAAAGACTTTAGTTTTAACTTGAGGCCTGCACATGGATTGCATCTACGGAGTAAGGTTGGTGTCGAGACTCTCCTCCTGACCCAATGCTGAAATACTGTTTCCATAGACTGTATTGCATAGACCTCCTTCCCCTCTCCAGGCTAAGAAACCAGCAGGGGGTTGTAGGCCCTCCACCAGAACTTCATGTCAGTGAGGTATACTATATGTGAGGTATACTATCAGTGAGGTATACTATCAGTGAGGCATACTATCAGAGAGGTATACTATCAGTGAGGCATACTATCAGAGAGGTATACTATCAGTGAGGTATACTATCAGTGAGGTATACTATCAGTGAGGCATACTATCAGAGAGGTATACTATCAGTGAGGTATACTATCAGTGAGGCATACTATCAGAGAGGTATACTATCAGTGAGGCATACTATCAGAGAGGTATACTATCAGTGAGGCATACTATCAGTGAGGTATACTATCAGTGAGGTTTACTATCAGAGATATATTAGGATGTGATCAGGTCATCATTTAGCACAGCTTGTACAGACTGGCTGGGGTTAGACTCTGGTTGATCATGTTCCTCCATGATTTGAGGTAGTTCATTGTCAATAGGCTCCAGCCCCATGCCTAGAGGCCATACAAGGGCTAGTTTTGTATTATACTACATGAACACACAAGAGAAGGTAGAGCTGCTTGCACACTTGAACATTCATAAATAGGTTGTGGTCAGATTTGCTTTGACCCCTGCCCCATGTTTATTTATCATCATGTGCCATACCAATAAGCATGGGCGGTCATGTGCCGCCATCTCACACGTTCACCAGAGTCGTGTGGATCAGCTCTGTGTTCTTGTCTCAACCATGCCATGTGCTCAAGCCATCCAGATATTTACTTTTCTGTTTTCTCCTTGTTCTTTTCCCCTTAATCTTGCCAGTTGTCACGAAGTTCTCCAAGTCATTTCTTCTCATAACATGACCAAAAAATCTTGACTGTCTATGTCTAATTTCTCTAATCAATTAATGGTTTTCATTTGCTTCTTGTAGGACTTGCTCATTGGTTTTTCTGTCTGTCTATGGTACATGCTAAACATGACCACTGAAAAACTTCAGCCTTGACCCCTATTGTTGTTGGCTTTTTCTGCAGGTTTGTACCACCTGGCCTGGAGCAGAAGTATTCACTGCGTCTGCCACCTTACCCAGGGACAGACCCAGTGGTCGAGTTAAAGATCCCACAAAACTCCTCCACACAGCAATCATGAACAGCCAGACATCAAGTTCACAGCATTTGTTTGGTTCATATATCATGAACGCAAATCTTTCAACATTCTTTTTATTTAGAAAATGTGTACACAGAAGGATGTGTTCCAAATGTAAATGTGGAACAAAGTGAAGTTAGAACATGACTCCTTTTTTCTGCAGTCTTGATTGAAAACAATATATACAAATTTCCTTTCTACTATATTCTTCAGTAAATTGTGTTGTATTTTAACTTTGTCAGTGTTAAAAAAAACTTGTTGGTCTGAGTTGAAACATGTTTGAAACTCAGAATTTAAACTTCTATGTTATATTTTGTTTGATCATTTTTACTGACATGTAAGTAAATAGACTGTACAAGAATATGTTTCTATCTCGTCTTCTTTTAATGAATATCAGCCATTGAATTAGGGCAGCTGCGGCTGAGAGGCATGATGTCTGCATGGGGCTGGCAGTATTCCAAAGAACCATTGGGACCTATAGATATCACACATCATCCTGATCTCTTTGGTAGTGAGATTAGATAATCTTCTCAGATAAGGATGACAAACGAGAGGTCTGGTGTACAGGTTGCATACGTTAGAAATCCCACCTTGGATGGAATCTGTCCATAGAGGACACAAACCTTACACATGTGCATATTGAATTCTGACACACTGACCTTTGAGGTACATAACCAGGTGTGACGCATTCACTTTTAAAGAGGAGCAAAGATGACCAAGTCCGTGACTTAAACAAGTAAACAACATCAGCCATGTTTCAAACAACTACATACAGACAGGGTGGAATTCATGCAGACAGGGTGGAATTCATGCAGACAGGGTGGAATTCATGCAGACAGGGTAGAATTTGTGCAGACAGGGTGGAATTTGTGCAGACAGGGTGGAATTCATGCAGACAGGGTGGATAGGCTTCCTGTACAACAGTGTACATACTGAGTGGGTCAGTTGTGTTGAGCATGTATGCAGACGAAGTTTAATTACAGTATGTTTGTATTACAGTGCCAATATGTTTCGTGGACCTCTCAGTTCAGATTGTTTCCACACAAGAGAACTGATGACACCGTACCTGATCACTTGTTCAATGAAAGGTTGTGGTAGCAACAGAAAGCTGATGTAGCACTATTGACCATGGCATGGACTGATTCAGTGCTAAACAAACAGTAGGTTGGGACCAAACAAACATGGATGGCGGAAAATGTGAAGTATCACAGCTGTGACCTGAACATTAATATGGTGGGAGACATGCTGTATTATTTATCAAATTAAGGCAGGTTGCTTAGGGAAAACTACTGTATTGATGTTTTAATTTAGGACATTTCACAATGACAACATTTTGGCAAAATTTAAGCCCATGGCGGATAGAGGAAGTGGCTTAAGATGATAAATCATCCCAAGGCATGTAATTAGTTACAAACAAAAGTTGCCTGTGCAGGTCCCATACAGGACGTGGCAATATTTATTTGCCCTGTGTGATTTTCTGAGCAATTTTATGTTCAGTAGTTTGTCATTGCCTTCTGGACAACTAACACTCACACCATTGTGAAAATCATTGCAAAGCAATTTGCTCCCAAGTCACCTGCGGCTGAATTCAAACCCAGGATGTCGGGATTGTGAAACCACACTCATTACCCCTAGACCATAGACACCAACATACTGAAATCTATTAGTGCATTAGATCAAGATTACCAACCATCCTTAATGAACACATCCTTACAGAGAAATATGATTTCCCAGAACATTCAGGCTACAGTCATTTAAATGTTCTCCTGTTATTCCACCATAAATCTGAGTTTGTGACTGCCCATGTACCCATTCTTAAGAAATGAATAATGTGGTTTCCCCTTGACCTCCATATCCACATAAGATGCATGTGATATTCATATTTTGTGAGTAACTGTTCTTTATTTTGCCAGGGTGGCAATTATGATTTCCAAATGCTGAGTTATTTTATGTGCAATGAGACCTCCTTGTTTTGTCTTTATCTGAGAAATCTTGGCATTACTCCACTACTCTTGGATCAGGGGAAGTATAACTTTCTGAGGTTTCTAATTTAAACAGCAATTACAGAGTACATTCAATACATAGCCAGAAGTTGACGAACAGAAGAGGATAGATAGTGTGGGAGTAGATTTGATGAAGTTGGCATTACTGTTAGGTATAGAGACAGATCAACACGGGCTATGCTTACAGCCACGTACCTTGTGAGTTCATCTTACATTGAATGAATGATAGTGTGCTGTCATCAGACCTGAGACATGGTACTTCCCTTTTAGATACCCTTTCTGTTCAGCTTGTTTTCTTTAGATTTTAATGTATGTCATCTGGCTTTAATCTGTCTGGATGTAAGTCAATTGGCTATAAGTCTGTCTGGATGTAAGACTGTCTGGCTGTAAGTCTCCAAAAAAGATATCCTCAGCCTACAATCTGTCAGCTGCTCTTCAACTTCTGGCTTTAAGACTGTTTGGATGTAAGTCTCTCTAGCTGTAAGTCTGTCTGTCTGTAAGTCAACTGGTTGTAAGTCTGTCTGGTTGTAAGTCTCTCTAGCTGTAAGTCAACTGGTTGTAGGTCTGTCTGGCTGTAAGTCAACTGGCTGTAAGTCAAATGGTTGTAGGTCTGTCTGGCTGTAAGTCTGTCCGGCTGTAGGACTGTTTGTCTGCCAGTAAGTCTGTTTGGCTGTAAGTCAACTGGTTGTAGGTCTGTCTGAATGTAAGTTAACTGGTTGTAAGTCAACTGGTTGTAGGTCTGTCTGGCTGTAAGTCAACTGGTTGTAAGTCTGTCTGTCTGTATATAAGACTGTCTGGCTGTAAGTCAACTGGTTGTAGGTGTGTCTGGCTGTTAGTCTGTCTGGCTATTAGTCTCTCTGGCTTTTAGTCTCTCTGGCTGTAAGTCAACTGGTTGTAAATTTGTCTGGCTGTAAGTCAGCTGGTTGTAGGTCTGTCTGGCTGTAAGTCAACTGGTTGTAAGTCTGTCTGGCTGTAAGTCTGTCTGGCTGTAAGTCTGTCTGACTGTTAGTCTGCCTGGCTGTAAGTCAACTGGTTGTAGGTCTGTCTGGCTGTTAGTCTCTCTGGCTGTAGGTCTGTCTGGCTGTAAGCCAACTGGTTGTAGGTCTGTCTGGCTGTAAGTCAACTGGCTGTAAATCTGTCTATCTGTGTGTGATTCTATCCTTCAAATTGTCCAACTTGAGAGACCCCCTCCAATAGTCATGATACAGCCAGCAGGACTCTTAGGGACATGGAGACAAGCTCCTTTACCACATCATGTTGGAGACACAAACTCCTTTACCACATCATGATGGAGACACAAACTCCTTTACCACATCATGTTGGAGACACAAACTCCTTTACCACATCATGATGGAGACACAAACTCCTTTACCACATCATGTTGGAGACACAAACTCCTTTACCACATCATGATGGAGACACAAACTCCTTTACCACATCATGTTGGAGACACAAACTCCTTTACCACATCATGTTGGAGACACAAACTCCTTTACCACATCATGTTGGAGACACAAACTCCTTTACCACATCATGATGGAGACACAAACTCCTTTACCACATCATGTTGGAGACACAAACTCCTTTACCACATCATGTTGGAGACACAAACTCCTTTACCACATCATGTTGGAGACACAAGCTCCTTTACCCACATCATGACAGAGACATGGAGAGCGACAGACTACTGGAGAGAGTCAGAATTGTTTCTTCGGTGACGTTGCTGTTCGGTGATCTTATATTCAGTATAAGCATGGACCTCAGAGCCACATATTTTAACCCCGGGACTGCCACAGGGATCTGCAATCTCACCGGTGCTTTTTAATGTGCATACGAGCAAGATTGCATACCTAGAAGCACCAGGGGTTGGAAGGATTCTAACATTTGCAGATGATATTCTTGCATACAGGCAGGGGAGAAATAGGGATCAAACAGCCCAGGAGCTACAGGTGACAGTAGACAAAGTGATTGACTGGTGCACTGAAATGAGTGCTGTCATCCACCCGGAAAAGGCGGCGGTGTTGTGGTGCTCTCTGGACAACAGGATTGTGAGAGATGATGCCCCAAGCCTCACGATAGATGGTAGAAGCGTCAACAGAGAGAACAAACTGAAGTATCTGGGAATCACATTTGACAGGAGTCTGTCCTTCAAGGACCATGTGGAGACGGTTGTGACAAGATCTCAAAAGGGACTCAATGCACTATGGCTGCAATGGACACAGAGCAGAGAATGCTCTTCACACTATACCAGCACTTGATCCTCTCAGTAATTGATTATGGACTAGGACTGCTCACTGTCTCAAAGAGTCAGCTGGTGAAATTAGAGCGCATACAGAATGAAGCTATGCGGGTCATTCTGGGATGCACCAGAGAAACCCCAGTAGTGTGTATGTGTTACACCTTTGGTCTAATGACTGTTGCTGGTAGGCACAAGGTGATTCAGGCGAAGGAATACCTCAGAGTAGCTGCAGACACAGACCACCCACTGCATGAGGCGCTGGAATCAGTTAAGGGTCAGCGACTGATAAGAGGGATATCAAAGATGGCTCAGGCGGAGGATACGATCAGACAGGTGTGCATCTTGGAGAACATTAGGCGAGGAGAGGAGTTGGTCAGAGTGCCAGCGGAGCAGTCAGACTTGTGTAGAGTTATAATCACATTAAGCAGGGAGTGGCCAGCAGGGGCCACGGAAGTGGAAATCTAGCAATTAATTCAGGACAATGCTCACTAGGGTGATGTGATTATCTACACAGATGGTTCAGTGTTGAGAGGTAGTAGAAGTGCCTGGGGGTTCTTGGCAAAAACTAATGGTCGGCGTTTGGTGCAGGAGAGCCTGGCGTATGATGACACTACATCTAGCTTAAGAATGGAGGTGGAGGCGGTCAGTGCAGCTTTCCGCTGGATAGAAAACACGATACATACACACATTGTGATTGTAACTGATTCAGAAAGCATGCTGAGAAGGGTGAGAACAGGCAAGCTTCGTGCAGAGTGGCTTGCTTCGCTTCGGAGGTCACGGGTAGCAAGCATCACCTGGATCTTTTCTCCTGGGCATGCCGGTGTGCTGGGGAATGAACAGGCGGACAGATTGGCTGGCTCTGCAAAACTTGGTGGAGTATTGATGCATGACAAGGCAGACGTGGTTGCGGCTTTGTAGGAGCACATGTACACCTCGGAGGAGCAAATGGATCTCCATAGTCTGGTAAGAATGAGACAGCGAGGTGTGACGAGGGGATCTGGCCGACGCTCGACGCTCAGAGGAAAGGCGAGACGGACATATAATCAGATTGCTACTGGAACTATTAGTGTTGGAACTCTTCGCTGGTTGCTGAGGATGGGGACGGAGCGCTTATGGGAATGTCCCGAATGCTGTGATGTTGGTTCCTAAATCAATCAATCAATCAATCATATTCAGTACAATAATTAGGCAGATATTTCACTATTGGCTGTCTGTATTTGGTTCCTTGCCTTCATGTGAAAGGTTTGTCATTATTGGCATTGTTGATTACTAAGCAGAAACTAGTGTTGTTGTTTTTTTGTTTTTTTTCAATTATAAGCTTGCCATAGATGTGCACATAATTTCATTTTAATGCTCTGGTTATCTTTTTGTTTACCCTACTTTTATTCATGTAACGTGCCTCTCATTTTGTTTGTACTTATGTTTCTCAGATGATTTGTTGTACAATTCTTCTCAAAATGTTTGTCCAAATATGGATATCTGTAGTATCCATGTTATTCTTTGTTATAAAAAAAAAGCGTTGCATGTCCTTTGCAGGAAGTTGAGATCAACTCCAGGTTGATTTTCTCTGCAATTTTACATACATTAGTTTGCTATTGCTTTCTGAACAAACAGTAAACACAAACACCAGATCTCTGGTAACCCCAGACTTATGCATCATGTGACATGCAATGATGATTCTCTATAGCAGACTAACTTATCATCTCCCCATTCAGGTGAACACTGGCGCTACAGAAATGTTTCTCTGGCCTAAATTGCTGCTGTTTGTGAATCCTCTTTAAGTCTGAGGCCCTGGTGTCCATGTCACCTGAACTCCAACAGGTCTTATCTGTTGGAGTGAGGTTAGTCTTCTGTCCTAACCTGGTACCAAAGTACCATCTCCATGTGGACTGTTACAGAGCTCTCCTTCCCCCCTCCAAGCCCAGAAACCATCCGGGTGTTCATGACCACTACTGTAACTTCACATCTGTGGCGGGGTATATCAAGATTTCACCAGGTCATGTTTCAGCACAGCATATTCAGACTGGTTGGGGTTGGACATGTTTCCCCACAGGGTGAGGTTTTTCATTGTAACAGGCCAAGCCAGTAGGCCAGGGGCAGTATGGTCTCCATTGAGCGAAACATGAATGTCTTGTCATTGGTAAAGAAGGTAGTTTGTCATTGCTTTCCTTCCCAGCAGCGACCATACTGGTCAATGACTGTGGCCATTGTCTCCACACACACACAAAAAAAATCCTCTACCTACAGTTATCGTAAAATTGGACCCCATAACCTACAATCTGTCAGCTGCTCTTCAACTTCATCCACCCCATACGGCTTCCTGTGACCTTGATCGAATGTACGATATGAAGCATGGACAATGAGCAGACAAGCTGAAAAACATCTAATGGCAGTGGAAATGTGGTTTCTGGGGAAACTACAAAGAATGCCATGGACAGACAGAAAAACCATGCAGCAAGTCCTACAAGAAACAAATGAAAATCATTAACTGATTAGAGAAATTAGACGTAGACGGTCAACAATTTTTTGACATGTTAAAGGAAGAAATTAATTACAGAACTTGGTGACAACTGGCAAGATTGAGATAAGAACAGCGGGAAGGCAAAGAAGTAAATACCTGGATGGCTTGGCCACATGGCATGGTCAAGATTAGAACACTGAGCTGATCCACAACTCTGGTGACCGTGTGAGATGGTGAAACATGACCGCCCATGCTTACTGGCATGGCTCATGATGATGAAATGCGTTGTCCACCAAAAATGACAACTGACCACATACTGTAAAGTTGCTGTACTAACAAGAAGCAGCATAAACATGTGTGACTGGCGTGGTTGAATTAAAACTGTCAGCTTGGATGACAAACACAAGACTGCTATCAGAAATGACACATGAACTATACCAGCACAGCTGAAGTTAAGCTGGAGGACATATAGAGGACTGCTATCAGAGATTGTGATTGTTTAGAAACTTTCATTCAACACTTAACATCACTGCACTAGGGACATGTCTATTTAGGCTCCATCTTCCTCACAACATGTCAGAGTATAGATACTTCTAGTTCCATTGGCTAGTTGTTACACACGTATTTGCTTTGACCTCTACAATTCTTCCTGCTCTTGATGAATTGGACAGCCACAAGTAATCGTACTTATAGATGAATGCATAAAATAAAGTCACTGCTGAGGCAAAATGGGAACAGGTATAAAGAGTGGACAAAATAACTGGAATGGAATAAGTTTAAAGGGCTAAATGGTTGGCATTTGTTGTGAAGTAAATTTTACTTGTGAATATACAGTCGGTTTTCTCACACTGTATTTTCATACTACTATGTGCATACTTTTTTTTTTTTTTTTAAACAAATAACCGTAGTTAACTTCTTGTTACTTTACTTGTTTAACATTGTTAAACAGTTCATTTGCACAAACCTTATAACAGATCTGGATAACATTGTTATTGGTAAATGTTGGCGATGTATAGACTACTTTCTTGGAATCTATTCTGTTCTCATGCCACTGTCACATGTTGAGGACATGGTGCCCTATTTTATTGACCAAACACATCTGGATGGGTGATGCGGTCAGCATCAGTCAGACCAACTTTTCCATCTCTCCAAAAATATTCAGCGACCCATGTCATGAGGCTGGATCAACCCTGGGGCTATGTAGTCATAACAATAATCCCACCTCAAGGTAGATTTGAACTCAGCACCACCAGGTAGGCCAGTGCCCAAGCCATTGGCTCTTATAACCTCAGAAACATTAATACATTACGGTACCTTGTAGTATCCCCACCATAATTAATTTTGAGAATTTGATGAAATCTAAATTGGTAAAACATTGTACCATTTTGTAGACTTTCCTCTTCTACCTTGGTGTGTAGAGGGATCTGTTGTGTAGACTTTCCTCTTCTACCGGGATCTGTTAATTTTGTAGATTTTCTCCTGTATTTTGGAGTGTAGAGGAACCTGTTAATTTTGTAGACATTTCCTCTTCCACCTTGAAGTGTAGAGGGACTTGTTAATTTTGTAGACTTTCCTTTTCTATCTTGGTGTGTAGAGGGATCTGTTAATCTTGTAGACTTTCCTGTGTAGAGGGATCTGTTAATCTTGTAGACTTCCTCTTCTACCTTGGTGTGTAGAGGGATCTGTTAATCTTGTAGATTGCCTCCTGTATTTTGGAGTGCAGAGGAACCTGTTAATCTTGTAGATTGTCTCCTGTATTTTGGAGTGCAGAGGAACTGTTAATCTTGTAGATTGTCTCCTGTATTTTGGAGTGCAGAGGAACCTGTTAATTTTGTAGAAATTTCCTCTTCTACCTTGAAGTGTAGAGGGACTTGTTAATTTTGTAGACTTTCCCCTTGTACCATGGAGTGTAGAGGGACCTGTTGGTCTTTGTCTTAATTTGGGTAAACTGCATACACATTGTTGATACAAGCCAGTCAGGTGAATCAGGGATTGAACATTGGTGGCTATAAGTACTTCACTCAACCAAGATGTTGGGAATACAGACGGCAATGTTGAATATTTCAAAAGCTTGAGTCATCATCTATACAATGTTAACAGTGATTACTTTATTTCTGAGTAAGATGGGAGGTTCTGTTTCTGGCATATCAGGTGTTGCTGAATTTGTTGTTTATTTCTCTCAATGCAATCATTTTCACAATCATGAAAACATGCCAGTTAAGACTTGATGTAGGATGTGACTGAATTACAACAGAAAAACTGGACTACATTTATGCGAAAAGATGTAGAGGAAGACAATGAAAGAAGATTTGTGACAGCCTGTCATCTTAGAATAGAAAAGTATTGGCACACAGATACAAGCTGTTGATCACAAGGTGAGCATGATTGTCCATGCCAATTGGCAAGGCACTTGATGATGATGATGACTCAGTGGATTAGCATATTTATGTTTTAAAAAGTTAGCGGTGTGTCCTTATTCAAGACATTGCAATCAACCCCAGCATGTATTAGCTGTTTGTGATTTTCTGGGAAGTTTCATGTTAAGTAATCTGCTGAACCGCATCAATGCCTTTGAATATAAATGTTATAGACAGGTTCTAAGAATATCTTGGATACAGAAAAGAACAAATGCATCCATATGAAAAGAGCTGAATATTGAAGAAGGTTGGCTACTAAAGATGATAAAACACAGAAAATGTAAATTATGCTGGTCACTTGAAACATCATTACAGTTTGAAGATGCCCGGAAAGAGAATAGGAAGGGCGAAGAGAAGGTGCGTGCAGGGTGTGCAGATGGATGTATTGGAAGCAGGGCATCTTGCTTATGCCTGAGTTTTTTGGAAGTTTGTTATGGGAGGGAAGTTCTGCATAGAATATGCTACTGAATGAATGAATTGGCTCATGCTTTCTGGATGGCCAATGCTCATACCACTATGAAAATCAACGCAAAGTGGCCTGCTCCCAAATCACCTGCGGATTGTGGAACTGCATGCACAACCTCATAAGCCACAGATACTGTCATGGGAAATAGTTGCCATTGGTATGTCAGGATTGTGGAACTGCATGCACAACCTTGTAAATCATAGATACTGTTATAGGAAATAGTTGCCATTCATATTTCAGGATTGTGGAACTGCATGCACAACCCCATCAGCCACAGATACTGTCATAAGAAATAGTTACCATTGGTATGGGGACACTAGGGTTTAGAGAGAAGCCAGGTTGTCAACTGCAGATGTATGTTATAACATTGTCCTCCCATATCTTCTACCCTAAGGTATGAATATGCTGTGATATTGCTGTTCATAACTCTGCATACACATGCAAATACACAACCTAGCTATGCCAGACTAAGACAGCAAGATGCCTCATAGACAACTGAACGCCAGACCTCCAATATATCACTGGGACAGCCATTATATTTGTAACCAAATATGCAAATATCAATTCATTAAGACACCTCATGGGCAGTTAAACCTCAGACCTCCAGGTTTGTTACAACTATCATGAGGACAGCCATTATATTGTAACCCCAGACCTTCAGGGCAAGCATGTTTGTTACACCTATCATGAGAACAGCCATTATATTGTAACCCCAGACCTTCAGGTTTGTTACAACTATCATGAGAACAGCCATTATATTGTAACCCCAGACCTCCAGGTTTGTTACAACTATCATGAGAACAGCCACTATATTGTAACCCCAGACCTCCAAGTTTGTTACAACTATCATGAGGACAGCCATTATATTGTAACCCCAGACCTCCAGGTTTGTTACAACTATCATGAGGACAGCCATTATATTGTAACCCCAGACCTTCAGGGCAAGCAAGTTTGTTACAACTATCATGAGAACAGCCATTATATTGTAACCCCAGACCTCCAGGTTTGTTACAATTATCATGAGGACAGCCACTATATTGTAACCCCAGACCTTCAGGTTTGTTACAACTATCATGAGGACAGCCACTATATTGTAACCCCAGACCTCCAGGTTTGTTACAACTATCATGAGAACAGCCATTATATTGTAACCCCAGACCTCCAGGTTTGTTACAATTATCATGAGGACAGCCACTATATTGTAACCCCAGACCTTCAGGTTTGTTACAACTATCATGAGGACAGCCACTATATTGTAACCCCAGACCTCCAAGTTTGTTACAACTATCATGAGACCTCCAAGTTTGTTACAACTATCATGAGAACAGCCATTATATTGTAACCCCAGACCTCCAGGTTTGTTACAACTATCATGAGAACAGCCATTATATTGTAACCCCAGACCTCCAAGTTTGTTACAACTATCATGAGAACAGCCATTATATTGTACCCCTAGACCTCCAAGTTTGTTACAACTATCATGAGAACAGCCATTATAGTGTACCCCTAGACCTCCAAGTTTGTTACAACTATCATGAGAACAGCCATTATATTGTAACCCCAGACCTCCAAGTTTGTTACAACTATCATGAGAACAGCCATTATATTGTAACCCCAGACCTCCAGGTTTGTTACAACTATCATGAGGACAGCCACTATATAGTAACCCCAGACCTTCAGGTTTGTTACAACTATCATGAGGACAGCCACTATATTGTAACCCCAGACCTCCAGGTTTGTTACAACTATCATGAGAACAGCCATTATATTGTAACCCCAGACCTCCAGGTTTGTTACAATTATCATGAGGACAGCCACTATATTGTAACCCCAGACCTTCAGGTTTGTTACAACTATCATGAGGACAGCCACTATATTGTAACCCCAGACCTCCAAGTTTGTTACAACTATCATGAGACCTCCAAGTTTGTTACAACTATCATGAGAACATCCATTATATTGTAACCCCAGACCTCCAGGTTTGTTACAACTATCATGAGAACAGCCGTTATATTGTAACCCCAGACCTCCAGGTTTGTTACAACTATCATGAGAACAGCCATTATATTGTAATCAAATATGCAAACATTTCAGCAAGAGCATTGCACATAACCTTCTTGCCACAGGAACTTCTTTGCAGTGCCACAAATTAAAGGTGTCACCAGTGCTAAGAGTCATTATTGTGATTGAAAACAAAAGGGATGTCTATGTATGTACAATCTGCCCTTGTAACAGTGTGTGGTCTCATGTACTCCTCCTTCTAATATAATCAGACTTTCAGTTAAAATGTATCAACATTCTTAGAATACTGCAGAAATAAAAGCATTACAACAATGTTGTAATGTTGTCTTTTTTGTGTGTGTGTGTTCATTATATCCCCAGAAACTGCATTTCTGTTATTTTGTGAACAATTTCAGCACCAGCCATCTTCCCAGACTGCCAGTATCATAATCCGCAGTCAGCATATCTCCCATTGGAGATTACGGATGTGGATCTGGACCAGTGTTCTTTCATCTGAGAAGTGGCCAATGTACACCGATCTTCGACCTACATTGTCTCACACACTGACACATGCCTATTTGGAACTGAAGCTCAGAATCCTGAAAACATACTTAAGGATAGGATTACCCAGCTCACATTGGCCGTGAGAGCTGTCCAGTGACATCAGATAGAACAGAATCCAACAACTACCAACGGTGACACCTTCTATCTGAGGTTGGGATATCATTGATACCATGCACACATGTCGCCTGTCAGCTTCACCACAATCATCAAGATTAGCAGTGGCAGTCAGGGCTGGCCCTCTCATACAATCAGCAGAGACGTCTTGGATCAGGTCTATGTTCCTATCCTGAAGATGCCCTGTGGCCAAGCCATCCAGGGATGTCAGTCTGTATTTCCCTTGCCCTATACCATCAAGTCTGCAAGTTGTCACTGATTGTTCAAGTTTATTTTAACTCCATAACATGCCCAGACATCCCTCCATTAGTGTTCCAATCTCCTCCCATAGATCACAACAGGGCACAAACTGTGTAGTACCAGCATAGATCATTTGTGTATATCATCTGTCACACATGTCTGTAGTATCATCAAACAGGATCATCTGTGTATATCATCAGTCACACGTCTGTAGTATCATCAAACAGGATCTTCTGTGTATATCAGTCACTTATGTCTGTAGTACTAGCTAGGATTATTTACTTATAACAGATTCACATCTGCTCTAAATATACTTTTTTTGGGGTTAGGTTTTCTCAAGTTTTTATTTAGCCTGGACATGGCCTGCTCTTTGCAATTTTTATCTACCTAGGGATTGTTAATACAACCAGTGTCATCCTCGGATCCTCATTTTTTGCACTTATCATAGAAGACTGGTTGTCAAACATCAGGATGCCTTGTTAGGTACCTTATATTGTAACAACTCTCAGCTGTGTAAATCAGGATCTGTTTACAAACCTTGTTAGGCACCTTATATTGTAACTCTCAGCTGTGTACATCAGGATCTGTTTACAAACCTTGTTAGGTACCTTATATTGTAACAACTCTCAGCTGTGTACATCAGGATCTGTTTACAAACCTTGTTAGGCACCTTATATTGTAACAACTCTCAGCTGTGTACATCAGGATTTGTTTACAAACCTTGTTAGTTGTTAGGTACCTTATATTGTAACAACTCTCAGCTGTGTACATCAGGATCTGTTTACAAACCTTGTTAGGCACCTTATATTGTAACAACTCTCAGCTGTGTACATCAGCATCTGTTTACAAACCTTGTTAGTTGTTAGGTATCTTATATTGTAACAACTCTCAGCTATGTACATCAGGATCTGTTTACAAACCTTGTTAGGTACTTTATATTGTAACAACTCTCAGCTGTGTACATCAGGATCTGTTTACAAACCTTGTTAGGTACTTTATATTGTAACAACTCTCAGCTGTGTACATCTCAGGATCTGTTTACAAACCTGGTTAGGTACTTTATATTGTAACAACTCTCAGCTGTGCACATCAGGATCTGTTTACAAACCTTGTTAGGTACTTTATATTGTAACAACTCTCAGCTGTGTACATCAGGATCTGTTTACAAACCTTGTTAGGTACCTTATATTGTAACAACTCTCAGCTGTGTACATCAGGATCTGTTTACAAACCTTGTTAGGTACTTTATATTGTAACAACTCTCAGCTGTGTACATCAGGATCTGTTTACAAACCTTGTTAGGTACCTTATATTGTAACAACTCTCAGCTGTGTACATCAGGATCTGTTTACAAACCTTGTTAGGTACTTTATATTGTAACAACTCTCAGCTGTGTACATCTCAGGATCTGTTTACAAACCTTGTTAGGTACCTTATATTGTAACAACTCTCAGCTGTGTACATCAGGATCTGTTTACAAACCTTGTTAAGTACTTTATATTGTAACAACTCTCAGCTGTGTTCGTATTCTGTCTTCTATTGGTCCTCTAAGCCACACACCCCCCCCCCCCCCCCAACAAAATTAAATATGTTCCTTTTTATCTAGCTGGTTAAGGAAAAACTCAGACCATTTAATCATTTTACCACTGTATATTTATTACAATGGTCTTGTGTCGCACATATTTTCATACATAAGAATATTCACATGAAGTTATAACAGCTCAAATTTTTTTCTTTCTGAGGCAATCTGTCATTTTACCAAATATTCACATTGTTCAATCTCTTTCATACCTACAAACATTCACCATTTGAAATCTAACATTCTTCCCATCCACAAACAAATCGGACGTCAGCAAACTGTTCAATCCCCGTCCTTCTCTCCGTGATCTGACACCAGTTCGTGAGTCTCAATTTTGACATCCAGGTCATCCTGCAATATGATGCCCTCCACTTCCTCATCCTCATCTTCCGTGACCCCAGTAGTCACTACCTGATCCTGTTAACAGTCAGCAAATGTTAGCCAGTGAAAATAAACAGCAGCACACAAAACACAAGAAGCTGATAAACTTAACTATTGAAAATCACTGCAATCATCACCATCTCATATCTCCCTCTCACCTCTGTCTCTTCTTTCTTTAACCCCACTACCCCCCCCCCCCCCCCCAACATCTCTCTCAGGTGATCCTGTTCCCTGTCAGAACAGAACACATGCTTAATCAATTCTGGTCTGAACCTCTGGCCCTAACTGGCATCTTGCCACCTTGACTGAGGATAGTTCGTTACACTGTGCTTCAAATAAATACATCATACCTCTCTGTAGCACAAAGCCTGTAAGCACAAATCCTGGGCTGAATTGTAGAGACCATGTGTTGCCCATGCAGCAATGATCCCTCTTAAGGCCTGCCTAGTTTACTCCAGAGGAAAGATATACGTCTGGTACAAGACAAGCTGCTGAATCAGCAAAGCAATCAGAGTTTCCATCCTAGACCAGTTGCCGACCAAGGCCCTGCCAGCCAGGACATTTAGTCTTTAGGTTGCATTTCCTTGCAATAGGGTAAGTCTTGTACACTCCCAGTTGTGATTCTCTGCCAGGTGCCACTGTCACAATGTTGGTGAGCGCCGCCCAACATTCGATGCTAACAACAAGCATGTAGTACCTTCTACTGTCACTCAGAGTGACTATGACCTGACTGGAGATTTGGCCCATAGAGAGATTTAACAAATATCCACAGTGAGCTTGTCAATTGTGGTCTGAACCATTGGCCCACAGAGCTTTGTATGTCTTGATGAATTCTCGTTGATAGCACCATATGCTGAACATAATTGGCTTAGAAAGAACCATAACAGATAAGTCTTTCCAGCAGGCTGTGGTGAGAGCAACATTCTGATGATGCCACATGATAATGATGGCATCTAGAGAACCGGTGTCTTGTGTGCAGCTCTCAAAGTTCACTATAGGAGGGGAAAGACTGCCCTCTCCCTCATTTCCCCTATGAATCCAGACCTACAAAACGAGATGATCCAACACTTCACAGCGGGTTCCTGCTTCATTCGTCATGGCTTCTCATCCGGACTGGGGCAGATCAGATTGACCTGGGCTCCTCCTAGGTTGACCTAGCCTAACATTGGAGCCAGAAAATGTCTGGGAAACTAACGGCTGATCCATCAACCATCAAGTGCTGTCTGGTCTATACAACTACTGGTCCAGCACTATATGTCAGGTATTTTCTTGTTGACAACATCATGGTGGAAACACTGTCCTGTAACATACCGATCTCATTTGGGTTCAAACCGGAGACTTTGCATGTCACAACCTTATAGCCATAATTCATTGATAACTGGCATACATTGCAAATAAAATGATGCACAAACCTCTATCCCCATCGTCTCATCCTCGCCGATTTCATGAGTTCCAGCGAGAGTGTGAGCTTCCTCTATAACCAGTGCATTACCATTCTCATCTGTGATGTGGCTGATCACTGCAGGAGTGTATGTATACATTACATACAACCTTGCCCAGTAGAACATTATATGTGTATTGTACATACAGAAATGTGCCCGTAAAACATGTGTATAGTACATTTATACATGATTGATTGTACGCATAAGCGTACGCAATGGGAGTTGTGGTGGTGCAGTGGCTAGCGTGCTTGCCTGTCAACACAGTGGACATATGTTCGAGTCCTGTAGGCAGGGATTGTTGCCCTGAGCTCCCAGGTTGACCCAGCCTAACAGTTGCATGTCCTTTACAGGCCATTGTAATCAGCCCCAGCATTTACTGGCTGTTCCTGGTTGACTAGTCACTGGTAGTTGAGTAGTTTGCCATGACTTTCTGATCATCTGCCACATAATACCACAGAAATCAATGAGAAGCAGCATGTTTCCAAATCACCGGTATCTGATTGCAAACCGCCGACTCTAAACCCGAATCAGCTGTATCTACAAAACCCTCAATTGTAAACCATAGCACCGGTTCAGCCTAGCACAGGAACCAGGAAATGTTCAGAGAGGTAGAGGCAGCCAGTGTGGCACCGAGCACATCATCCATTGGGTCCTGATTGCTCTATAAAGATATACACTTCTAGGCCAAAATAGTCCGTGTTTTTTAAATAATTGCATATCCTTTACATGACGTTGCAGTCAACACCAGCATTTTACTACCGTTGTTGATGTCTTGGCAAGTTTTTACATTCAGTAGTTTGCCATTGCTTTCTGAACAACCGGCTCCCACACCAACAAATTAAAACCATCACAACACGGTCTGCCGCCAAATCGGTCACCGCTGTGTTTTGAACTCAGGTAAGCGGCGCTACGAATCGGGTTGGCAACGCCATTGCCACGGAGGCTACTACTGTATGCCTAATACACTACCAGGCATGTAAAACAGCCTCCTTACTACTTACAACTTTTTGCCCAATAACTAACACAATCCTTTATGGGTTTTTTTTACGTAATATATACTCAAAGCTGCTCATGTCTTGGAAAAGTGCTCCTTGCTTTAAACTGTTTTTTTCTGTGTAAGCTGACACTGAAAGCAGTATGGGATGTACATCACACACCCACAGGCCCATTAGACAAGCAAACATCCGAGGGAGTGCAGTGGCACAGTGGTAAGTCAACTCAACTGCCAATGTTCACTTCCCAGTGCAGGCTGGGTTATTTCCCCCCCCCCCCCCCCCTATCTGTATGGCCTGGGGTCGATAGAGCCTCATATAAATGGTTATTAGACCATTTTCAGAATTTTTTAGAAACTGTCTGCGAAGAACAGGCAACAAGAAAGGTCACTGATCACCTCACCACACAGAGTACGTGAAGGACCAACACTTCACACCCCAATGTCAGTATCTGCTGTGGGACTTCTTGTATCTGTACATACACACACGCATGGGCCTCATAAATCTTAGTTGATGAACCATCTAGATGAAAGGCAGCTCTAATTCCAAACCCCTGCAGTCTTTAGGATGCCCGTGCATGAGAAAGGCTTCAGAAGTCATTGCTGAGGAAAAGCCTGGAGGCAGTCCAGTGTTGATCTCTATACTATTCTAGTCTCTGACACCATACTCAAGTGATGAGTGAATTTGCAACTGCAAGAACAAGTCAAAACGTGTGTAGCCAGACAAGAGTGCTATACAGGAGGCCAAAGAAGAATAGTCAAGCAACACAGAACTGATGTCGTCAACTGTTATACGCTGAGGGATATAGGAGGGAGTCCAAAATGTAATGGACTGTATGGTTCCATGTGCCGTGAGGATAATCTGACAACTAGTTATTACTTTAGATGTGTCAGTGCAGCAGGGGAGAATGTGATGCACCTGGCAACAGTTTGTTTTTCAAACAGACATGTCCAAGCTTGGACCATGAAAATAATATTTCAGCGTCACCACTGGTGTCACAACACGGGGGAGGAAGTAACAATTCAGCTCTATTGGTGTAAAGCATGATGTCAGGAAGTTACATCCAGCAGCGGGAGAGACCAAGGGCAGCTACCACCAACTTTCAGCAGGGCATTCCCAGGAACTGTTCCGTTACTGTGTTTTCCTCACTGGGTGCATCGTGCACGCCTGAAAGGAGGATTGAAACTACTGCACCAGGCAGAGCAATGAAAACAAATGTACAAGGTTAGGTTGTCTGAATGTTCAAACCATGTAGCTGGATTCTCAGAAAACCTGCAGTGTTTAGATAATGCCTGAGAAAACAGCCATTATTAATGATGAGCTAATGGACTGAGGGAGGTCATAAACTGGCCATCTATTCCCTCATACATTTAGGTCTACAACATATGTGAAGGCATAACAATTAATATACCCTCAGCAGTTGCCTGCTCTACAGGACATTCTTCTTCTTCAGCGTTCCGAGCCATTGAGGTTCTTTGCTGCAAATACAATCCGTCTCCATTCGTCTCTCTGGTTGACTTCTCTTGCCAGTCATTGATTCCAAATACTTGTAGGTTTGTATATATATATTATCTCTCCACCGTCTTCTTGGTCTACCTCGGGGTCTACGGTCATCTATTTCCTGAGTGTAAGTGAGTTTTGTTTCCCTATTATCTTCCATTCTTTCTATATGCCCCAGCCATTGCAGTCTATTAGCCTTCATGATACCAGTGATTAGCGGGAACTTAAACAGATCATAAATGTCTTTGTTACTTCTTCTTTTCCACTCTCCACTTTGTGTATCCCTAATGGGTCCAAAGATGCGTCTTAAAATTTTGTTCTCAAAGGTTTGTAGCAAGGCTTCGTCTCCTTTCATTGTACTCCAGGTTTCAGAGCCATACAGCACAATTGGTCTGATCAGTGTTTTGTATATTGTGATCTTGGTGTTACGAGATACCGCCTTTGATTTTAGTAGATGTAGTGCATAGTATAACTTATTTCCAGAGCTGATTCTAGTTTGTATTTCTTCCCTTATGATGTTGGAGCAGTTGAAGATTGTACCCAGGTATTTGTATGTTTCCGTTCTTTTAATGGTCATATTATCTATTTGTATGTGGCCAGAGTTTTTAGCCATTCCTTCTCTTGAAATTACCATATATTCTGTCTTATCTTGGTTGATAACCAGCCCCATCTGTTGGGCTTTTTCCTTGAAGTGAGTCAATATTTCCAATGTCTTTTGTTCATTTTCCCCTATAATATCTATATCATCTGCATAACCAAGCAGTTTGGATGTTCCTCCAATATCACATTCCTCCTTTACCCTCCTTACAACTTTCTCTAGAGCCAGATTTAAGAGTAGCGGTGATAGTGCATCACCCTTTTTCAAGCCAGATGTTATTTGGAAAGGGTCTGATTTCCTGCCTTTATATGTTACTATATTATAAGTATCTTCCATGCATAGTCTGGTCATGTTGATTAACTTCCTTGGTATTCCTAATTCCTGCATAGCATTCCATAGACTATTCCTATCGACACTATCATAAGCCTTTTTAAAATCCACAAAAATGTTATGGAGATCTCTTTTATATCCCAATTTTTCTCGGCTATTTGTCGTAAGATAGATATCTGATCTATTGTTGATCTGTTTTGTCTAAAACCCGCCTGGTAGTCACCTAATATGTATTCTGAATATGGTTTTAGTCTATTTAGTAATACCGCGGATAGTATCTTATAGCTTATGGACAGGAGTGATATTCCTCTATAATTTTCACACTGGAACTTGTCTCCTTTCTTAAAGATAGGTATCAATAATGATTCTTTCCAGTCATGGGGTAATTCTTCAGTCCTCCAGATTTTTATTATTAGTTCGTATAGTATAACTTTAGATGTAATGCATGGCCACCCGCCTTTATAAATTCAGCAGCAATTCCATCAGCCCCAGTTGCCTTATTGTTTTTAAGTCGTGTGATTACATATAGGATTTCTTCAAATGTAGGTTCTTCAATGTCTACAGGACATTGGTTTTTTAAATATGGATATTGTTTTTTAAATACCAGAGAACATGGAGGAAGCCTTATCAGAACTAGCTACCCAAGATGAGTAAACTAAGTAGTAACGTGATCAGATCACATTTTGACACTTCTAACTACGTTGGTACTGTCACCTTCACAAGTGGGCACGTATCCACACTGCCCTCCAGACATGACACCACAGATGATTTATTTCTATGATGTTCTGAAAGCATCCATCACAAACACATCTCACTTGGAGCTTCAATGCCAGAGAGGGAGCAGATCACAATTCCAGACATACACATCTCAGATGTTTGGAGTTAGAAAGTTCAGCAAACAAGGACAGCAGCTTCTCAAATTCTGTGTCCATGGTGAGTGCGTATAATCAACTCCTATTCCCAGACTGTGAAGGACACCACTTCACACTAAAAAAAGCAGCACCAGGTTACATGACTAGAGGTTTACTGCTTATAGGCTGCATCATCCCACAGTCAGGAATGTCTGGAGCTTTCTAGTATTATCATTATGCTCACTTGTGGGGTCTTCTTCTTCTGTAATATCACTTAGAGAAGGATTAAACATCTACACATACATCATACAGCAGATTGTTTACTGTACATACAACCCCCCCCCCCCCCCCCCATATCTTTTACAGGGCATTGCAATCAACACCAGTAATTTTCAGCTGCTGCTGCTGTCTTGGCAAGTTTTATGTTCAGTAGTTTGCCGTTGCTTTCTGAATGGCCGGCTCGCATACCCCCATAAGTAACCAGTGCGACGCGATCCGCTGTCGAATCTCGCGCAGCTGTTTCGTACGAGAGTATACGGGATTACAAACAACGTCCTTAACTCCTATGCCAGGGAGATCGGCGTACATACAAATACAACGGTGGCTACTATATGCCAGCACGTGTACAGCAATTATACAAATGGCTGCAATGTTCAGTATATTGCGAAACTAACTGAAACAATTGCATATTGCTCTCACACAAATTGCTCAGCTAAATGCTGCGTACCTCAAACACATGACTACATGCAGTCACTGCTATTGCCCACAGGCAGCACTCAGAGGCCAGGCATACCCTACTGCTGAAATCCCCCAGATATTGGCTCCTGGCCCAACCATAGCAACCAAGAACCATCACAAACAAGAATGACACCAGACGGTCAAGGGTAGGCAACTGTGCAGGAAGTGAGACGGTAACATCTGACAGAGTTCATAGTCTAAAATTCACCATTGTGCACATTGACCTTCAACTCTGTGTCTGTGCCTGCAGTACTTACCCCCATCCTGCCCTTCATGTATGATGGTCTCTTCCATAATGATCTGTCGACTCTCTAATTCCTCGTCACCATCCTCTGTAGTGGTGACGATTGTAATGACACTCTGCACAGCACGAAGAATAGAAGATTTCATGCATATATAATTGGCCAGTTATGTTCTGTGAAGCTGTGTCACTATGAATACATTATGCAGTAGTAGCAGCATCAGAACAGTATTAAGTGTAAAAAACTCTGTTTACGCACTTTGAAGAGATTATCATCATCATCAAGTGCCGGTTGGCGTAGGCGTTCATGGCTCTCCACAGATCTCGATCCTTGGTTTTCTGGATCAACTCTGCTGCTGATATTCCTCCATGCCACCGTCTCAATCCGTCCAGCATCATTTCTCTTGGTCGGCCTCTGCCTCTCTTCCCCTTGATCTTTCCAGTTTTCACGATGTTCTCCAATGCCTCTCTTCTCATCACATGACCAAAGAAAGCTGTTTGTCTCTTTCTATTGTTGTATATAGTGTTCTAGTTTCATTAGCCTCTTTCAGGCAATCGTTGTTAGTTACTCTGGCAGTCCAAGGAATTCGCAACATTTGTCTTAAAAACCACATCTCTGTTGCTTATAAGTTCTTCCTAATTTGTTCATTTACATTCCAAGATTCACTGCCATACAGCAAAACTGGTTCTATATAGTATTTTAGCACTCTCTTTCTTACATTCATTGATAGCGACTTTTTGCATAAGATACTCTTCATTTTCTGAAATGCGGCTTTTGCCTTCCCTATTCTGCTCTTAATCTCTGTTGTACATCTTCCATCTGATGTTATAAGTGTCCCCTAGGTATTTAAAATTATCCACTTGGTTGAGAATTTCCTCTTCTATTTCTATGTCACATTTTGGTGTCCCCATTTTCTTTGATATCACCATTGTTACTGTTTTCTTGATATTCAAGGTAGGTACTACATTTTCCGTTACCGAACATTTCCGGAGATGTTTCAAACAGGGATTTACGTTTTCTTGTTATTGTTCCCCGGTATTAAGGATATATATAGTACTCGTTATTGTAGACGTTGCCGCTTGATTTAGTATAAATAATTAAATTGAGCATCCATTTTTACGCGTACTGAGAAATTTTCAAATATTTTAGTCGGCGGGGTCATCCCAAACAGAAATTATTAAGATCGTATGCTAAGATGCTGGAGGAAGAGGGAGTTTGAGGTTTTCATTTGAATTTTGCGTTCAAAATAAAAACCTGAGTTATCCCCCTTAGCGAAAAAAAAACACCCAAGAGCAGTTATCTGCCCTTAGCTTACACTTTCCAGAGTGGGTTACCAATGGTTACCAATATGCCAATGTTAAATATTAAACTGACATACAAAAATTAATATCTCAGCTTACAATTCACTTGCAGACTTGAATAAGGTATCGTTGGATTTGTTTTTTCAAGAGGTATCCAACTATGCAGTTATATAATTAAAAAAGCAATTTAGAAAATGTTACTAAAGTACCTAATTCAAGGAGAGTCCTTTCTGTGCACTCTCTGATACTACAATGTCCAACAATTGTTGTAGGTCTGTTGCACTATCCGCCATCAATACTGTGTCATCTGCATAGCGTGTATTGTTTATATTATATCCTCCGATTAGTATTCCTGGCTTCTCTTTGATCTCTCTCATTATTACTTCGCTATATAGGGAGAAGAGATCGGGTGACAAGACACACCCCTGTCGTACTCCTAGCTTTATCTGTTCATAACTACCCTCTTTATTTCCCATTTTAATTGCTGCTACTTGGTTCCAGTATATATTCTTTATTATTCTTAAATCTTTGCATACAACCAGCAGATTACTGCACAGGAGAAAATGGTGGCTACTATATGCCATCACGTGTACAGCAATTATACAAATGGGTGCAATGTTCAGTATATTGCGAAACTAACTGAAACAATTGCATATTGCTCTCACACAAATTGCTCAGCTACATGCTGCATGCAATAACAAAGCCACAGCCTCAACACATGACTACACGCAGTCACTGCTATTGCCCACAGGCAGCACTCAGACGCCAGGCGTACCCTACTGCTAAAATCCCCAACTATCTAAACTACGTTTTCACTTCACATTCAACTTCAGCATCACTCGCAAAATGTCTCCCGCCAAGGTGGGTTTTCAGTGGACTTAGCCCCTAGCGATTTCCCGTAAAGCGGTGCAGAGTTGGGTAGAAAAAGGTATGAGGGCGATTCAATAAGTCACAGTTCTGTGGGATGGCAGGTAAATGAAAACAAAGCACGCAGTTCTATGCAGCCTGTTTGGGAGGACTGATAAATCGATGGGATAAGTGCATTAATGTTGGTGGCAATTATGTTGAGAAATAAAGGGACAATGTATGTATAAAAATAAACTGGTTTCAAGCTGTTCTGATGTTTAGTTATTTTTCTACAGCCATATGTGACTTACTTATTAACTTATCCTCATAGAAACCTATGGCAGGCGAACAGAGGAGCCACTGTCTGCAACCTGACATGGTACTGCACTCATTGGCTCATCAGTTACCGCTGCAACCTGACATGGTACTGCACTCATTGGCTCATCAGTTACCGCTGCAACCTGACATGGTACTGCACTCATTGGCTCATCAGTTACTGCTGCAACCTGACATGGTACTGCACTCATTGGCTCATCAGTTACTGCTGCAACCTGACATGGTACTGCACTCATTGGCTCATCAGTTACCGCTGCAACCTGACATGGTACTGCACTCATTGGCTCATCAGTTACCGCTACAACCTGACATGGTACTGCACTCATTGGCTCATCAGTTACCGCTGCAACCTGACATGGTACTGCACTCATTGGTTCATCAGTTACAGCTGCAACCTGACATGGTACTGCACTCATTGGCTCATCAGTTACTGCTGCAACCTGACATGGTACTGCACTCATTGGCTCATCAGTTACCGCTGCAACCTGACATGGTACTGCACTCATTGGCTCATCAGTTACCGCTACAACCTGACATGGTACTGCACTCATTGGCTCATCAGTTACTGCTACAACCTGACATGGTACTGCACTCATTGGCTCATCAGTTACTGCTGCAACCTGACATGGTACTGCACTCATTGGCTCATCAGTTACCGCTACAACCTGACATGGTACTGCACTCATTGGCTCATCAGTTACTGCTGCAACCTGACATGGTACTGCACTCATTGGCTCATCAGTTACCGCTGCAACCTGACATGGTACTGCACTCATTGGCTCATCAGATACCGCTACAACCTGACATGGTACTGCACTCATTGGCTCATCAGTTACCGCTGCAACCTGACATGGTACTGCACTCATTGGCTCATCAGTTACTGCTGCAACCTGACATGGTACTGCACTCATTGGCTCATCAGTTACCGCTGCAACCTGACATGGTACTGCACTCATTGGCTCATCAGTTACCACTGCAACCTGACATGGTACTGCACTCATCAGTTACAGCTGCAACCTGACATGGTACTGCACTCATCAATTACCACTGCAACCTGACATGGTACTGCACTCATCAGTTACCACTGCAACCTGACATGGTACTGCACTCATCAGTTACAGCTGCAACCTGACATGGTACTGCACTCATCAATTACCACTGCAACCTGACATGGTACTGCACTCATCAGTTATAGCTGCAACCTGACATGGTACTGCACTCATCAGTTACAGCTGCAACCTGACATGGTACTGCACTCATCAGTTACAGCTGCAACCTGACATGGTACTGCACTCATCAGTTACAGCTGCAACCTGACATGGTACTGCACTCATCAGCTCATCAGTTACCTCTGCAACCTGACATGGTACTGCACTCATCAGCTACCGCTGCAACCTGACATGGTACTGCACTCATCAGCTACAGCTGCAACCTGACATGGTACTGCACTCATCAGCTACCGTTGCAACCTGACATGGTACTGCACTCATCAGTTACAGCTGCAACCTGACATGGTACTGCACTCATCAGCTCATCTCTGCAACCTGACATGGTACTGCACTCATCAGCTCATCTCTGCAACCTGACATGGTACTGTACTTATCAGTTACCACTGCAACCTGACATGGTACTGCACTCATCAGCTCATCAGTTACCACTGCAACCTGACATGGTACTGCACTCATTGGCTCATCAGTTACCGCTGCAACCTGACATGGTACTGCACTCATTGGCTCATCAGTTACCGCTGCAACCTGACATGGTACTGCACTCATTGGCTCATCAGTTACCACTGCAACCTGACATGGTACTGCACTCATTGGCTCATCAGTTACCACTGCAACCTGGCATGGTACTGCACTCATTGGCTCATCAGTTACTGCTGCAACCTGACATGGTACTGCACTCATTGGCTCATCAGTTACTGCTGCAACCTGACATGGTACTGCACTCATTGGCTCATCAGTTACCGCTGCAACCTGACATGGTACTGCACTCACTGGCTCATCTGTTACCGCTGCAACCTGACATGGTACTGCACTCATTGGTTCATCAGTTACCACTGCAACCTGACATGGTACTGCACTCATCAGTTACAGCTGCAACCTGACATGGTACTGCACTCATCAGTTACCGCTGCAACCTGACATGGTACTGCACTCATCAGTTACAGCTGCAACCTGACATGGTACTGCACTCATCAGTTACAGCTGCAACCTGACATGGTACTGCACTCATCAGTTACAGCTGCAACCTGACATGGTACTGCACTCATCAGTTACAGCTGCAATCTGCCATGGTACTGCACTCATCAGCTACCTCTGCAACCTGACATGGTACTGCACTCATCAGCTACAGCTGCAACCTGACATGGTACTGCACTCATCAGCTACAGCTGCAACCTGACATGGTACTGCACTCATCAGCTCATCAGTTACCTCTGCAACCTGACATGGTACTGCACTCATCAGCTACCGCTGCAACCTGACATGGTACTGCACTCATCAGCTAGAACTGCAACCTGACATGGTACTGCACTCATCAGCTACCGTTGCAACCTGACATGGTACTGCACTCATCAGTTACAGCTGCAATCTGACATGGTACTGCACTCATCAGCTCATCTCTGCAACCTGACATGGTACTGCACTCATCAGTTACAGCTGCAACCTGACATGGTACTGCACTCATCAGCTACAGCTGCAACCTGACATGGTACTGCACTCATTGGCTCATCAGTTACAGCTGCAACCTGACATGGTACTGCACTCATCAGTTACAGCTGCAACCTGACATGGTACTGCACTCATTGGCTCATCAGTTACCGCTGCAACCTGACATGGTACTGCACTCATTGGCTCATCAGTTACTGCTGCAACCTGACATGGTACTGCACTCATTGGCTCATCAGTTACTGCTGCAACCTGACATGGTACTGCACTCATTGGCTCATCAGTTACCGCTGCAACCTGACATGGTACTGCACTCATTGGCTCATCAGTTACCGCTACAACCTGACATGGTACTGCACTCATTGGCTCATCAGTTACCGCTGCAACCTGACATGGTACTGCACTCATTGGTTCATCAGTTACAGCTGCAACCTGACATGGTACTGCACTCATTGGCTCATCAGTTACTGCTGCAACCTGACATGGTACTGCACTTATTGGCTCATCAGTTACCGCTGCAACCTGACATGGTACTGCACTCATTGGCTCATCAGTTACCGCTACAACCTGACATGGTACTGCACTCATTGGCTCATCAGTTACTGCTGCAACCTGACATGGTACTGCACTCATTGGCTCATCAGTTACCGCTACAACCTGACATGGTACTGCACTCATTGGCTCATCAGTTACTGCTGCAACCTGACATGGTACTGCACTCATTGGCTCATCAGTTACTGCTGCAACCTGACATGGTACTGCACTCATTGGCTCATCAGTTACCGCTGCAACCTGACATGGTACTGCACTCATTGGCTCATCAGTTACCGCTACAACCTGACATGGTACTGCACTGATTGGCTCATCAGTTACCGCTGCAACCTGACATGGTACTGCACTCATTGGCTCATCAGTTACTGCTGCAACCTGACATGGTACTGCACTCATTGGCTCATCAGTTACCGCTGCAACCTGACATGGTACTGCACTCATTGGCTCATCAGTTACCACTGCAACCTGACATGGTACTGCACTCATCAGTTACAGCTGCAACCTGACATGGTACTGCACTCATCAATTACCACTGCAACCTGACATGGTACTGCACTCATCAGTTACCACTGCAACCTGACATGGTACTGCACTCATCAGTTACAGCTGCAACCTGACATGGTACTGCACTCATCAATTACCACTGCAACCTGACATGGTACTGCACTCATCAGTTACAGCTGCAACCTGACATGGTACTGCACTCATCAGTTACAGCTGCAACCTGACATGGTACTGCACTCATCAGTTACAGCTGCAACCTGACATGGTACTGCACTCATCAGTTACAGCTGCAACCTGACATGGTACTGCACTCATCAGCTCATCAGTTACCTCTGCAACCTGACATGGTACTGCACTCATCAGCTACCGCTGCAACCTGACATGGTACTGCACTCATCAGCTACAGCTGCAACCTGACATGGTACTGCACTCATCAGCTACCGTTGCAACCTGACATGGTACTGCACTCATCAGTTACAGCTGCAATCTGACATGGTACTGCACTCATCAGCTCATCTCTGCAACCTGACATGGTACTGCACTCATCAGCTCATCTCTGCAACCTGACATGGTACTGTACTTATCAGTTACCACTGCAACCTGACATGGTACTGCACTCATCAGCTCATCAGTTACCACTGCAACCTGACATGGTACTGCACTCATTGGCTCATCAGTTACCGCTGCAACCTGACATGGTACTGCACTCATTGGCTCATCAGTTACCACTGCAACCTGACATGGTACTGCACTCATTGGCTCATCAGTTACCACTGCAACCTGGCATGGTACTGCACTCATTGGCTCATCAGTTACTGCTGCAACCTGACATGGTACTGCACTCATTGGCTCATCAGTTACTGCTGCAACCTGACATGGTACTGCACTCATTGGCTCATCAGTTACCGCTGCAACCTGACATGGTACTGCACTCACTGGCTCATCTGTTACCGCTGCAACCTGACATGGTACTGCACTCATTGGTTCATCAGTTACCACTGCAACCTGACATGGTACTGCACTCATCAGTTACAGCTGCAACCTGACATGGTACTGCACTCATCAGTTACAGCTGCTACCTGACATGGTACTGCACTCATCAGTTACAGCTGCAACCTGACATGGTACTGCACTCATCAGTTACAGCTGCAACCTGACATGGTACTGCACTCATCAGTTACAGCTGCAATCTGCCATGGTACTGCACTCATCAGCTACCTCTGCAACCTGACATGGTACTGCACTCATCAGCTACAGCTGCAACCTGACATGGTACTGCACTCATCAGCTCATCAGTTACCTCTACAACCTGACATGGTACTGCACTCATCAGCTACCGCTGCAACCTGACATGGTACTGCACTCATCAGCTAGAACTGCAACCTGACATGGTACTGCACTCATCAGCTACCGTTGCAACCTGACATGGTACTGCACTCATCAGTTACAGCTGCAATCTGACATGGTACTGCACTCATCAGCTCATCTCTGCAACCTGACATGGTACTGCACTCATCAGTTACAGCTGCAACCTGACATGGTACTGCACTCATCAGCTCATCAGTTACAGCTGCAACCTGACATGGTACTGCACTCATTGGCTCATCAGTTACAGCTGCAACCTGACATGGTACTGCACTCATCAGTTACAGCTGCAACCTGACATGGTACTGCACTCATCAGCTACAGCTGCAACCTGACATGGTACTGCACTCATCAGCTACAGCTGCAACCTGACATGGTACTGCACTCATCAGTTACAGCTGCAACCTGACATGGTACTGCACTCATCAGTTACAGCTGCAACCTGACATGGTACTGCACTCATCAGTTACAGCTGCAACCTGAGATGGTACTGCACTCATCAGTTACAGCTGCAACCTGACATGGTACTGCACTCATAAGTTACAGCTGCAACCTGACATGGTACTGCACTCATCAGTTACAGCTGCAACCTGACATGGTACTGCACTCATCAGTTACAGCTGCAACCTGACATGGTACTGCACTCATCAGTTACAGCTGCAATCTGACATGGTACTGCACTCATCAGCTCATCAGTTACCTCTGCAACCTGACATGGTACTGCACTCATCAGCTACCGCTGCAACCTGACATGGTACAGCACTCATCAGTTACAGCTGCAACCTGACATGGTACTGCACTCATCAGTTACCACTGCAACCTGACATGGTACTGCACTCATTGGCTCATCAGTTACAGTTGCAACCTGACATGGTACTGCACTCATCAGTTACAGTTGCAACCTGACATGGTACTGCACTCATTGGTTCATCAGTTACAGTTGCAACATGACATGGTACTGCACTCATCAGCTCATCAGTTACAGCTGCAACCTGACATGGTACTGTACTCATCAGCTCATCAGTTACCACTGCAACCTGACATGGTACAGCACTCATCAGTTACAGCTGCAACCTGACATGGTACTACACTCATCAGTTACAGCTGCAACCTGACATGGTACTGCACTCATCAGTTACCACTGCAACCTGACATGGTACTGCACTCATCAGTTACCACTGCAACCTGACATGGTACTGCACTCATCATAACCTGACATGGTACTGCACTCATCAGCTCATCAGTTACAGCTGCAACCTGACATGGTACTGCACTCATTGGCTCATCAGTTACAGCTGCAACCTGACATGGTACTGCACTCATCAGTTACAGCTGCAACCTGACATGGTACTGCACTCATTGGTTCATCAGTTACAGCTGCAACCTGACATGGTACTGCACTCATCAGTTACAGCTGCAACCTGACATGGTACTGCACTCATCAGCTCATCAGTTACCACTGCAACCTGACATGGTACTGCACTCATCAGTTACCGCTGCAACCTGACATGGTACTGCACTCATCAGTTACAGCTGCAACCTGACATGGTACTGCACTCATCAGCTACCGCTGCAACCTGACATGGTACTGCACTCATCAGTTACCGCTGATCGAGCTGACCATCCCATAGAAATTTAGGAGCACACACACAAGCTGGAAAAATATGGTGACAGGGTGGCAAGTTTGAGCCAGGAAGGGTTTCCATTGGCACCTTGCCGTCTTGACAGACGATAGTTTGTGCTTCAAAAAGGCATAATAACCTTTACCATGGCGGTAGGAATGTGACTGATAAGGCCAATTCACGCTGTAAATGTTCGTTCACAGTGGGTGCATGTGAACACGTGGTCATTTCCACCATCATGCACCATCTTACGTCTCACACTCATCGGCACCAAGAACAGACAGTGAGACTGCGGCACATTCTGCCTTGTCTCCACTAGTCTGTCCAGTTTTGTCAAAAATCCACTTTGGCCTTGCAGTGGCTCCTCTGTTCGCCTGCCATAGGTTTCTACGAGGTTTCTGCGAGGTTTCTGCAACCTGACATGGTACTGCACTCATCAGCTCATCAGTTACCTCTGCAACCTGACATGGTACTGCACTCATCAGCTACCGCTGCAACCTGACATGGTACTGCACTCATCAGCTACAGCTGCAACCTGACATGGTACTGCACTCATCAGCTACCGTTGCAACCTGACATGGTACTGCACTCATCAGTTACAGCTGCAACCTGACATGGTACTGCACTCATCAGCTCATCTCTGCAACCTGACATGGTACTGCACTCATCAGCTCATCTCTGCAACCTGACATGGTACTGTACTTATCAGTTACCACTGCAACCTGACATGGTACTGCACTCATCAGCTCATCAGTTACCACTGCAACCTGACATGGTACTGCACTCATTGGCTCATCAGTTACCGCTGCAACCTGACATGGTACTGCACTCATTGGCTCATCAGTTACCGCTGCAACCTGACATGGTACTGCACTCATTGGCTCATCAGTTACCACTGCAACCTGACATGGTACTGCACTCATTGGCTCATCAGTTACCACTGCAACCTGGCATGGTACTGCACTCATTGGCTCATCAGTTACTGCTGCAACCTGACATGGTACTGCACTCATTGGCTCATCAGTTACTGCTGCAACCTGACATGGTACTGCACTCATTGGCTCATCAGTTACCGCTGCAACCTGACATGGTACTGCACTCACTGGCTCATCTGTTACCGCTGCAACCTGACATGGTACTGCACTCATTGGTTCATCAGTTACCACTGCAACCTGACATGGTACTGCACTCATCAGTTACAGCTGCAACCTGACATGGTACTGCACTCATCAGTTACCGCTGCAACCTGACATGGTACTGCACTCATCAGTTACAGCTGCAACCTGACATGGTACTGCACTCATCAGTTACAGCTGCAACCTGACATGGTACTGCACTCATCAGTTACAGCTGCAACCTGACATGGTACTGCACTCATCAGTTACAGCTGCAATCTGCCATGGTACTGCACTCATCAGCTACCTCTGCAACCTGACATGGTACTGCACTCATCAGCTACAGCTGCAACCTGACATGGTACTGCACTCATCAGCTACAGCTGCAACCTGACATGGTACTGCACTCATCAGCTCATCAGTTACCTCTGCAACCTGACATGGTACTGCACTCATCAGCTACCGCTGCAACCTGACATGGTACTGCACTCATCAGCTAGAACTGCAACCTGACATGGTACTGCACTCATCAGCTACCGTTGCAACCTGACATGGTACTGCACTCATCAGTTACAGCTGCAATCTGACATGGTACTGCACTCATCAGCTCATCTCTGCAACCTGACATGGTACTGCACTCATCAGTTACAGCTGCAACCTGACATGGTACTGCACTCATCAGCTACAGCTGCAACCTGACATGGTACTGCACTCATTGGCTCATCAGTTACAGCTGCAACCTGACATGGTACTGCACTCATCAGTTACAGCTGCAACCTGACATGGTACTGCACTCATTGGCTCATCAGTTACCGCTGCAACCTGACATGGTACTGCACTCATTGGCTCATCAGTTACTGCTGCAACCTGACATGGTACTGCACTCATTGGCTCATCAGTTACTGCTGCAACCTGACATGGTACTGCACTCATTGGCTCATCAGTTACCGCTGCAACCTGACATGGTACTGCACTCATTGGCTCATCAGTTACCGCTACAACCTGACATGGTACTGCACTCATTGGCTCATCAGTTACCGCTGCAACCTGACATGGTACTGCACTCATTGGTTCATCAGTTACAGCTGCAACCTGACATGGTACTGCACTCATTGGCTCATCAGTTACTGCTGCAACCTGACATGGTACTGCACTTATTGGCTCATCAGTTACCGCTGCAACCTGACATGGTACTGCACTCATTGGCTCATCAGTTACCGCTACAACCTGACATGGTACTGCACTCATTGGCTCATCAGTTACTGCTGCAACCTGACATGGTACTGCACTCATTGGCTCATCAGTTACCGCTACAACCTGACATGGTACTGCACTCATTGGCTCATCAGTTACTGCTGCAACCTGACATGGTACTGCACTCATTGGCTCATCAGTTACCGCTACAACCTGACATGGTACTGCACTCATTGGCTCATCAGTTACAGCTGCAACCTGACATGGTACTGCACTCATCAGTTACAGCTGCTACCTGACATGGTACTGCACTCATCAGTTACAGCTGCAACCTGACATGGTACTGCACTCATCAGTTACAGCTGCAACCTGACATGGTACTGCACTCATCAGTTACAGCTGCAATCTGCCATGGTACTGCACTCATCAGCTACCTCTGCAACCTGACATGGTACTGCACTCATCAGCTACAGCTGCAACCTGACATGGTACTGCACTCATCAGCTCATCAGTTACCTCTACAACCTGACATGGTACTGCACTCATCAGCTACCGCTGCAACCTGACATGGTACTGCACTCATCAGCTAGAACTGCAACCTGACATGGTACTGCACTCATCAGCTACCGTTGCAACCTGACATGGTACTGCACTCATCAGTTACAGCTGCAATCTGACATGGTACTGCACTCATCAGCTCATCTCTGCAACCTGACATGGTACTGCACTCATCAGTTACAGCTGCAACCTGACATGGTACTGCACTCATCAGCTCATCAGTTACAGCTGCAACCTGACATGGTACTGCACTCATTGGCTCATCAGTTACAGCTGCAACCTGACATGGTACTGCACTCATCAGTTACAGCTGCAACCTGACATGGTACTGCACTCATCAGCTACAGCTGCAACCTGACATGGTACTGCACTCATCAGCTACAGCTGCAACCTGACATGGTACTGCACTCATCAGTTACAGCTGCAACCTGACATGGTACTGCACTCATCAGTTACAGCTGCAACCTGACATGGTACTGCACTCATCAGTTACAGCTGCAACCTGAGATGGTACTGCACTCATCAGTTACAGCTGCAACCTGACATGGTACTGCACTCATAAGTTACAGCTGCAACCTGACATGGTACTGCACTCATCAGTTACAGCTGCAACCTGACATGGTACTGCACTCATCAGTTACAGCTGCAACCTGACATGGTACTGCACTCATCAGTTACAGCTGCAATCTGACATGGTACTGCACTCATCAGCTCATCAGTTACCTCTGCAACCTGACATGGTACTGCACTCATCAGCTACCGCTGCAACCTGACATGGTACAGCACTCATCAGTTACAGCTGCAACCTGACATGGTACTGCACTCATCAGTTACCACTGCAACCTGACATGGTACTGCACTCATTGGCTCATCAGTTACAGTTGCAACCTGACATGGTACTGCACTCATCAGTTACAGTTGCAACCTGACATGGTACTGCACTCATTGGTTCATCAGTTACAGTTGCAACATGACATGGTACTGCACTCATCAGCTCATCAGTTACAGCTGCAACCTGACATGGTACTGTACTCATCAGCTCATCAGTTACCACTGCAACCTGACATGGTACAGCACTCATCAGTTACAGCTGCAACCTGACATGGTACTACACTCATCAGTTACAGCTGCAACCTGACATGGTACTGCACTCATCAGTTACCACTGCAACCTGACATGGTACTGCACTCATCAGTTACCACTGCAACCTGACATGGTACTGCACTCATCATAACCTGACATGGTACTGCACTCATCAGCTCATCAGTTACAGCTGCAACCTGACATGGTACTGCACTCATTGGCTCATCAGTTACAGCTGCAACCTGACATGGTACTGCACTCATCAGTTACAGCTGCAACCTGACATGGTACTGCACTCATTGGTTCATCAGTTACAGCTGCAACCTGACATGGTACTGCACTCATCAGTTACAGCTGCAACCTGACATGGTACTGCACTCATCAGCTCATCAGTTACCACTGCAACCTGACATGGTACTGCACTCATCAGTTACCGCTGCAACCTGACATGGTACTGCACTCATCAGTTACAGCTGCAACCTGACATGGTACTGCACTCATCAGCTACCGCTGCAACCTGACATGGTACTGCACTCATCAGTTACCGCTGATCGAGCTGACCATCCCATAGAAATTTAGGAGCACACACACAAGCTGGAAAAATATGGTGACAGGGTGGCAAGTTTGAGCCAGGAAGGGTTTCCATTGGCACCTTGCCGTCTTGACAGACGATAGTTTGTGCTTCAAAAAGGCATAATAACCTTTACCATGGCGGTAGGAATGTGACTGATAAGGCCAATTCACGCTGTAAATGTTCGTTCACAGTGGGTGCATGTGAACACGTGGTCATTTCCACCATCATGCACCATCTTACGTCTCACACTCATCGGCACCAAGAACAGACAGTGAGACTGCGGCACATTCTGCCTTGTCTCCACTAGTCTGTCCAGTTTTGTCAAAAATCCACTTTGGCCTTGCAGTGGCTCCTCTGTTCGCCTGCCATAGGTTTCTACGAGGTTTCTGCGAGGTTTCTGCAACCTGACATGGTACTGCACTCATCAGCTCATCAGTTACCACTGCAACCTGACATGGTACTGCACTCATCAGTTACCGCTGCAACCTGACATGGTACTGCACTCATCAGTTACAGCTGCAACCTGACATGGTACTGCACTCATCAGCTACCGTTGCAACCTGACATGGTACTGCAATCATCAGTTACCGCTGATCGAGCTGACCATCCCATAGAAATTTAGGAGTAGCACACACACAAGCTGGAAAAATATGGTGACAGGGTGGCAAGTTTGAGCCAGGAAGGGTATTCCATTGGCACCTTGCCGTCTTGACAGACGATAGTTTGTGCTTCAAAAAGGCATAATAACCTTTACCATGGCGGTAGGAATGTGACTGATAAGGCCAATTCACGCTGTAAATGTTCGTTCACAGTGGGTGCATGTGAACACGTGGTCATTTCCACCATCATGCACCATCTTACGTCTCACACTCATCGGCACCAAGAACAGACAGTGAGACTGCGGCACATTCTGCCTTGTCTCCACTAGTCTGTCCAGTTTTGTCAAAAATCCACTTTGGCCTTGCAGTGGCTCCTCTGTTCGCCTGCCATAGGTTTCTACGAGGATAAGTTAATAAATAGGTCACAACTGGCTGTAGAAAAATAACTAAATATCATAACAGCTTGAAACAGGTTATTTTTATACATAAATTGTCCCTTTATTTCTCAACATAATTTCCACCAGGAAGGGTATACTGTCGGGCTATTTGCCATAAGGTCAGCACAAGAGGTCTAAACTCCCACTCTGTGTGCGATGCGCTTAGTCAGTTAGGCATTAAAGAATAAGCGAAACATCAAGCACAACAACAAGTGGGGAGGCGGTCGAAAAGACCCCATGCTGGCTCTGGAACAGTCGGAATTTTGAATGGGGCAGGTTACTGCAGTAATATGGTTCATGTTCCGGTATACGAGTGGAAGTATATCCGAAGTCTAACATCGCAACTAGTGAACAATCTCTCATCTAAGATCTAGAACGGGTACTGTCTCGTGTGGACTCTGTAGTCATCACTCCATATGAGTGCAGTGCACTGCACTTGAGACTGGGACTCTGCAATGTAGTTGAAATACCACGTTGTAGCAGTCACAGATATCAAGGAAATGTCAACCAAAGTCCAACCTCCAACAAAGTTGCTAATGGTGGTGTAAGACTCTTGTGAGGACTATGCTCTGCAGCAGAGATGGGGTGAGGGTTGGAGAGCCCAAATCTACAACCAAGTAGCCCAGAGGTGAGCTGGATTCCTGGAAATGTGTGGCCCAGTGAGTCATGAACAGGGTACGAATTAGGCAACGATATGTACTGGTGCACAGCAAACCATGGGCGTGGAGACAACGATAGTGGCAAACAGCCAGGGAGTAAGCTGGCAATATTTTTGTGACTAGTGCAGTAGCTTGCCATGCCACCACTGCTTTATGTCAAGTATGAAGGAATCAAACCATCATATGATTCACTGTGTACACAACATGCCAAGCAAATTGTAACTATTTAGTCACTGTCATTATTACACAGATGGCAAGTTGCTTGATATAATCATTCCATATATGGTACAATTATGGTTGGATGAATTATGCTGAAACTGCTTGGTATATATTTTAATATCTCTCTCTCTCTCTCTCTCGGTGTGTGTGTGTGTGTGTGTGTGTGTATGCGTAGAGAGATGAAAAGTCTCTACAGCAGTTCAAAATGCACCTCTTCCCTTGAATTCATAAAAGGCTGACTCCAACAGCAACAACCAGCTTCAGTTTCCCAGCAACTCCACACCTGTCCATGGCAAGACCCCTGCTTGCTGCCATGTTGTGCACCATCCACACCACTGACTGTGTGGAGGGCAGGACACCCAGCTGATAGCCCACAACACTGTGTGGAGGGCAGGACACCCAGCTGATGGCCCACAACACTGTGTGGAGGGCAGGACACCCAGCTGATGGCCCACAACACTGGAGGGCAGGACACCCAGCTGATGGCCCACAACACTGTGTGGAGGGCAGGACACCCAGCTGGTGGCCCACAACACTGTGTGGAGGGCAGGACACAGGGCACTGCCCAGATCCAGCAGCTGTGAAAACTGTCACTCCAGGATCTTTTGTTTGGTCTGGGTGGTGTCTTTTTCCATCTGAACTTGCAAATGGGTGTATTATAGTTTGTGCTGTTTCAAGAGTTCTTCAATATCACTTTGTTGTATCATTCCTCCTCAGCCAGTCTGTCTGCTGTTGTATGGCTTATTGCTGCACTGAGCTGGTATCCACAGAACTGTTTGCTTGCTGAACCATTTTGCCACACTTTCCAATGAGTTTATTAAATGGATTATGACAGCTCAGGAACTGTGTGTCAAGGTGAATTCTGGCTCATTTACAATCAAATAAACTATGTTAGAAATATCTGAGCAATATTTTTTTCTCAAATAAACTATATGTTAGCAATATTTATCTCTCTCTCTCTCTCTCTCTCTCTCTCTCTCTCTCTCTCTCTCTCTCTCTCTCTCTCTCTCTCTCTCTCTCGTGAGTGCGCGTGCACGCGCACACACAAAGAAATAACATATTTTTGTTCATGGCATCTTAAAACCATATTTTCTTCTGTGCATGTGCACCTATGCACTTGATGAGAAATGGAATGTCCTCAATGTGACATAGAAAGCAGAATTCTCTAACACACACACACACACACACACACATGAGTATCAACTCTCGTCTTCCACAACATTGTTGAAATAACAGATCTACATAATCACCACACTGAAAGTGAGTTAAAATAACAAAACAGAACACAGCACAACATCAATTTTTTAATTCACTACATTGTAAAATATACCTGCCCATGGTCGACATCAATGCCAGCCCCGGAATGCTCCACTATGGATTCTTCTGTAATTTCCTCATCAAGCTCCACATCATCTTCAGCTGTTTCATCTCCATTCATTGCCTCTTGCTGGATGAACTGGTTTAGGGCTATCTTGCCAGCCTCTGACGACATGAACCAACATCTCAATTAACACTGACAGCATGGAGATGATTGTGTCAGCAAATTAGGACGTCAAACACAGACATGAACCAACAAGACACCTCAATTAACACTGACAGCATGGAGACATCTAATTGTGTCAGCACATTAGGATGTCATGAGGGCATGAACCAACAAGACACCTCAATTAATACTGACAGCATGGAGACAACTGATTGTGTCAGCACATTAGGATCTCACGAAGACATGAACCAACAAGACACCTCAATTAATACTGACAGCATGGAGACAACTGATTGTGTCAGCACATTAGGATGTCACGAAGACATGAACCAACAAGACACCTCAATTAATACTGACAGCATGGAGACAACTGATTGTGTCAGCACATTAGGATCTCACGAAGACATGAACCAACAAGACACCTCAATTAATACTGACAGCATGGAGACAACTGATTGTGTCAGCACATTAGGATGTCACGAAGACATGAACCAACAAGACACCTCAATTAATACTGACAGCATGGAGACAACTGATTGTGTCAGCACATTAGGATGTCACGACGACATGAACCAACAAGACACCTCAATTAACACTGACAGCATGGAGACAACTGATTGTGTCAGCACATTAGGATGTCACAAACACAAAGACACTGAAGTAAATCAACACGCCTAAGGTATCTCTGCACCCCACTGTGGAAGATTAAACAGTTAAAGATGAGAGAATTACTTCATTGTACCAGGGTTTACACTGCCTGGCTTGGGCTCTGTACAAACTGGCAAGCCGCCTGCAGAGAACATGACACAAAGCACGAACTCCACAGCTCCAGCTATGAACCCCAGGAGTCTGAATGATGCAATAACCCACAACCTTCACACAGTGAGACAGGTGGCTTGACCACTCTGCCAAGTAAACACACCCCCAACCCCCCATGGTAGAACAAAGACTGAATAAATGAAATCAAACCACATATACAGCTAGGAACACAAGCATGTATTACAAATGTATTTGGTTAATTTATGGATATGTCCTTCAATTGTTCAATGCGCTGTCACATCTCGTATATTGTCTAGTGCATGAACTGTCTCACATACACACACACATTTTCTGATTCAATACACCTGCAAACAACTATCTTTCTTACTTGTTAACAGTTGTTTGTTGTTGTTGACTGTTGATTTTACTTTCTACCCATTACCATAAATGAAATACATCCTTCTCACTAATTAAATACACAGACAATAAATGGTTCCCATTGGCCAGCAGTAACGATAATAAAAGCTTCCTCAGGCTAGGTTAATGATTTCTGGTGGTTCTATGAGTTTTCTCAGACTAAGCTAATGATTTCTGGTGGTTCTCATCAGCACAGTAATAAGAACAAACAAGTTTCCACTGTTTGAGGTAGGAGTGTGCTTTTTTTTTTTTCAAATGTATTTGCTAATCACAATGTTAGATGGAATAAATAAATCTCAGTGTTACCAATTAAGATATAATTCTCAAATGTAGTTCTCACCAGTTAAAAGTAATGCTCTAATGTGGTTCTCACCAGTTAAAGTAATAATCAAATGTAGTTCTCACCAGTTAAAAGTCATGCTCAAATGTAGTTCTCACCAGTTTAAAGTAATGCTCAAAATGTAGTCTCACCAGTTTATAAAAAAAGACCCCCTGAACCAAGACCCACCAAAACAAGCCCAGATGATAAAAGGTGGGCCCTTCCCAGGGTTAGTCCAAGAAAACACACAGAGACGATAAAAGGCGGGCCCTCTGCAGGGCACAACGCATGAAAAATCAAGCACACAGGGTCAAGAGAGCGCGGGAACTCAAGAAAAAGCCAAATGAGAGAAAGGGGGGAGGAAACCGATAGTGGCAGCAGGTACACGCAACAACAACGGCAGAAGCAACGAGGATGGCACACAGGAAAGTAAAAAAGGGGAACCCAGCCAGACATACAGCAACAGAAGTTGTCCAATGTGCAAAAGACCAGAACAATCTATACTGCACTATAAACCACCACAAATATAACCAACGCCACTGAGGCCGGATGAACGAGTTGGAAAGTTTCTTTTTTTTTTTCTTCTTCTTTTTCTTCTTTCTACAAATCGGATCTGAACCAGTTATAAAATACTCAAATGTTGTTCTCACCAGTTAAAAGTAATACTCAAATGTAGTTCTCGCCAGTTAAAAGTAATACTCAAATGTTGTTCTCACTAGTTAAAAGTAATATTCAAATGTTGTTCTCTCCAGTTAAAAGTAATGCTAACAATTAGTTCCCACCAGTTAAAAGTAATGATGCTCACATGTAGTTCTTACCACTTAAGTAATGCTAACAATTGGTTTTCACCAGTTAAAAGTAATGCTCACATGTTCTCACCAGTTAAAAGTAATGCTCAAATGTAGTCCTCACTAGTTAAAAGTAATGCTCAAATGTGGTTCTCACCAGTTAATAGTAATGTTCAAATGTAGTTCCAACCAGTTAAAAGTAATACTCAAATGTAGTTCTCACCAGTTAAAAGTAATGCTCAAATGTGGTTCTCACCAGTTAATAGTAATGTTCAAATGTAGTTCCAACCAGTTAAAAGTAATACTCAAATGTAGTTCTCACCAGTTAAAAGTAATGTTCAAATGTAGTTCCCACCAGTTAAACGTAATGCTAACAATTAGTTCCCACCAGTTAAAATGTAGTTCTCACCAGTTAAAAGTAATACTCAAATTTAGTTCCCACCAGTTAAAAGTAATGCTCAAATGTAGTTTTCATCAGTTAAAAGTAATGTTAACAACTGGCTCTCACCAATTAAAAGTAATGCTCACAATTAGTTCCCATCAGTTAAAAGTAATGCTCAAATGTAGTTCTGACCAGTTAAAAGTAATGCTCAAATATTGTTCTCACCAGTTAAAAGTAATGCTCACAATTAGTTCTCACTAGTTAAAAGTAACACCCACATGTAGTTCTCACTAGTTAAAAGTAACGCCCACATGTAGTTCTCACTAGTTAAAAGTAATCTTAACAACTGGCTCTCAACGGTTAAAAGTAATGCTCAAATATAGTTCTCACCAGTTAAAAGTAATGCTAACAAATAGTTCTCACCAGTTAAAAGTAATGCTAAGAATTGGTTCTTACTAGTTAAAAGTAATGCTAACAACTGGTTCTCACCAGTTAAAAGTAATGCTCAAATGTAGTTCTCACCAGTTAAAAGTAATGCTCAAATGTAGTTCTCACTAGTTAAAAGTATTGTTAACAACTGGCTCTCACCAGTTAAAAGTAATCCTCAAATGTAGCTCTCTAGTTAAAAGTAATGCTCAAATGTAGTTCTCACCAGTTAAAAGTAATCCTCAAATGTAGTTCTCTCTAGTTAAAAGAAATGCTCAATTGTAATTCTCACCAGTTAAAAGTAATGTTCAAATGTAGTTCTCACCAGTTAAAAGTAATGCTCACAATTGGTTCTCCCCAGTTAAAAGTAATGCTCACAATTAGTTCTCACCAGTTAAAAGTAATGTTAACAACTGGTTCTCATCAGTTAAACGTAATGCTCACATGTAGTTCTCACCAGTTAAAAGTAATTCTTAAATGTAGTTCCAACCAGTTAAAAGTAATACTCAAATGTAGTTCTCACCAGTTTAAAAGTAATGCTCACACGTAGTTCTCACAAATTAAAAGTAATGCTCAAATGTAGTTCTCACCAATTATAAGTAATGCTCAAATGTAGTTCTCACCAGTTAAAAGAAATGTTAACAACTGACCATGACTAGCTGAGAGTAACGTTAAACATGTAGTTCTCACCTGTTAAAGTAATAATCAAATGTAGTTCTCACCAGTTAAAAGTCATGCTCAAATGTAGTTCTCACCAGTTTAAAGTAATGCTCAAAATGTAGTCTCACCAGTTTATAAAAAAAGACCCCCTGAACCAAGACCCACCAAAACAAGCCCAGATGATAAAAGGTGGGCCCTTCCCAGGGTTAGTCCAAGAAAACACACAGAGACGATAAAAGGCGGGCCCTCTGCAGGGCACAACGCATGAAAAATCAAGCACACAGGGTCAAGAGAGCGCGGGAACTCAAGAAAAAGCCAAATGAGAGAAAGGGGGGAGGAAACCGATAGTGGCAGCAGGTACACGCAACAACAACGGCAGAAGCAACGAGGATGGCACACAGGAAAGTAAAAAAGGGGAACCCAGCCAGACATACAGCAACAGAAGTTGTCCAATGTGCAAAAGACCAGAACAATCTATACTGCACTATAAACCACCACAAATATAACCAACGCCACTGAGGCCGGATGAACGAGTTGGAAAGTTTCTTTTTTTTTTTCTTCTTCTTTTTCTTCTTTCTACAAATCGGATCTGAACCAGTTATAAAATACTCAAATGTTGTTCTCACCAGTTAAAAGTAATACTCAAATGTAGTTCTCGCCAGTTAAAAGTAATACTCAAATGTTGTTCTCACTAGTTAAAAGTAATATTCAAATGTTGTTCTCTCCAGTTAAAAGTAATGCTAACAATTAGTTCCCACCAGTTAAAAGTAATGATGCTCACATGTAGTTCTTACCACTTAAGTAATGCTAACAATTGGTTTTCACCAGTTAAAAGTAATGCTCACATGTTCTCACCAGTTAAAAGTAATGCTCAAATGTAGTCCTCACTAGTTAAAAGTAATGCTCAAATGTGGTTCTCACCAGTTAATAGTAATGTTCAAATGTAGTTCCAACCAGTTAAAAGTAATACTCAAATGTAGTTCTCACCAGTTAAAAGTAATGCTCAAATGTGGTTCTCACCAGTTAATAGTAATGTTCAAATGTAGTTCCAACCAGTTAAAAGTAATACTCAAATGTAGTTCTCACCAGTTAAAAGTAATGTTCAAATGTAGTTCCCACCAGTTAAACGTAATGCTAACAATTAGTTCCCACCAGTTAAAATGTAGTTCTCACCAGTTAAAAGTAATACTCAAATTTAGTTCCCACCAGTTAAAAGTAATGCTCAAATGTAGTTTTCATCAGTTAAAAGTAATGTTAACAACTGGCTCTCACCAATTAAAAGTAATGCTCACAATTAGTTCCCATCAGTTAAAAGTAATGCTCAAATGTAGTTCTGACCAGTTAAAAGTAATGCTCAAATATTGTTCTCACCAGTTAAAAGTAATGCTCACAATTAGTTCTCACTAGTTAAAAGTAACACCCACATGTAGTTCTCACTAGTTAAAAGTAACGCCCACATGTAGTTCTCACTAGTTAAAAGTAATCTTAACAACTGGCTCTCAACGGTTAAAAGTAATGCTCAAATATAGTTCTCACCAGTTAAAAGTAATGCTAACAAATAGTTCTCACCAGTTAAAAGTAATGCTAAGAATTGGTTCTTACTAGTTAAAAGTAATGCTAACAACTGGTTCTCACCAGTTAAAAGTAATGCTCAAATGTAGTTCTCACCAGTTAAAAGTAATGCTCAAATGTAGTTCTCACTAGTTAAAAGTATTGTTAACAACTGGCTCTCACCAGTTAAAAGTAATCCTCAAATGTAGCTCTCTAGTTAAAAGTAATGCTCAAATGTAGTTCTCACCAGTTAAAAGTAATCCTCAAATGTAGTTCTCTCTAGTTAAAAGAAATGCTCAATTGTAATTCTCACCAGTTAAAAGTAATGTTCAAATGTAGTTCTCACCAGTTAAAAGTAATGCTCACAATTGGTTCTCCCCAGTTAAAAGTAATGCTCACAATTAGTTCTCACCAGTTAAAAGTAATGTTAACAACTGGTTCTCATCAGTTAAACGTAATGCTCACATGTAGTTCTCACCAGTTAAAAGTAATTCTTAAATGTAGTTCCAACCAGTTAAAAGTAATACTCAAATGTAGTTCTCACCAGTTTAAAAGTAATGCTCACACGTAGTTCTCACAAATTAAAAGTAATGCTCAAATGTAGTTCTCACCAATTATAAGTAATGCTCAAATGTAGTTCTCACCAGTTAAAAGAAATGTTAACAACTGACCATGACTAGCTGAGAGTAACGTTAAACATGTAGTTCTCACCTGTTAAAGTAATGGTCTGTCCACTCTCAACAGCTGACGTGATCAGACTACCATCCCCAGAGATCATTGTGATCCCCTGACTCTGCAACCAGCTCATGGCCTCGGACGTGGCTGCATGACCTGCAGAGCACAATTTCACATAATTACACCACTTAACTCTTTAATACTACATGCTTTAGGAGAGTATAGCCAGACCAGACATCTCTGTTTCAGCTTTGTCTGTCTGTCTATTTTCATGACAGCATCCGTATCATTTCTGGTGTGTGCCTGCAGTTTCTGCCAGGCTGTAGAATAAAGTCCGCCTATCCAAGCTATTACCACACAGTGTACAGACTGAGATTTGTGTTTTACACCAGCCTCACAGAGGTTGACTTCTGAATTTGTCATCTGTCAACAGAGGAGAAGACTGGCCACCTGTGTTTCTGTGCATCCAGGCCTACAAAATGTGATCACGCTTTCACATCACAGACTCATTGCAGGAAGCTCCACGAGGACAGTTTTTTTTTAAAACCAAGCATTGAACAATGTCCCACGATGTGTCTCTAAGCACCTGTTCCTCTGTCATGGAAAGAACCAGACAAAATGCAGTAAATCAGGAAGTGAGAAAATATCCATGAATCAGGAAGCGAGGTGAAGACGCACACAGAGAAAACGAGATAATAACATAACAGACAGTTCTTGAATCCACAAGACAAAAGAAATATCACCTGTCGTCTCTGAGACTGCTAGTGGAGCATAGGCCTCCAGGCATGGATACTATCCCTTTGTGGGGCAGATCATGATTGGTTGCATGCTCGCTGATTTTTTTTTTCTATGGTGTGAGACAGCCAGTCTCAGGTCAACCCTCTTTGGTCACCTTTTACGACATACACAGGAGATCTGACTACACCTTGCCATCTTGATAGACAATAGTTTGTAAAATGGAATTATACCTCTCCACAGCACAAAGCCTGGGCTGAGTTTAGAGACCATGTGTTGCCTATGCAGCATGATCCCTCTCTCGACCTGTCTAGTTTACTCCAGAGACCATGTGTTGCCCATGCAGCATGATATCTCTCTCAGCCTGCCTAGTTTACTCAAAAGAAAAGGGTAACACCAATACATATAGAATAGGACAAGCTGCAGAAGCTGTCGGATCAGAAAGAAATGCACTAACTGTCCACTTGTTGAAGCTTCCATCCTAGGCCAGTCAAGTCTTAGTGCCTGTTCTGCCCTGCCGTGACATTTAGTCCTCATTTCCTGAGGGTCCTGGCAGCACATGGAAAAGACAAATAGGAAGACAAAACAAACGCATGTGAAAAGAAGAATCAGAGACAGATGAGTGAGCACTTTGTGAAAACCATGGAATGAACTACAAGTGAAAGGGGGAAAATAGGAAGGCTTGGGATGAGAAGCTTGAAGGCCCATGCTCCAGTAGTGGTTTAAAGACAGACGAAGAATGATACATTTAGAATAATACAAGTCTATTCAGTTTAGCTGTCTCTAGTGCTTCTAATCACGCAGAATGTGTAATCTGACACTGATGTCACAGCACTCTGGGCTAACCATACAAGCTCTTGTCTCTCTCACAAGATATCCAAGGGTATGGCCACCTACAGTTCCATTCCTCTCCTTGAGGCACATTGTCAAACTGTCTCTCTCACAAGATATCCAAGGGTATGGCCACCTATAGTTCCATTCCTCTCCTTGAGGCACATTGTCAAACTGTCTCTCTCACAAGATATCCAAGGGTATGGCCACCTACAGTTCCATTCCTCTCCTTGAGGCACATTGTCAAACTGTCTCTCTCAGAAGATATCCAAGGGTACGGCCACCTATAGTTCCATTCCTCTCCTTGAGGCACATTGTCAAACTGTCTCTCTCACAAGATATCCAAGGGTATGGCCACCTATAGTTCCATTCCTCTCCTTGAGGCACATTGTCAAACTGTCTCTCTCAGAAGACATCCAAGGGTATGGCCACCTATAGTTCCATTCCTCTCCTTGAGGCACATTGTCAAACTGTCTCTCTCAGAAGACATCCAAGGGTATGGCCACCTATAGTTCCATTCCTCTCCTTGAGGCACATTGTCAAACTGTCTCTCTCAGAAGATATCCAAGGGTACGGCCACCTATAGTTCCATTCCTCTCCTTGAGGCACATTGTCAAACTGTCTCTCTCAGAAGACATCCAAGGGTACGGCCACCTATAGTTTCATTCCTCTCCTTGAGGCACATTGTCAAACTGTCTCTCTCAGAAGATATCCAAGGGTACGGCCACCTATAGTTCCATTCCTCTCCTTGAGGCACATTGTCAAACTGTCTCTCTCAGAAGACATCCAAGGGTACGGCCACCTATAGTTCCATTCCTCTCCTTTAGGCACATTGTCAAACTGTCTCTCTCAGAAGACATCCAAGGGTACGGCCACCTATAGTTCCATTCCTCTCCTTTAGGCACATTGTCAAACTGTCTCTCTCAGAAGACATCCAAGGGTACGGCCACCTATAGTTCCATTCCTCTCCTTGAGGCACATTGTCAAACTGTCTCTCTCAGAAGATATCCAAGGGTACGGCCACCTATAGTTCCATTCCTCTCCTTGAGGCACATTGTCAAACTGTCTCTCTCAGAAGACATCCAAGGGTACGGCCACCTATAGTTCCATTCCTCTCCTTGAGGCACATTGTCAAACTGTCTCTCTCACAAGATATCCAAGGGTACGGCCACCTATAGTTCCATTCCTCTCCTTGAGGCACATTGTCAAACTGTCTCTCTCAGAAGACATCCAAGGGTACGGCCACCTATAGTTCCATTCCTCTCCTTGAGGCACATTGTCAAACTGTCTCTCTCACAAGACATCCAAGGGTACGGCCACCTATAGTTCCATTCCTCTCCTTTAGGCACATTGTCAAACTGTCTCTCTCACAAGACATCCAAGGGTACGGCCACCTATAGTTCCATTCCTCTCCTTGAGGCACATTGTCAAACTGTCTCTCTCAGAAGACATCCAAGGGTACGGCCACCTATAGTTCCATTCCTCTCCTTGAGGCACATTGTCAAACTGTCTCTCTCAGAAGACATCCAAGGGTACGGCCACCTATAGTTCCATTCCTCTCCTTGAGGCACATTGTCAAACTGTCTCTCTCAGAAGACATCCAAGGGTATGGCCACCTATAGTTCCATTCCTCTCCTTTAGGCACATTGTCAAACTATATCACTTGCGTGATTGTCTTCTCTGCCATTGCCATTCACGAGATTCCTCTTTTGAGTCTTGTTGTCAGCTATGTTCCTCTAATGTCACTTATGACACTTAAATAAGCCTAACTAGACCGGATTGACAGCACAGATATAACAAACGATGTCAGGAATAGACCAATAACACGCTGTGTTAGCAGACATGAAGACAAACACAACAGCAAACTGGACACAGTCATTACTGGACACAATCATTACTGGACACAGTCATTGCTGGAGCGTTAGCAGACATGAAGACAAACACACAACAGCAAACTGGACTCAGTCATTACTGGACAGTCATTACTGGACACAGTCATTGCTGGAGCGTTAGCAGACATGAAGACAAACACACAACAGCAAACTGGACTCAGTCATTACTGGAGCGTTAGCAGACATGAAGACAAACACACAACAGCAAACTGGACACAGTCATTACTGGAGCGTTAGCAGACATGAAGACAAACACACAACAGCAAACTGGACACAGTCATTACTGGAGCGTTAGCAGACATGAAGACAAACACACAACAGCAAACTGGACTCAGTCATTACTGGAGCGTTAGCAGACATGAAGACAAACACACAACAGCAAACTGGACACAGTCATTACTGGAAGAGTTGGAGGCTGTGGCTTCAGCTAAAGCGGCCAGCGTGGCCAGTACAGAGGTGCTGCTCTGATCAGTGGGGTCGTCTGGTTCAGATTTGATCACTGCAAGTAGAAAGGATTCATCCATCACAATTACTGAACAAACAAAACTGTATTACAACACTGATCACATTGTGGCTTATGCCAAGAACTGTTCTTGAGGACTGAGAAGCAAGTCTAACAAAAACTTTTTCTTATTGGGGGGTTAAGCAGATATCTCCAGACACATAAGACCAGCATGCAATGCAACCAATGTCTGCTGTATTACTATTTAAATAACGTCAGCACTGACAGACATGTATTTTTACTAATATCTCAACCAGACTTTTCCTTCAGCATTCAGGTCACCCCAGCCCTGTTGCCAGAATATATCCCATGGTTATGAGATCTTCTTTTGATCATAGCAAAAGCTTCATAACTTCGGCTTCAGTCCTGCACAGAATGGCTACATGTAGTGATGCAGATCTCTGTAAATCTTTAAGATAATGTAAAGGTGTGTTTCGGCATCACTCGAGAAAGGTACCTTAAAAGTCATAATTTTATGATGCAAATATCCTCATGTTCTGGGTTAGAGAGCTGGCACCCTAACCTCCTTTATGATAGAGAAGCTTGTGTCCCAATGACCCCAAGAGCTGTGCTAACTCCTGGTGGGATCACCAAAGTTGGACAGGTCAAGGGGTAGGGACCGCACAAAGTGAGACATAAACCAGCTGCCATGCAGGTAGATGGGAACAGTCAAGGGCTTGAGAGGGCAAAACAAAAGAAATGCCTGTCATAATCAAGTATACTGGACCATAGGCTTGACAGAAGAGTGAAAATGTCAAATGGGAGATTTATTTGGTAATGCTAAGGGAAGCAGCACAGCACTGAACGTATGATCCCAATATATGCTAAGCCAACATGGGACATCTGAGTCTAATACTTGACCTCCCCAAGAGCAACAGTGGCACAGCACTGAACGTATGACCCCAACAAAGGCTAAGCCAACATAGGACATCTGAGTTTAATACTTGACCTCCCCAAGACCCACAGTGGCACACACTGAACGTATGACCCCAACAAAGGCTAAGCCAACATGGGACATCTGAGTCTAATACTTGACCTCCCCAAGTGCCGTAGCAGCACAGTGGCCAGCACACCTGCCCGCCAGCCCGCTTCCAAAGGCTCAAATCCCCATTGAGACAGGGATATTTTTATAAATGTATGTGACATCCCAGCCTGAGATGGGTACCATAAAATGTTATGGGAGGTAAAGGTGGCTGGCCAGTTACTGACCACACCACCCCTCGAGTGCTGATTGGTCTATTAAAATCTAGGGCTGGTACTATATTCTCACCACACCTCAAGGCATGGAAAGGGTCCTTTACTTGTACTTTCTACTATATGTGATTATATACACAGATGGTTCGGTGTTGAGAGGCAGGAGAAGTGCCTGGGGGTTCTTAGCAAAAGCTAATGGTCGCCGTTTGGTGCAGGAAAGCCTGGCATATGATACCACAACATCTAGCTTAAGAATGGAGGTGGAGGCAGTCACTGCGGCTCTCCGCTGGATGGAGAATACGATACACACACACATCGTGATTGTAACTGACTCAGAAAGCATGCTGAGTAGGGTGAGGACAGGCAAGCTTCGTGCAGAGTATCACGGGTGACAAGCATCGCCTGGATCTTTTCTCCAGGGCATGCTGGTGTGCTGGGGAATGAACAGGCGGACAGATTGACTGGCTCTGCAAAACTTGGTGGAGTATTGATGCATGATAAGGAAGACGTGGTTGCACGTGTACACCTAGGAGGAGCAAATGGATCACCATGGTCTGGCAAGAATGCGACAGCGAGGGGTGACGAGGGGAACTGGCCGACGATCGCCTTTCAGAGGAAAGGCGAGACGAACATATAATCAGATTGCTACTGGTACTATTAGTGTTGGAACTCTTCGCTGGCTGCTGAGGATGGGGACGGAGCGCTTATGGGAATGCCCCGAATGCTGTGATGTCAGTTCCTAAATCAATCAATCAATCAATGCTACTATATCCCCAATCTGGGGTAGACAAATCCAGGGTGCCAGTCGCCAGTTACCAGGTGCCTGAATTTTCAATCATTTTCTAAACTTGTATCTGCAAACACAAACATAAAAACAGCTATGAGACAGCTTGTGAGAAGCAGGGACTGGCTCCTCAATTGTTATATCTTGTCCTACCTCTTCCCCGATTACATCTATTTATTGTATAAAGAAGTCCCGAAGCAGAGACCTGCCATGGATTTGTGATGTGTTAACCCTTTACAGGGCAGAACGTCTATTTGCGGCCGGTCGCTTAAACGAGCAGATCGGCCGATTACGTCCGATACTATGATGCATTATAAAAACGTGATCTCTCGGCTTTCCGACACTTCCGACGGCTACTTTCGCTTTCGCCGATAGCTTGACAACGTGGCCGCCATTTGTAAGCGCCTACTATGAATTTGAACGGACTTTTATGGACTTTTTTTGATAGTTTTCGGGATTTTTACGCTTAGTTTTTCAAAATTGATTTCGGCGATTCTGCAAGTGATAGCCGAGATTTTGCTAGGTTCAATTTAAGTGACATTAAAGGGCACGAAGTTGACTATTAATCGCAGCTAGATATCAGTGAAAAGCGTTACTTTGCATTAGCAGTCTGAGTCAGACTTTAAAGAAAGTGATTATGATTCTGAAAATGTGTTTGTAAATTGCTGTATAGATGACGGAAAATCACAAACATGCTGTATTTCGTTAATATTTGTGTTCATATATGGATTACCGACAACAATCATGTGAGTAACATATTCTGCATGTTTTTCCCTTCATTATGTTGTTTATTTAACTAAAATCGGTTGACTAACACCTTATTTGTGATGTTTTTACTAACGCAACCCGAAATTTTACAGAACCTGAAAAAATCTTGCCCATTCAGGGCTAAAATACGGACAAGCGTCTGCCCTATAAAGGGTTAAACCATCAAATGTTGTAGGCCTGAGAGGAATAGTTGGCAAGTCATTCCCTCCTGTAGCTAGCGACGAGCCCAGATATTGAACCTTCAACTGACTGCACTCATACCATTGTCAACGCAACTTCCTAACCATTCCACAAACACACCCACCCCCCAATATGCCAACGTTATCTTGGTATGACAATTCACTAGCTTTCAGTACTCACACTTGTCCGTGTCAATAACCAGTCCATCAATACCGTCGCTGGTAGACACTGTCTCTGTAACTAGAGTCTCTGGTGTCTCAATCGTGATTGTGTCTGCATCTTCAATCACTCCTGTAGCATCTTGGTGTAGCTGGATCAGGTGAGCAATGTCTGTTCTACCATTGGCTAATGCAATGTCAACTGGGGTGCGACCAAACTGTAATATATGGTAATAATGAGAACGTTGCAAAATGTAAACATTGATGGTAAAGATCTGAGAAAAATGAATAAAAAAAACATATATTGGCAACAAAAAAGCAACCATAAAAACCGACAACCAAATGGAAACTTGTCAACACAGTAAACATGTTGTTCGACTAAGTGATGACATATCAACTGATATGTTCAACATGTAGAGCAAATTAATGACAACCATACAAGACATGCCAGGAATGTCAGCTGGTGGGCATAATATGACATAGTTTTGATCATTGACAATGGAACACAAATTAGGTACTTTGATAACAGCAGATGGAAGACACATTAAAGGAATTTACATGTAGAAAAGCTCAAGCAGAAGCATCATTACACATGATGGAGAATACTATGTGTAATATATCTGTCAATTGTGGTGAGAACAGAGTTCTTAAGAGCTATATCTAGCCAATATTGATGTGCAGAAGCACATCAAGGACAATAAGCAGAACAGTGAGACATTATGTGCAAAAGCTGGAGAGATGTGATTTTATAGAAGAAGATGAGAACACCTTGGACAGTCAATAGTGCAATGAAGATGTCTGGAAAGAAGTTATGACACAGAGAACTGTTTATTCACATTAAAAGAAGCCAGTCCACATTCTTTAGCCACCTCATTAGAAGAAACATTGAGTACAGTTAGTGGGGGAAATAGAGACAAGATGTTACACAGTTTGCCGTCATGGCACGAAGGAACATCAGTATTAGAAATGATTGGTAATACATGAGACAAATGGGTGTGGACAGACATGAAAACCAACACTAGATGGCATCTCTCTCTCTCTCTCTCACACACACACACACACACACAGAGGGAGGGAGGGAGGGAGGGAGGGAGGGAGGGAGGGAGAGAGAGAGAGAGAGAGAGAGAGAGAGAGAGAGAGAGAGAGAGAGAGAGAGAGAGAGAGAGAGAGAGAGAGAGAGAGAGAGAGAGAATCTTAAGAATATCATGGACAGAGAAGAAAACAAACACTTAGGTAATAAGAAATGCATTTTTTGCAAGGTCACTCAACAAAATTACAAGGAAGACAAATGAAATTTCTGATTCATGATAACAGAAAAGGTGGAGTAGACCTTTTGTGGGAAATACAAGGTAAGAGGGACAGAGGAAGACAGAAAGATGTGTGTGGACAACTATAATAGTTGAGCAATAAACAGTAATATACACAATAACTACTTCACAATATCAGATGGCAGAGAGGATTGGAGTCATAACTGTTCATGTATGCCCCAAACCAAATACATGAAAAAGAATATAAAAATAAAGGCTGAATTACAATGAGAATCCAATGTCAACACAGCATACCTTGTCCTCCAGTGTTATGTCTGCCCCACTTTGTATGAGCAAGCCTATGATGCTGACGTGACCTTTCTCTGTTGACCAGTGAAGTGGTGTCATTTTTAACTGTTACAAACAAATAAAAGCAATCAATATATATGTCAGTGTACATTAAACAACATGGTGGCATAGTAGTTTGTGTGCTTGCTTACCAATATGGTGTTTCAGGGTCAATCTTCCAGCAATGGGAGATGTTTTTACACTCCCTGACACACTATTCTCTTTTAAAGGAAAAGTAGTGAAGAAAACAGCTGGTCGCCCCATCCTCATTTAGTTATGACATAGTATATCTGAAGGCCAACATTTCATAATCCAACGATAGTAATTGCCACCTTTCATCACCCAGTGCCTTGCCGGCTGGTGTGGACAATCAAGCTTCTCCACAAATTGCAATCTCTGATGGCATAAATCAATTTGTATATTGATTCTCTTCCGTGCCATGACAGAAGACTATCCTCTATCTCTCTTCCCACAAATGTTTCTGGTTGTCACAACATGTTTCAGTTTTTGTTTTCTCATAATGTGGCCAAGATTACTGCTTCTTTCAGATGTTTGTGACACATTGTCTTTGCGACTCAGCTTCCCTCAAAATGTCCAGATCACTCATTTTAGCTGTTCAATTAATTTTCAGCATTCCTCCATAAAACCACATCCTTGTTTAACCTGTTTAATAATTGTCCAGAATTTGCAGCCATATGTTACAATTGGTTCTAGCATGCAAGAACTATTTTTCTAACTTTCAAGGACAAGGACTTTTGCACATCTTCATTTGATAGAGTGCAGTTTCTGCTTGTCCTATTCTGTCCTTTTATCTCTGTGATGCATCTTCCACCTGTTATCCATGTGCCTAGATATCTGAATTTCTGCACTTACACTAAAATAATGCCATTTACTTTAATTGTACACTTAGGTACAATCTTACCTTTCAGAAAACAAAATGCATGGGCATATTTCTACCTGGAGACATTGTGATGTGTAAATCTTCAACTTGGCATTTTTCATTACATTTTCTGCATATATGCTGAACATGTATGTGGTAAGGATGCTGCCCTGTCTACACCCCCCCCCCCTGTACCACAAATTAGTTTGATGTTTCAGCAGCTACAATGACAGCTGCCTGTTGTTCCCCATATATTGATTCAATTAAGTGGATCAAATGTGCTGGAAGCTCCATGATGTCCCACAATTTCTGATGTTGTACACAGTCAAAGGCCTTACTGTAGTCTAAGAAACAAGTATACAAATCTACACAGATATTTTTTTCTGTTTTCGTTCGCTCGCTTCAGACATTCAGTCCAGTGCACTAGAAGTAGTAGTACAAGTATGGACTATTCTGAAGTTCAAAGTTAGCAACAACAAAACATTCTCACATACTTGGAATCCACTTCCATGGTGATTGACAGCAGGATTGAATGCACTTCCATGGTGATTCACAGGAGGATTGAATCCACTTCCATGGTGATTGACAGGAGGATTGAATGCACTTCCATGGTGATTGACAGGAGGATTGAATGCACTTCCATGGTGATTGACAGCAGGATTGAATCCACTTCCATGGTGATTGACAGCAGGATTGAATGCACTTCCATGGTGATTGACAGCAGGATTGAATCCACTTCCATGGTGATTCACAGGAGGATTGAATCCACTTCATGGTGATTCACAGGAGGATTTTGCTAGCATGACTTATTAGTATGATGGTATGATAGTTGATACTCAGTTGTACATGTCCTTTCCTTGAGAAAGGAATCTAGACTGTTCTCTTCTATACTTTGGGTCAAATGATGCTGCTCTAGATCTTCACAGTGAATGACGGGAAAGGATGCTGGCTTCTCTTCCTATCTGGATTAGTTCTGTTAGTTTATCATAACAGCCAGGTGACCTCCCTTTCTTTAGATTTGCTTATTGTACTTCCTCTAATAAAAATTCTGGTTTTTTTCTTTTCACTTTCATGTATATTATCTGTGTTATTATGCACAAGTGTACCTGTGTGGGCTGTTGGATTGCCGAGACTCCTGCCCATTCCACTTTTCACATTGGACAGTGAGGAGCATTTTGTGTCATATTCATTGGCACAGGAACAAGGCATAATGGGGACGACCCGTTGCCGTGAAGTTGGATCCTCGACTAACTAACCAACTAACCAACCAACCAACCAACTAAACTAACTAACTAACTAACTAACCAACCAACTAACCAACTAACTAACTAACTAACTAACTAACTAACTAACTAACTAACTAACTAACTAACTAAACTAACTATCCGTGTTCTTTGTTTGTATCTTCATACATTTCTCCCAGTACTGTCTAGTATATATTTACTTTCTGTTTAAGATTTGCCATTCTTATCATAATCACACATAATGACAGTCTGAATTTGCATATTAATTGTTCTGATTTTCTTGAATAAGTCACCAATTTTTCCTAGCAACTGGAGATACTCTATTCTATTACAAGTATTCAATGTCTTTTTTGAACGCATTTATGTTTGCTTCAACTGTCTTCTTTCTATTAACTAAGAGTTTTCTTTATGATAGATCTTCCTTCGCATTAGACATGATAGATGTCAAACAAATTGGGAACATTTTAAACACAGAATAAACAAAGTTAGTGCCAAAAATACAGATGTTTCATGACCACGATAAAAGACAGCAAAACCAAAACTATTGTTCATGGTTACCTTCTCTTTGTGGATGGACAATTAATTCATGTTTGTAAATAGAATTCTATCAATTGTTACTAATTGGCCATACCAGTGAAAGGCACACAGGTTGATAATCTTCTTTTGTCCTACTGATTTTGACATGAAGCATCACGGACAGGAGGTAGATGTATTTTCTGTTTTTTGCTTGTCTTGTTTCCTGTGCTAACGTCACATTTGATTTCTTCAATGTCTCTATTGCTTCATCTAGCCAACTCTTCCTGGGTTGTATCCTGATGTTTGCATTTGGAACGCTCTATCCACTGACTGTCTTGTTCCATTCTAGGTAAATATCTGAACCATTTAATCCTGTGGTGTTCTATCTAGTCAGTAATCGTGTCATCCCTACACTTGTTCTCAGTTTCTCTCATTTTAATAGTTGATCACTGGCTATTAAAATAGTTCTAGGATTAAACCACATAGCATATCCCCAGTATCCACCACTGAGAAGCCATCACTGATCTCACTGACTGCCTTATTCTTTCAATGACACTGAAAACCGAAACGGCCAATCCCCATCTCACCTCTCCTGGACTAGCTACTGGCACCACAACCTTCACAAGATTTTCACAGAGCTGTCAAGAGTAGACAAATCAACAGCACTGGAATAACAAGAGAGCACAGACATTTATAACTGTTCTCACCATGTCTTTTGCATCAATGTCAGCATTACTTTGTAGCAACAGCTGTACTATAGCCATGTGCCCCTCCTGCGATGCCACATGAAGTGGCGTTCTATCAACTTTTGTCCTAGCATCCCTACTGATTCCAGCTCGAAGGAGAACTTCTGCTGTTTCCTGGTGGCCATACTGAGCAGCAAAGTGCAACGGCGATGTGCCCAACTGTTGACAAAGAAAAACAAAACTGTACCACATAAACATGCAGGAAAATGTTACTGCCTTAGACTCAGTGGTCCTCAAACTGTTGTCTCAGGATCAGTACATGTTTCTAAAAGCTACTCAAGAGCCAGTCTCCGTGGCCAAAGGCTTGCGAGCGTGGTTCATGGACCACTTACCAGGCGTTCTAAACTCAGCTGTGACCGAATTTGTGCAGCAGACCATGTTGCGTTGTGTTATAACATGTTGGTATGGGAGCCGGTCGTTCAGAAAGCAATGGCAAACTACTGAATGTAAAAGAAAACTTGCCTAGTACATCAACAGCAGCTGGAAAATGCTTGTGTTGACTACAACGTCCTGTAAGGGATATGCAACATTTAAAACAAAAACTCAAGATCCCTCATAATTTCATTCATGTGGGTTGCAACATCAATGTTTATATGACGCATGGCCTTTCAAAGGCCACATTATGAAACACTGTTGTATTAACAAGGTAAAGAAACAAAATAAAACACTGTTGTATTGACAAGTTACAGAAAAGACCTATGAGTATAAGAAAGAACTGTTTTCTTTTGCTACAGATTCTGAAACAGTAAGAACTATTTAGCACTAGAAGATGAAACAAAACTAGCTCTGAATGGAAATGTTAAACAGTAGATGATAGTGGAATATATTTTACAGGAATGTAATTGTCAGAGTCTAATGTATTGCCAGCAGAGATGCAGGGACATCGTTACGCCCGCCAGGCGAATAGTCCCTAGTGGGGATGCTGTAACATCGTTACGCCCGCCAGGCGAGTATTAGTTACCTGCCTGCGAGGTTGCCGGCTGACGAGACAGCCAGCGGTCAGGCAAGGACAAAGCAGGACGCACGCAGGCCTCGTGAAGCCACTTCAGGTGGACAGGCGCGTTGCGAGAAATAGCCAGACAGCTCTGGGACTCGGACTCGACTGGACGTATGATGGGAGAAAGGCTTGTGTAGTTCTGTGGCCCGAAAGTCGAGTGCTTGTACATCTTGTGAGATAGACTGTAAGCTGTGGGTTGCTTGTAAGTGTATTGTTATAACTTATGTATTGTGATGATCATCTCTAGATCGTGATCTGTAAATAAATCCATCGAAACTTCGTGTCGTTGAGTCTCAAGTCAAATCACGTTGTATTTGTACTGTCTCACATGTGTTAGGTTAACGAGCCAGGTTTAAGACCCTGACATGTGTGGACGTGGTGGCATTCGTCCGGTTTTAAAATGAACGTGGTTTAAGTAATTAACAGTTAAAACCTAGATTTGTGAACTTAGAAATTTTTGTCCAACTTTAGAGGGCATTTAAATGTGATTGTGAAGGCTCATTTTGATATATATTATTACATTGTTTAAACATGGAGACTAAATGTGAACGTAAAGTACATACATATTGTTTGATATTGTAAACGTGTAAAACATTTGTGATTGTGGAACTTGTCACCGTTTTGACCTTGTCGACATTGTGAAGTTGTCGCCATTGTGACCTTGTCGCCATCTTGTAAACTTGATGTCTATGTCCTTACTGAATGTCATCTTGATGTAAGTGATGTGTCATCAATGTTGTAGAGTGTTGAGATATAGTTAGATTGTTTTTGAAAAGTGAGTTGTGTAAAGCAGAAAGTTTCGGAAAGAAAGTGACTTGTGATTTTGAAAAAAAAATTGTTGACTGACAACATTACGACCTACAATTACACTCAACGCCATACAAACCTAATCAAAACTTAGTGACAAGCATACACACCACATCAAATAGACGTTAATTTATTTCCTCCAAAAACAAAGCAGGTTTTCTGTGCCATCTGAAACCCTTGCCCGTAGAGGTCTTTTGTGTTTTGAAGTAGCGACCCTACAGTTCCTAGTCCAAATTTCAACCGTTCTTCACCGCATCCAGGACACTTGAGTATATTTTTCTTTCTATATACTTTCGGATGCAAATTTGGGCACATATTGTAATTAGAACACAATTGTAAACTGTTCACTTTACTAACAACTTGTGTAACAAATTGTGTGTCTGATATTTCATTTGCATTTTCCATCATGTCGTCATTAAATGATTTCATCGATGTGGGGTTAAAGTTAAATTTAACAGGTGATGAGTTAACGAGGTGGAGTGAGAAGAAATACTCTGAATACCACGAGCGTGAAGAAAGAGCAGCTGAAAGAGCATTAAAGCAGGCAGAGATTGAAAGAGAAACAGAATTAAAGAAGGCAGAAATAGCAGCTCGGAGTAAACGGGAAGAGCTGGAAGTGCAACTAAAAATCAAACAACTTGATACTGAGACTGCCATAAACAAAGAGTCTAAGAAATCAGAGAGACTGGAGAAAGAAAACCAGTACAAGAAATATCAAGGTATCGTAAGAAATTATACCTCGGGTGACTGCATTGCAGCCTTCACCCAAAATTTTGAGACTTTAATGGACCATTACCAGGTCCCATTGTCTGAATGGAATATAATTTATATGAGAAGTTTATCAGGGGAGCCTCTGAAAGTCATAGAGACTATCCCCAAAGACCTCAGAAAAGATTACCATTATCTAAAATCAAAGATTATGGCACATTTTATGTTAGATGAGGCAGGTTACAGAGAACAATTCAGTAAGTTGAGCCCCAAACCGACTCAAACGTTCTCTGACTACCTCTGCTTAGTCCGAGACATATTTACCAAATGGACTTCAGCAGCTAAAATTGATAAGAACTATCAAAAGTTAGAAGATCTTATCATCAGAGATAAAGTCATTTCATCCATTCCATCAGCATTTTCAAAGTTTTTGCAAGAGAATGAATGTACGAGTGTAGAGCAGATTGAGAGGCGTGGTTCGGCTTATTACACAGCCAACAAACATTGTTTTGCCAGTGAAGCTACTGAAACCAACTTTGTAGCATCGGCTAATTATGACAAACCCTATAGTAGGCAAAAACCTTATAAGCCTACATCTGAGAAGTACAACCATTGTAAATATTGTAAAATTTCACATCATCAAGGCGAGATGTGCGACAAGAACCCCGCATATCTTACATATTTACAGAACATCGTAAACAGACAAGATAAGGAGCGTAAATCCTTTAGAAATTTGCGTAAATGTTTTCTCTGTAAGGCGTATGGACATTATCGCCATGATTGTAAAGGTAGGCAAATGACCAATAAAGCAAATGCCGCCTTATTTGATAGTTCATCATCAGATGAAGAAGAATCAGAGAAACACCCTGTGAACTCAGCACAGGCTTTTGATATGTTTAACGCAAATAAATGTACTGTTTGTAATACTTTCTATGAAGATGGTATTTTAACATGCGGCCACTCCATCCCTATTGCCAATGAAGAAGCTAATTTGGTAGTAGATTCAAAAGGCAGAATAAACATTCATCAAGGATATGTGAATGGCAAGCCTGCTACAGTCCTTCGGGACACGGGAAGTTCACTGATTGGATTGAAGAGAATGTTCATAATGCCTACAGACTATACAGGCAAGCACGTAACATGCAGAACATTCTCCGGCAATATTGAAAAGTACCCACTAGCATGGGCATATATTCAAACACCTTTTCACACTGGGAAAGTAAAATGCGCAGCATTAACAAACCCTGTTTGTGATATTATCATTGGAAATTTACCAGAGGTAAATGATATGCCTCATGACATAACATCTCTTTGCATTAATGAGATCACAACATCACCATCAAATATCATCATTGATAATGTTGTACCACCTAATGAATGTATGGTAGCTAATGTAGCACTAGGATCTCATGACATCATTGATAACACTGTTTCATCACCATCTGATATCATTGAATGTGTGAACGCAGTAACCAGATCTACTGCTAGAATGCAAGATGAAATTAATCAAACTGAGGCGATAGAAATGCTTAGCCCAGTATTACTACCTCCTAAAACCATGAAGGAGACTTTTGTAACAGCCCAAAAGGCTGATCCTTCATTGTCAAAATATTTTAATCTGATCGGCCAAAAGCCAAAGTTAACCAAAAATGCAAGATGGCATTTTGCTTTGAAAAATTGTATCCTCACCAGGTATTATACCAGAGGTAACAGCACAACAGAGCAAACTGTTTTGCCAATTGAGTATCGTAAGCAAGCCTTACATCTTGCCCATGATATATCTCTTGCAGGGCATATGGCATACGCTAAGACCAGATCAAGATTATTATTACAGTTTTATTGGCCCAAATTCTGCAATGACATTAAACAATATTGCAGGAGTTGTGACATCTGCCAAAAACTTGTAAAGAAAGGTAAAAGCCCACAGGCAAAGCTACAAATTACTGACTTAGCCAGTCGACCTTTTGAGAAAATATCTGTCGACATAGTGGGCCCTCTTAATCAGATTACAACCAGAGGGAATAAGTATATATTAACCATTATTGATCAATGTAGCCACTGGCCTGAAGCGATTCCGCTAAAGAACATAACTGCCAATGACATAATGGAAGTTTTCTTCCATATATTTTCACGGATAGGATTTCCAGACTCTATCCAATCAGATAGGGGAAGTCAGTTTATCGCCGCATCTACTCAAGCTTTCACCAAAATGTTAGGAGTGAAGCAATGTTTCAATTCCCCGTACCATCCTCACTCGAGTGGAATTATAGAAAAATTTAACGGTGATTTAAAGCATATGCTTGCTAAAGTTACGCAAGAGCACCCCAATAACTGGGACGTATATTTACCTGCTATTCTCTTTGCTTATCGCGAGGTGCCACATGCTAGTACAGGTTTCTCTCCTTTTGAACTTATCTATGGTGCCAAACCACATGGCCCATTAAGCATCTATCATCAAATGTTAACTGAATCCACTCCTTTACTCAAACCCATATCATCATACGTATACGTTACATCATTGCGTGAAAGAATCATCAAATCTTGTATAATTGCAAAGGATGCACTAAAATTATCTGGTGCTACATATAGACAATATGCTGACAAAGGTAACAGGACAATAACGTTGACACCTGGACAGGACGTTCTTCTTCTTCTACCTAGTGACAGACACTTATTGACTGATTCTTGGCAAGGACCATTTAAAGTGACGAGACAGATTTCACCTGTAGACTATGAGATCCAAATAAAAGACAAACACAAAATATTCCACGTCAATATGCTAAGACCATATTACAACAGAGACAACGAACAAGACAATACAACAGCATGTACAGTGATAATAGACCATGAAGATGACGAGGCTAGTGACGAAATTCCAACACCTGCATTAGACACGACAAACTGCTTGAAGGAAATTAAGATCCACCCAAAGTTAACTCAAGCAGAAACAGACAGTTGCAAACATCTCATACAACAGTACAACACCATTTTCTCCAACAACCCAGGACAAACAGAATTAGTACAACATCACATCACACTCACGTCAAATACCCTATAAAATGCAGACCATACACCATTCCATTGCATTACAAGGAACACTTACATCAAGAGATCATCAGCTTAGAGAAAAACAACATCATTAGACGATCCCAATCAAATTTCTCATCTCCAATGGTCATAGTACGCAAAAAGGACAACACAATAAGACTATAGAAAATTAAATAAGATAACTCTTTTAGATCTAGAGCCAATGGCAAATTCTGAAGATCTACTGACAGAACTGACAGACGCTAGGTTCTTTACGAAGGTAGACATGACGAAAGGTTACTGGCAAATAGCAGTAGACGAACAGAGCAGACATCTGACAGCTTTTGCCACACCTTGGGGACTGTACGAATGGTGCAAACTTCCATTTGGGCTTGTCAATGCCCCAGCAACATTTGTACGTATGACACGACTTCTACTAGTAGACATACCGAATATTATCTGTTACATAGACGACATTTGTGTTCACACAAAGACGATGACGGACCACATAAAGACATTAGAACAGACATTTGAACGCATTAGACAGCATGGACTGACGGTAAAGCCTGCAAAAGTAGACATAGCCTATCAGGAAATATCCTTCTTGGGGTACAAAATATCTAATGGCTTTGTCACGACAGACGATAACATTGTGTCCAAGATACTAAAACTCTCACTTCCGACTACGAAAAAGCAAGTCAGAAGTTTGTTGGGACTTATAAATTATTATAGGCAGTTCATACCAGATTTTGCTGAACTGACCGAAGTTTTTACTAACCTACTAACAAAAGATCAACCCGAGAAAATTGTAAGCAATGAATGCCTAAAATTTGCATTCCAGAAAGTATTATCTTATTTTTCTGATAATAGCTTAAACAATCCCATTCTAAAATTGCCCAATTTACAAATCAGTTTCAGATTACGCACAGACGCGAGCTCCGTGGCGATTGGAGCAGTCTTGTTACAGGAGCACAATAACATCCTACATCCTGTGTACTTTGTCTCCCGAAAATTAAAACCGAGAGAACGTGCTTGGTCAACACCACAGTTGGAAGCCCTAGCTCTAGTGGTGGGTATAACTAAATTGTCCAGATTCCTCCTGGGACGTCATTTTATTGTGGAGTCTGACAGTAGTCCATTGAGATTTATCAATTCAGGTGTACCTTCCAACCAAATGATAGCTCGCTGGTCTCTTAAACTTCAAGATTACAGCTTTGAAGTTCGACACATCGCGGGCAGAACCAACACGATTGCCGATCTTTTGTCCCGTTGTCAGACCGACCCAGTAAGCACCAATGTCTGAGTGCAGTGTGTAAAATACACTCAGACCAACACAGCCATGCATCAGTGAAGTTTTTTTTTCCCGAAAGCTGTGTATGTCTATATGATGTGATAGGGGTTATTCCCAATATATATAGTTTTCTTATTATATTATTAACGTAGTGATTGTCGTGAATAATTGTGTAGTGTGGGTTAGAAAGAAAACTTTATTAATTGTATATATTACGAAACAAGAACAGTACCACATTCGCTCTGAACTTACCGTAAGCGAACTGTCAAATTTATCCGTGGTATCTGCATTTGGAACATATCCAGTGATATTTTAACTCCGTGTGTGAAAGTGTGACCTGAACATTGACATCTACACCACTTCAGTCAATCGAAATCCAGAAGTTTTTCCAGTGAAACAACCGACACATGAACGATCAGAACATTGCACATTCCGTTTTACTACATCAGACCGGAACAAGTGTGTTCTACAAATTTCAACATCAGCTGTTCATGTGTACTTCCGGATGAGTTAGAAATTTAGTTTAAAAGTAGCAGACGACAAACAAAAGCTTAAAAAGTTATAACACTTCTAAACTATTTACGATTCAATAATTTCGAATACACGAATTGTGTATCAAGATTTTTCATTTAGTGTAATCTTAGAATCATATCTTGATTAATTTATTCATACTACCGACATTTTTTTCGCTAGTATGGAAAAACTTCAAGCTATGACGCTGAGAAATAGAAGAATTATTGTAAGATATTATATTTCTTAATTTTTGAAGTTATGTCCCTTTCATTTAATTGTTATTACATTATTACACCAAGGGCGTTAATTGAAATGTATACGATGATGTATTGTGTATAAATAGCCATGTTGTTGCCAGATTGTTAACACGCCAAGAAGCCATCTACTGGGCATGGTAGAGTGTTACCGACATTGCAGACCGACACAAGAACTCCTGGCCAAATGAGGTCAGAGTTTGAGCGTTGAATGCGGCTTATATAAAGCCGTATTACGGTCTTGCCAGATGTTTTTTGTCGCAAAAAGCATATTATTACTTTTTTTTGAAAGGCTGCGAGGTAGTTGCTTGGGAAGCTGTTACTACCGATCTGACTGGGTCAATAATGCAATTAAGGTAATCAGCCATCGAGAGGATGAAACTTGACGAGTGTTGAAGGTTGAACACCACATGTCTTTAGATACAATGTCCATTTCTTATGTGTTTCTATGCCAAGATGTGTGTGTTTAGGTTTTTCTACACCAAAGTAAATGTATATAACAGAAAGGTTGACTCTGACAGGTTAAAAATATTAACCCAGTATTGTATATAGAGTGTACATGAAAGATAACATCTTTCATGAAGAAGCCCCGGGGGAGCATGTCAGAGTCTAATGTATTGCCAGCAGAGATGCAGGGACATCGTTACGCCCGCCAGGCGAATAGTCCCTAGTGGGGATGCTGTAACATCGTTACGCCCGCCAGGCGAGTATTAGTTACCTGCCTGCGAGGTTGCCGGCTGATGAGACAGCCAGCGGTCAGGCAAGGACAAAGCAGGACACACGCAGGCCCCGTGAAGCCACTTCAGGTGGACAGGCGCGTTGCGAGAAATAGCCAGGCAGCTCTGGGACTCGGACTCGACTGGACGTATGATGGGAGAAAGGCTTGTGTAGTTCTGTGGCCCGAAAGTCGAGTGCTTGTATCTTGTGAGATAGACTGTAAGCTGTGGGTTGCTTGTAAGTGTATTGTTATAACTTATGTATTGTGATGATCATCTCTAGATCGTGATCTGTAAATAAATCCATCGAAACTTTGTGTCGTTGAGTCTCAAGTCAAATCACGTTGTACTTGTACTGTCTCACATGTGTTAGGTTAACGAGCCAGGTTTAAGACCCTGACAGTAATCTAAACAAAGGTTACTTAATTCATAGAGGTTTCAAGATGGAGTTAAAATGCCTGTATCACAAGATAAAATGGAAACTAACTGTGAATGTATATAAAAACAACCTGAAAAGACATTGGAACACAGCTTAAAGGGATGTGATCTACACCAAGATTGCTCAACATCCAGTGGTTTCAAGATGGTGACTGTTTTCACGTGATGCTATGAAATGTTTATTCCAGAAATATAACATGATTTCTTCTTCTTCGTTCATCCGGAGTTTTTTTCCCGGATGTGATTGCGTTGTGCCTGTTTACAGCAGAGCTGCGTTCTTGCGCCGTTAGGCCGACACATCCGACTTCTGCGGGCATTTCTTGACCGGGTTAACCTTCCCGGGGTAACATGATGTAAACTGCATCCTGCCTATGTGTTACCAGGGCCCATAAGAGAAGCACACCACACACCAACAACACGTTCCTGCTACAAGACTTTTAATTTACAAACCATGACGTGACCCGAGGTATCCTAGTGGCCAGATGTTTGCTTGCCAGCATGGTAGTCAAGGGTTCGAATTTGCCTCAAGTGGGCCCCCAAATATATTTTATTTTTTGCATATCCTTTTGACAGGGTGTTTCAGTGAACGCCAGCATTTCTGCCGCTGTGATCTCTTGGCCCAAATATACCTAACCTAAAATAGGTACCAGGAAACAGTCTTGGGAAGTGAAGACGGTGATGGTGATATTGAGCAGATCACTCCTGGCAAGTGAAAACGGTGATGGTGATATTGAGCAGATCACTCCTGGCAAGTGAAGACGGTGATGGTGATATTGAGCAGATCACTCCTGGCAAGTGAAGACGGTGATGGTGATATTGAGCAGATCACTCCTGGCAAGTGAGGATGGTGATGGTGATATTGAGCAGATCACTCCTGGCAAGTGAAATCGGTGATGGTGATATTGAGCAGATCACTCCTGGCAAGTGAAGACGGTGATGGTGATATTGAGCAGATCACTCTTGGCAAGTGAAGACGGTGATGGCGATATTGAGTAGATCACTTCTGGCAAGTGATGACAGTGATGGTGATATTGAGCAGATCACTCCTGGCAAGTGATGACGGTGATGGTGATATTGAGCAGATCACTCCTGGCAAGTGAAGACAGTGATGGCGATATTGAGTAGATCACTTCTGGCAAGTGAAGACGGTGATGGTGATATTGAGTAGATCACTTCTCGCATGCCACTTGGTCTATAGAAGTGAAGATGGTGACGGTGATATTGAGCAGATCACTCCTGGCACGCCGCTTGGTCTATAGGAGTGAAGACAGTGATGGTGATATTGAGCAGATCACTCCTGGCAAGTGAAGACGGTGATGGTGATATTGAGCAGATCACTCCTGTCATGCCGCTTGGTCTACAGACGTGAAGACGGTGATGGTGATAGTGAGAAGATCACTTCTGGCATGCCGCTTGGTCTAGAGAAATATGGGTCTAGTATCATTTGCCTGATATGTGTTAGGGCTTGAAATATTTAAGTCAAGCTAACATACAATCATTGAGTACACTAAGACAAGAGTGATGAGGAAAGACAAACTCATGAGTTAATTGTCTTGACTGGTAATAATGTGGTAACCTGAGGGACAGGAGCAGGAGCATGACCGGCATACCAAGACATTGTCACATCCTGAAAATTACAAGTACCGCAGCGTCAGTTCACCTGATGGTGATGGACACTGCTAATAGAGAAAACTAACCCTCGCGTAAATATCAGTCCAGTGCAGTGCACTCAGTACTTGTACCAAGAATGTGGATTACGCTCGAGTTCAAAGAATGAATGCAAACAAACCAAAGAAAAACAACAGCATAATAATAAACATGAAAACACCCTGGTGGACATGTCTTGGGATGTGGTATCAAAGGTTTGTGCCCACCTTGTGTAGAGGTGGGAAGCACAAACTCTTTGATGATCTCAGTAGGCAATACAACATGTAAATATGCTCTACCTACCCAGTCTGTTGTAAATGGGGCACCATTTGACATCAGCGCCCGCACTGTGTCTGTTTCACCTCGCTTGGCAGCATCTAACAACCGTTTGCCAAGATCAACCAATGACATTCTGCGTGATCCTTCCTGGACTCTGGGTGCTGTGTGCTCTATGAATGCATGCACGTTTTCTACAATCATTTGGTCTGTAATTAAAAAAAAACAATGATTATGTCTTAATATACATTCCAGTATTGCATTCAATGTATCTAAATGCTAATCTTAAATTCTTAAGTTCTCTCACACTCGACTGCTACATCTGAAATTATAGACAACAAATCCACAGCTTTATGGTCAAGCTGTGTGTGGTCATGTAAAAACTGTGGTCATTCAAGGCATATGAAATGCAGAGTTCTTGATTGGGGACAACTAACAGATACCTGTGAAATAAGATGTAGGACAAACTAACCATATTTAATGCGAGATCACAACAATTAGGTCTAAAAGCTCATAAGGGAAAGACAATAGTAATAAATAAAGCCAATGATAACCCGATATTCCTTGGCGAAAAAAATCACTTCAAGAAGTGGAATCAAATACCTAATGTAGGTAGCAATGTAGACAAAGATGGGGAAAGAGATAGATAGATAGATAGATAAGAATACAAAGGGTAAGAGTAACATTCGTAGCAATAGGAAATTTATGGACATTAAAATAAATTAAACTTAGTACCATACTTAAAATATTGAACTCTGCCATCAAGGGAGTCTTTACTTGGTATTTTAAATATGGGATCAGGTCGTGTAGAAGAGAAGATTCAGCAAGGATGTTAAGGTTGAATTTTGTACAAAGTGACTAATGACAACACATGAACAAACAAAGACGTCAGCGAGGTAGGCAAGGTAAGGTTAAATCAGTGCTGCCGTATAGACCAGAAATAAGGAGAACAGCTACAAGAATGACTAATAAATTACAAACATGAACTGGTGCCTGCAAAGAATTGTATGACAGAATCACCATTGACATCTTAGGGAGATAACCAGATTCAATCAAATCAAGAGATTTGAAAAGATGCTGGTACTGGATAGGATACACAATGAGTCAACCTAATAACAGTATAAACAGCTAGTCGTTTCTCTGGAATCCACAAGGCTAAAGAAATGGAGATGTTAAAATCAGGGATTGCAGCCAAATTCACCAACCTTTTTCAGGTGTCTTCCCTGCCAATTTTGATTTTCTTTGTTTCAAGGCTGTCGGGCATTTGCCACATTTCGTGCATGCATGCACGTGTAGACACAGAAACACACAGAAGACATTCAATTTTGTTTCACACAAAAAACATGCATCAAACACATTCTGTAGATAGTTGTGTAGCAGTTTAAGTAGTTGTAGTTAAATAATAGCAACATTTAGAACAACTACAAAATAAACATGAATGTAATGTAGTGTTATGCACCCACAAATGACAAGAATTAAACAATTAAATGAAGAATTGTACATGAAACTCCACAAATTGTGGGCAATCAAAGAAATAAAATATCAACATTCTAATCGATGACCTGAGATAGGATCAGATAACACAGGCTTTAAGGAGATGATGGGGAACATGAACATGAGGTAGTGAATTAAAATGGAGAGTTATTCATTAATTTCTATGCAGAGGATCAGTAACATCATGGGCGGAAAATTTATCACCACTCTGGTGGTCATGTCTAGATCCCCATCAACGCTGGGATTATTTTTAATTGCTGTGGGCTCCCATGGAGACCCAGCCTATCATGGGTGCCAGGAAGTGTTCTGAGAAGCAAAGACAGCCAATTGACTACATCAGCAAGAGAGAGCTGATTGGTTTACACAAATATGGTGCCAGGAAGTGTTCTGAGAAGCAAAGACAGCCAATTGACTACATCAGCAAGAGAGAGCTGATTGGTTTATACAAATATGGTGCCAGGAAGTGTTCTGAGAAGCAAAGACAGCCAATTGACTACATCAGCAAGAGAGAGCTGATTGGTTTACACAAATATGGTGCCAGGAAGTGTTCTGAGAAGCAAAGACAGCCAATTGACTACATCAGCAAGAGAGAGCTGATTGGTTTACACAAATATGGTGCCAGGAAGTGTTCTGAGAAGCAAAGACAGCCAATTGACTACATCAGCAAGAGAGAGCTGATTGGTTTACACAAATATGGTGCCAGGAAGTGTTCTGAGAAGCAAAGACAGCCAATTGACTACATCAGCAAGAGAGAGCTGATTGGTTTATACAAATATGGTGCCAGGAAGTGTTCTGAGAAGCAAAGACAGCCAATTGACTACATCAGCAAGAGAGAGCTGATTGGTTTACACAAATATGGTGCCAGGAAGTGTTCTGAGAAGCAAAGACAGCCAATTGACTACATCAGCAAGAGAGAGCTGATTGGTTTACACAAATATGGGGCTAGCCCCATATACCCAATGCATCTCAAAGTGTGACAAAAGGACTTAACTAAAACTGTAGGAGTGTGAAGTGATCAACATCTGTTTGTAGCCCCGACATCTTCTAGTCACTTGTATATTCATTCCACAATAATACTGGCTATTTCAAGTGGCATGTGTCATACTATAGCTAATTGTTACTGAGATATTATACATGAAAATATGAGAATAATTACAAACTAAATTACAATTGTAGGCCATAATGTTGGAAGCCAGGTATAGCGGCACTAGCCACACAAGTGATACTGTTTACATTCATCATTCTAAAACTGGTCACTAACCATATGCTGCCATGGTTACCAGTTCTTTTTTAATCAACACCCCAACCAATGAGACATGAAAAAGAAAAAAACAAAAGCATGCTCATTATGAGGTCACAAAGAATTCAATTATTGAAGTATAAGTTTTAGTATGGTAAGTAATCCATCCATCCATCATGTGCCATGCCGGTAAGCATGGGCGGTCATGTTCTGCCATCTCACTCGATCTCCAGAGTCGTGGATCAGCTCCGTGTTTCTGTCTCGACCATGCCACAAGGCCAAGCCATCCAGGTACTTGCTTCTAGGTCTTCCCCTTGGTCTGTTCCCCTCAATCTTACCAGTTGTCACCAAGTTCTCCAAATCATTTCTTCTCACAACATGCCCAAAAAATTGTGACTGTCTACGTCTAATGTCTCTAATCAGTTTACGATCTTCATTTGTTTCTTGAAGGACTTTTTCATTGGTCTTTCTGGCTGTCCATGGTATTCTTTGTATTTTCCTCAGAAACCACATTTCTACAGCCATCAGATGTTTTTCAGCCTGACTGCTCATTGTCCAAGCTTCACATCCATATAAAAGTACAGGTTCTATGTAGCATCTCAACACTCTTTTTCTCGTTTCAATTGACATCTTTTTATTGGTCAGTATGTTTTTCATCTTGCTAAAAGCTACTTTTGCCATGGCGATTCTTGTTCTAATCTCTTCAAGGCATCTCCCATCAGATGTTATTACTGTTCTGAGATAATTGTACCGATTCACTTGCTGAAGAATATTCCCATTTACTTGTATATTACATTGTGGTATTTGGTTCTTCCTAGTGACGACCATAACCTGTGAAAGTAATGCAACTCTTAATACACATCATCAGAATGCTAATGCTACCATTAGTATTGGGACTCCACTGGCTGATGCCAATGAGGCGGGAGCATGTATGGGAATGGCCGAGTGATGTAATGTCGATTCTTAACTCAACTCATGCAACCCTTAATTATATTGATTACTCAGCTTTAATTTTATGCAGAAATATTAACAATATTATCCATCTGCTGTCTGTCATGACTGCAGTTGCACCAATGTTGGTATTTGAGGCATGTTTGGTTGAAGAATAAAAGCTATATACCCAAGCAGTTGCCACGCAGTGTACCAGCTAAGACTTACTTCTGATAGACAAAACCCCTGAGCCATAAGAGTATCCAGCATGATGTGTGAAGTTGACAACTCGGCCATCCACTCTACTGAAAATGATTATTTTCAGGTGTAATTCATCATTCATTCAGTAGCATGTCCTTTGCAGAACCTCACTCACATAACAACCCTCCGGAAAATTTTCCCAATCATAAGCAAGATGTCCCGTGTCTGATACACCCATCTGGAGATCATCTGCCACATCCTGCACCCATCTTCTCTTTGGCCTCGATCTTCGTCTCTTCCAAGGCATATACCCCTACACTACTGTTCTCTGCAATCTTTCATGACATTTCAAGTGACCAAAATGTTTCAAATGTCTTTGTTTTATCGTCTTTAGTGGCAACCTTCAATATTCAGATCCTGTCATATGGATGCATTTGTTCTTTTCTGCATCCAAGATATTCTTAGAACACGTCTATAAAATTTATATTTAAAGGCATTTATGCGCTGTTCAGCTTGTTTATTAAGTATCCAGGTCTCACAGGTGTATGTTGCAATGGGAAAGATGCATGATCTTAAAAATCTAATTTTTGTAGACCTATCTTCCCCCTCCACAATTTATTCAGTTATTTTAGTCTTTGAAGAGCAATAGATATTTGTCTCTTAATTTCTTTCATTGTGTCACCATTGTTGGTAATCAGTAACCCAAGATATTCAAAGTTTTCCACCACCTCCAATTTTTCCTCATTAACATACATTTCTTTTTCCATAGTAGTTTTATCTGTATGCATTCTTTGTTTTTGCTATGTTAAGACGTGAGTTGTGATTTTCACTATTCTTTTTGGTTGACATTAGTTTTTCTATATCATTCTGTGATGTGGATAGTAATACTGTTTCATCAGCATAACAAATCTCTGGTATTTCATGACCACCGATATTTAGGGCATCATATTTATTGCTCCATGGTTATATTGACTCACTTAAAGGAAAAAGCCCAACAGATGGGGCTGGTTATCAACCAAGATAAGACAGAATATATGGTAATTTCAAGAGACGGAATGGCTAGAAACTCTGGCCACATACAAATAGATAATATGACCATTAAAAGAACGGAAACATACAAATACCTGGGTACGATCTTCAACTGTTCCAACATCATAAGGGAAGAAATACAAACTAGAATCAACTCTGGAAATAAGATATACTATGCACTACAACATCTACTAAAATCAAAGGCGCTATCTCGAAACACCAAAATCACAATATACAAAACACTGATCAGACCAGTTGTGCTGTATGGCTCTGAAACCTGGAGTACAACGAAAGGAGACGAAGCCTTGTTACAAACCTTTGAGAACAAAATTTTAAGACGCATCTTTGGACCCATTAGGGATACACAAAGTGGAGAGTGGAAAAGAAGAAGTAACAAAGACATTTATGATCTGTTTAAGTCCCCGCTAATCACTGGTATCATGAAGGCTAATAGACTACAATGGCTGGGGCATATAGAAAGAATGGAAGATAATAGGGAAACAAAACTCGCTTACACTCAGGAAATAAATGACCGTAGACCCCGAGGTAGACCAAGAAGGCGGTGGAGAGATAATACATGTACAGACCTACAAGCACTTGGAATCAACGACTGGCAAGAGAAGGTCCACCAGAGAGACGAATGGAGACGGATTGTATTTGCAGCAAAGAACCTCAATGGCTCGGAACGCTGAAGAAGAAGAAGAAGATGGTTATATCATCTCTGACATGTTTCATATGATATTTGTGGCTTACAAGTTAAGCAATAGAAGGACAGCACACATCCCTGATAGACTCATTAATTTGCCTTAATAGAAAATTATAATGGATATGTTTTGTTTAAATACTTTAAATAATCAGTTCACATGGCAGGCAGTCAATATTACTAGCGAGCCCTATCATCAATTTAATTTTGAGTTTTTACAAATGAGACTGCGACAGTAGATAGGCCTTGAAATTCCAAATCTAATGGTACCTCAATGATGCCTGTATGTCACTTATAAATTATCACAACAGAACACCACAACGTCACCCACGGTGTTCTGTTGTGATAATTTGGCGTGTCCAGCATGTGCCGCGCGGTTACACACCCGCTTCACATGCCACCCCCTGGGCTTGTTTCCGGATTCGGTCAGGGATATGCACTACTGACGAGCTCAAACGAGAGCGAAACACGAGTATAGTGCTTCCATATTGACGTGGATAGGCCTTAGGTTCATACCACAATACGATCAGCGTTGCCAGTAGTGGGTTGTGCTCAATATTTAAATCTCAACTCCCGAAACAACCAAATAATCAATATTAAAAATTGTATGCAGAATTCAAAAATACATCTATATTTGATTTAATTCTATCAGCAACACCAGAATAGTGTTACAAAGTGCACATGCCAGTCCGATAGATATGCACAAAGAACCAAAAACACATCTTCGCAGAAATGTTGTTTACATCCACCTGGAAGTGAGTTGAAGCAATTAAAACTTTCCAGATATATTTAAAATTGTATGCAGAATTCAAAAATGCATCTTTAATTGATTTAATTCTATCAGCAACACCAAAAAACAATTAATTACGGTAAGTGTGAAATATATTCTTATTTATATAAAAGGTCACGATGATTTAAACCAATCGCTGTGCACGGAATAATAGGCAAACCTTTACTGAAAAGCCCAGGATGATGTGCGTTCTTGTCACGTGAGATTTGAATGAATGAATGACGTCGAAAGAATGCATGGTAAATTAGACAGTGTTTTCCGGGACAAGGTGAGTCATGGCTATATGACTCTGTATATGATTTCGGTTTTCATTTCCGGTCGCTGCATGATGGAACTCGCTAATATTGCATATCAAAATAAACATCCTTGTGGGGGAACTGTGTAAAGTTCTGTTTACAAATTACAAACTGACTTTTATTTATGCAATGATACTTATATTTGTTTTATATTTATGCATAAATATTTCGTTTTTGCAAAAAATATTTAGCTTATAATAATAATTGACGTAAAAACTCTGATGTACCTTGGATTTCTGATTGTCACCTGCATCCAAAACCCTATTTTAAATTTAGGAAATTACAAAATATTATTATTGGACGGCTACCCCCATCACCGATATGTTTCTTTAATTAGTTAAGTTAAAACCTTTCACACATTATTATGTTGCCACATTTTTCTCCTTGTTGTGATATTCAGTTCGTTCGGGTATTGCGTCTTCTTACAACCTAGTACCTAGGATAATGTTTTGTTTTCGTTTAATAAAAATTGTTTTCAACCATCTTCGGAGTGTTTCGTAGTAAAGTTGGTCTACAAAACGTGGGTCATACGCTGTGGGTTACTTTAAAAACCCTATAAAGATACGGGACATGGGGTGGTGGGTTTAGTGCTAATGGTGAATACAGAGTGAAATATATAAGCTCAGTCAAATTGAGTATAGCAAAGGACTTCTAAATGAGTTTAAATCCGACAACAGGAAGTTGTGAATTGACAACCACAACCCGACAGTCGGATCCATGCTTCCGCTACCGGTCTCCATCTTAACGTTGTCAAAGCCGAAACAAATCTACACATGCACTTTGTTAAACTGCTAATGTTCTTTAGAAATTACTAGACTAATTAAACTAATATGACTCACCCATAAATAAATAAATAATCCGTGAAACAGCTGCTAGTACTAGTGGTCTGGTAGAAATGATGATCGCATTACAGAAGAAATGGAGGTTTATGATTAAAACGAGGCTTAGCTAAGCTACTTAAAAAACTGATCGGAGCAGTTATCAGATAAAAACGAAACAAAATGTATATTTTTGCAAACGAAAACAAGTCCTGAAACAAATGAAGATCGTAAACTGATTAGAGACATTAGACGTAGACAGTCAAATTTTTTTGGACATTTTATAAGAAAACATGAATTGGAGAACTTGGTGACAACTGGCAAGATGGAAGGGAAGAGACCAGGGGGGAAATCGAGAAGTAAATGTCCGGATGGCTTGGCTATGTGGCAAAGTCGAGACAAACACGGAGCTGATCCACGACTCTGGTGATCGAGTGAGATGGCAAAACATGACCGCCCACGCTTACCGGCATGGCACATGATGGATGGAAAAGAAATTGAACATGATAAATCAACGAAAGGTAGAATATGTAAGCTTTACTAAAACATAATCACAGGTAACAAAACTGACGTTGAGGCTAAAGCTTTCGTCAGCACACAAACATACACTAATACAAGTACACGAAAAAATCTAAATGAAAATGCACATAAAGAAAACTCATGTGTCGGAGTAGTGGCCTTGTTATGGACTCGTCATGTCTAGCACGCAATGGCACTGGTTTCTGAGGAAAATGCAAAGAATACCGTGGACGGACAGAGAACAATTGAGCAAGTCCTACAAGAAATAAATGAAAACTATAAACTTAATCGTGAAATTAGACGTAGCCAGTCCAGATTTGTTGGGCACGTTATGGGGAGAAATATACTAGAACATGTAGTGACAACCGGCAAAACTGATGGAAAAAGAACAAAGAGAAGATAAACCTATAAATACCTGGATGACTTGGCTACATGGCATAAACGAGACACAACGACGGAGCTGATCCACGACTCTGGTGATCGTGTGAGATAGCGGGCCATGACTGGTGATCGTGTGAGATGGCGGGTCATGGCCGCCTACTCTTATCGGCATGGCACTTGATTAAGTTGATGCAGGTGTATTGTAACGACATTTGTTGTGTAGTCACAGGTAAAATTAGCAAATAGTGTTAAATAATTGACCATTGTTAAGACGTGATGGGTGTGTGTTTGAGACCATCATCATCATCAAATGCCTGCCGACTGGCATAGGAGATCATGCTTCTCCACATCTTACGTTCTTCAAGGGCATATCAGTGCGTGTATTAACTTCATTCCGTGGCATTTCACAAGTTTGTCAAGAATTTGGCTATCTTATCACGCTATCTTAAACCTGACCCAACAAATACACTTCATTTATGTGCCAGGCTACACTGGTGTAAGAGGAAATGAACAAGCTGATGGGCTTGCGAATCGGGCTACTGCGGAAAGTGGACCAGCAATGGGATGGCTGATGTAATGAATGTCCTCAGAGAGGCAGGACGATTAAACGAATCCAGTTTTGACTATGAACCTGCAGCATTGACCAGACTGCAAGCACATCAAGCCAATAGGGGGAAGCAGACAAGTACTAGAAGAAAAAAAAGGGGGGTGGTCAAAGAAGAATAGCCAACTAATTCAGGAGGGGTGTCGTCAACCGCTACACGCAGAGGAAGATACCAAGGAGAAGATCCGAGCAGTTATTGACCGAATGGTTCCGTGTGCAGTGAAGATAGGCTGACGACTTAATAGCTAACCAGCTGTTTCATCCAAGTAAATGGGAATATTCTGAAACATTTTAATCGGTATAACTTCTTCTTCTTCTTCTTCTTCTTCTTCTTCTTCTTCTTCTTCTTCTTCTTCTTCTTCTTCTTCTTCTGCGTTCATCCGGAGTTGTTTTTTTTCCAGACGTGATTGCGTTGTGCCTGTTTACAGCAGAGCTGCGTTCTTGCGCCGTTAGGCTGACACGTCCGACTTCTGCGGGCATTTGTTAACCGGGTTAACCTTCCCGGGAATCGGTATAACTATATCGGAATAGTCATAACAGCTGATGGGGGATAACTTGTAGAGATTATAACAAGAGTTGTCATGGCAAAGGTAGCATTTTGCAAAATATATAACACACTGTCCAGTAAAAGGCTATCAATTGCTATCAGGAAAAAAAAGTGTGTGAGATAGCGGGCCATGACTGGTGATCGTGTGAGATGGCGGGTCATGGCCGCCTACTCTTATCGGCATGGCACTTGATTAAGTTGATGCAGGTGTATTGTAACGACATTTGTTGTGTAGTCACAGGTAAAATTAGCAAATAGTGTTAAATAATTGACCATTGTTAAGACGTGATGGGTGTGTGTTTGAGACCATCATCATCATCAAATGCCTGCCGACTGGCATAGGAGATCATGCTTCTCCACATCTTACGTTCTTCAAGGGCATATCAGTGCGTGTATTAACTTCATTCCGTGGCATTTCACAAGTTTGTCAAGAATTTTTCACGCTATCTTAAACCTGACCCAACAAATACACTTCATTTATGTGCCAGGCTACACTGGTGTAAGAGGAAATGAACAAGCTGATGGGCTTGCGAATCGGGCTACTGCGGAAAGTGGACCAGCAATGGGATGGCTGATGTAATGAATGTCCTCAGAGAGGCAGGACGATTAAACGAATCCAGTTTTGACTATGAACCTGCAGCATTGACCAGACTGCAAGCACATCAAGCCAATAGGGGGAAGCAGACAAGTACTAGAAGAAAAAAAAGGGGGGTGGTCAAAGAAGAATAGCCAACTAATTCAGGAGGGGTGTCGTCAACCGCTACACGCAGAGGAAGATACCAAGGAGAAGATCCGAGCAGTTATTGACCGAATGGTTCCGTGTGCAGTGAAGATAGGCTGACGACTTAATAGCTAACCAGCTGTTTCATCCAAGTAAATGGGAATATTCTGAAACATTTTAATCGGTATAACTTCTTCTTCTTCTTCTTCTTCTTCTTCTTCTTCTTCTTCTTCTTCTTCTTCTTCTTCTTCTTCTTCTTCTTCTTCTTCTTCTTCTTCTTCTTCTTCTGCGTTCATCCGGAGTTGTTTTTTTTCCAGACGTGATTGCGTTGTGCCTGTTTACAGCAGAGCTGCGTTCTTGCGCCGTTAGGCTGACACGTCCGACTTCTGCGGGCATTTGTTAACCGGGTTAACCTTCCCGGGAATCGGTATAACTATATCGGAATAGTCATAACAGCTGATGGGGGATAACTTGTAGAGATTATAACAAGAGTTGTCATGGCAAAGGTAGCATTTTGCAAAATATATAACACACTGTCCAGTAAAAGGCTATCAATTGCTATCAGGAAAAAAAAGTGTTAAAGTGCTCAGAATAAAACGTTTTAATGCATGTGAGACAGGAACAATAGGCAGACAAGATGAGAAACATCTAATGGTACTAGAAATGTGATTTCTGGTGAAAATGGAAAGAATACAATGGAGGACAGAAAAACGAATGAAACTGACTTTCGACAAACAACTTAAAACCGGAAACTGATTAGAACAATTCAATATAGATAGTCACGATTCTTTTAGTGACGTTATGAAGAGAATTAAGCTTGAGAACTTAGTGACAACTGGCAAAATGTTATCAGGAAAATAGCAAGCGGGAGACAAAGTGATACCAAGATGGCTTATCACTTGACATAATCGGTGCAAGAACACAGACGTGATCCAAGAGTCTTGTGGTTATGTGAGATGGCAAACCATGACCGCCCAAGTGGCACATGATGATAAAGAAGATGATGATGATGATGATGATGATGATGATGATGATGATGATGATGATGATGATGATGATGATGATGATGATGATGATGGTGATGATGGTGATGATGATGATGATGATACGGGAATACCGTGACAACTGGGGAAATCGCTAATATTAGAGACTATGTTCGCAAATGGTAGATCTTGGATGGACGGGCAAAGTGGCATGGGGAAAAACCAGAGGTAACACCTATCAAGAGCACAGAGGATCGTGGGTGCACATTTATTCTACGCGCACCGGATGGCAACGGACCATAAAGCTGAGTTGTGTCAAGAACCGAGATCACAGCACTCGGGATATTCCCTTACATACTCAATCCTCATCTTCAACAGCCAACGAAGAGTTTCAATACTAGTGGTACCAGTTCCTGTCTGATTTGGTGCCCGTATGGCCTTTCCTCGGAGTCCTGAGTGTAGACCAGAGCATCTGGCCACTCCCTGCAGCACCGTTCTCTCCACACTATGATGTTGTATCTGTTCTTCCAGCTACACACATGATTACAAATGGCACTGACCACGTCTGCCATGTCGTGCAACAATAAACCAGCCAACGGTGCAGACCCAGCCATTCTGTCCACCTGTACGTGTCCCACCACAACAGCATGTTCTGTCAACATAATACAATGACCTCGCTATTCGTGTTTCTCCTCATATTTAGTTATCCCCCCCCCCCTTTTTTTTGTATCTATCCCGTGTGTGTGGGGGGTGGGGGTGTTTTTTTTTTTTAAATCCCGACAGAATAAAGCACGTTGACATGTGATATGATTGGTCAGCATATAATGGAAAGGATAAAAGAGTATTAAATTAGGAAATGAAACTCTTCGCTCGCAGTGTAACTGATTCTTTTATCAATATTTCATTTTACTCGAACTCACGGACCTGGATCATTTGGCCTCCAGTAATTAGAATTTGGCCCGTCCTAAGCTACACAGGTGATTATAGATACAATTTCCTCTGGCCAGAATAGAATGGATAGGGGGAGAGTAACCACTTTCATTTGAAGAATTAGTAATCCTTTCATATCATCTTTATTGAGTCGGATAACACGGTTGAGCGAGCAGACAAACATAACTATACAGTTGGAGATGAGACGTCCAGACGGTGTTAATGGCAGCATACTGAATGAGTAGTCATGCTGGCGAAGAGGGGGTCGTGGTATCGAAGTGGATTGAGTGCTTGCCTGCAGGCAAAGTGGATAGAGATGAGTCTAGAACCGAGACCATAGCACTCGGGGCATTCCTCACTTTCAACGGCCAGCAAAGAGTCCCAATACTAGTGGTACCAGTTTCTATCCGATCATGTGTCCGTCTTGCCTTTCCTCGGAGTGTCGATCAGATCCGCTGGTTACTTCCTGCCGCACCATTCTCTCCATGTCTGAATCTCGAATCTACATATGTTTTTATTGACCTGCGCTCCCAGACCAATCCTAGCCAGAATACGTATAGCATGGATGCGGAAGGTAAGTGGAACCCACCATTTAACCCCTAGTATATCGCGCGCTTCATGAATGACTCAAAAATCGTCATAAATTTACCAAACTTCGAGTGGGTCCAGTAGTTGAGGCTATACAAATTAAAAATGTGTGCCGAATCAGTGTCCTACCATGCGTCAGTGATGTTCATAGGTTATAGTTTATAGTTTATAGGTTATAGTTTATACGTTATAGGTTATAGTTTATAGGCCTGAATGCGAGGAGGAATGTGTGGCCAGTCTTTCGCTCACCTAGCGAGACGACTGCGCTCATGACATTATCAGCGCAGTTCCCTACCAACTTCGCTAACACCCACACTGCTGAGATTATAAATCATGATGACATTAAATATATGACTTGCGTTCCAATGTTTCCACAAGTCTTTTCGGGTAATCTGACATGTGGTGGAATTGTCCATTGTGCGTTGCCTCCCAACAATGAACTTATTTATAATTGTTATTACAATCATGTCCGAAAATGTATAATGGATGGGAGCGCTCGCTCTTAAACTTCCGGTGTTCTGATGCCGAGGGTTCAACCCCCACATCGGTCAGTTACATTAGAATGTTACCTTCTCGTCCTTGACTTGGGGACGAAAATTACAAGTATCTCAGAAGTCGGACTGGGTTTGCCTGACGTTGATGAATACTGGTAACAGGGAAAGCTAATCGGATGAGCCTAATCCACATGCACAAATCAGCCCCGTGCACCAGAAATAGTAGCGCATGTATGGACTACGCTTGAGTTGAAAACAAGTGAAAAACATGTCACAGTGTGGGTTTCAAGTTTGTACATAAAGGGTTTATTTCTAAAGAATAAGTGTACAGCTTAAACAAAGTTAGACTTTTGAAGGCGCCATTCATTCATTCATTCATTCATTCATTCATTCATTCATTCATTCATTCATTCATTCATTCATTCATTCATTCATTCAGTATCATGTCTTTTGCAGAACCTCGCTCCCATAACAACCTTTCGGAAAACCTCTCGATCATAAGCCAGATGTCCCGCATCCGATACACCCATCTGGAGATCATCTGCCTCATCCTGCACCCATCTTCTCTTTGACCTTCCTCTTCCTCTCTTCCCAGGCATTTACCCCTTCATTATTGTTCTCTCCAAACTTTCGTGACGTTTCAAGTGACCAAAATATTTCAATTTTCTTTGTTTTATCGTCTTTAATAGCCAACCCTCCTCAATATTCAGCTCTTGAAGTATGGATGCATTTGTTCTTTTCTTTACCCAAGATATTCTTAGAACTCGTCTATAACTTTGAAGGGGTATCAGGTTATGAATAATTTACTCCCGGCCTTTGAACTAAATAACCTGATTCGACATGACACATACGTGTAATTTTTGTGTTTAGGCATTTAAGCATACATATATGTCTTTGTGCATCTTATGAGAGGAGGATAGCTGGAGTGTGTCGTCACCACGGAAAAGTTGGAGGGGAGGAAAGGCTGGTGGAGATCAAGAAAGAAGATGCTGCACAGCTTGCCATCGTAGCAAGGAAGGACATTAGGATCACTTTTTTTTTTTTTTTACGTCAGTACACGAGGCAGAAGGCTGTGAACAGACATGATCACCAACGTCACACGGCATGGACTATAAGAAGAAAGATGTGTCGTGTGTGTGCATGTTTATATACATGTTTTGCTTCAAATATATATGTGTATTGAAGTTGAATAACGGGTTTATGCATCTATGTGTGTATACATGTTTGCGCTTGGGTTATTTGTACGTTCAGTAACGTGTAACACTAAGGTGCGAAATAAGAGATGCTTTTGTCATTTAGATATTCGAAACTCGTTAAAATAGCCAGCTCTGTGTAATCAAGAATGAAGTCAGATGGGGATATGGCGTGTGTACTATGGAAGCTGAGAACAGTTGGGTGGTTTTCCCTTGAACAAAGAATGATACTAAATCAATCGATATCAGACATCAGACAGGACGGGATGAAAGAAAAAGATGGCGTTAGTTTAGAAAGATAGACACACAGCTAACCAATTAGATGACTAGACAGATGGGCAAACAGACAAACATAGAGCAGACGGATAGACGGACGAACAGTCAGAAAGACAGAAATGCAGGCTGGCTGGCTAGCAGGCATGCAGACTGGCAGGTAGGTCGGTCGGTCGGTAGGTAGGTTTGTAGACAGACAGTCGGATGGATGGATGGATGGAAGGAGAGACGGATGGACAGACAGACAGACCGACCGACGAACGTAGTCAGACATATAGATTATTGTACGTGTATTTTCTTGTTTCACATTGATAAATAAGCATGCTATTTTATTGTTAATAATAAGAAGATAATAATACAGTTTACTGGTAATGGTAATAAGACAATTTATATGATATGGTTAATACGATCAGAAACTTTAGAGAACGTTAATATTTTTCCAGATGTTGTTGTCCGTCTAGGTCGCACACAGCGGATATTTGGCATCACAGATCTGAAACGAAGTAACAAAGGCTTTCGTAGTTAGTGAACCCAGAAAGATGTAGGGACCATAAACCTGTAACTAAATTACATGCCAACATACAGATCATCTTCACCGATTCTGTGAGAAACAAAAAGTATGTTTGGACCAAACAAATGTGGCGGGGAAATGAGAAGGAGGGGTGTGTCACAGTTATGACTTAACTGATTTACTGCCATACGCAACTTTAGTGACAGAAGGGATCGACACAGGACTGCCAAGCGCCACTTTAGTAACATATTCTTGACAGTTCGTTATTTGTTTAATTTCACGTATCTTGCTTAATTTTAATGCCCTGTAAATGACGTTTTACACCGGAAGAAGATCTGTCATTTCAAATCAGCCCACGAGAGAAAGAACGTATCTAAAATTTGAGCAGAAATGTTTAGTTAAATTATGTTTGCTTTTCGGATTTTAAAAATGGCAACACCCTTGGTTTTTGGCCTCGCATATTTACATTAGATGATAGTTTTAAACAATGTTAGATTGTAGTTATTTTGATTTAAAGGACTTTGTGAAAGATACTAAACCGATAGCACATGGTTAATGTGGTTATTCAGTTAACATAAATTATTTAGCTGTCATCATAATGGCGTTATAATGAGAAGAAATGATTTGGAGAACTTGGTGACAACTAGTAAGGTCGAAGGGAACAGACCAAGGGGAAGACCTAGAAGCAAATACCTGGATGGCTTGGCCTCGTGGCATGGTCGAGTCAGAAACACGGAGCTGATCCACGACTCTGGTGATCGAGTGAGATGGCAAAACATGACCGCCCACGCTTACCGGTATGACAAATGATGGATGGATCAAAATGGAAAACAAAACTAACCGTGAAAGTTCGTCATCATATCGAATTATGCTCGCACTAAAGGGCCACGCTTGTGCCCCTAAGTTTGCTATGCCTAACACAAATAAGCTGAAGAATATTTAAATAATTAAATTTAAAAGAATAATAATTGTAACTAAATCAAAAACAGTGTACATGTTGTTTCTCAGTAGAAAAGCTGATTCGTGTTTTCCTGACATTTTCCATTTTGTGTGACAACGAATGATCCGCTTCAAAATATTATGTTTTAATTGTGTTTTATTGGTGTTATGGAGCAGTTCCAGTGGTATTGGTGAAAAAAAGTAGTGTATTTACCATTATTTAGTAAATTTCATTGGATTATCATCAGCGATTGAAAAGTAGTGCCTTGGTAAGTGGAAATTTAACGTAATACTAATTGTCACCCCTGCCTTCATTTTTTTTAAAAACAACATCTGCTAATAATATTATTATATTTCTAACCTATAGTAATAGTAGCAATATCAACGTGTTCCTTGTGCAATCTCCTTTAATTAGTACAATATATCTGCTACCATCTTGACAATGTTTACAGGATTGTTGTAACACACCCCTACTTCCCATTTTCTGCTATCAATTTATATTTGATCCAAACCTACTATTTGTTTAGCAGTGAATCAGTTTAGTTTAGTTTAGTTTAGTTTAGTTTAGTTTAGTCGACGGATCAACATCACGGCACACCGGTGTAACCCATAAGTGCTCCGTTCTACTCCTAACCTCAATCCTGAGTCCGGGTAATCTCAGCTCAGTGCACGAGCTCCGTAGTGCCGGCAAGGATCCTGAAATACTTTGTGTAGATTTTCAACTCGAAATTTTGCCCGGGCAGCACCGTTATGCTACTCTTTTTTTCGATTTCCAACTGCCAATGGATTTTGTACGTGCGCAACAATACACACGGGCGTCCGATCTCACTACCCAGAGACCAGGGGAAATTTCGTTACTAGAAGTCCACGTGAACAAATCCCGGCCCTCACTGGGACTTGAACCCGGGACCTCCAGCACTCGAGGCGGACACCATACCCCGAGACCACTCAACCCCCAGTGAATCAGTTAAAAGTTGTTAATATGGTGGCAGATATAATATATTATATATCAAATTAAAGGAGGTTTTATAAGAAAAACTAGTGTATATAGACCCATGGCAGATACGGGAAGTCACTTAAGACGATCAATCATCCCATGGCATCTAATCAGTTGATTGACTTGTGGAAGTAAGTCAAGTAACAAGTAAAGGTCTCTTTAACACGCCTCGGGAACGTTGGTTATATGATGCTAGACTAACATTTGCATAGACTAACTCGGTGGATAATGTGGGCAGTATCACACCGGTCGCCTTTACTTCCCAAGACATTACTTGGTACCCATTTTAGGCTCGGTCGACTTTGGAGCCAATGTACATTTTTTTACAAATCCAATTTGTACCGCTGCGGATCGAACCCACGACCACCCGGGAAGGTTAACCCGATCAACAAACACCCGCAGAAGTCGGATATGTGGGCCTAAAGGCGCAATTAAACAGGCACAGCGGAATCACATCTGGAAAAACAAAAACACTCCAGATGAACGCAGAAGAAGAAGAATCCATGACCAGCGGGCCGGCAGGTGAATGTCTGGCCACTACGCTACCGCCGCTCCCACTGCTAGAAGTACTGGAGTGGAAGTTTATTTATAAATCAATTGGAGAATGAATTCGGTGACAATTGGCAAGATCGAGGGGAAGAGAACAATAGGAAGAGAACAAGGGGAAGACAGAGAAGTAAATACCTGGATGGCTTGTCCACGTGGCATGGTCAAGACTTCTTCTTCTGCGTTCTTCCGGAGTTTTTTTTCGGACGTGATTGCGTCGTGCCTGTTTACAGCAGAGCTGCGTTCTTGCGCCGTTAGGCCGACACATCCGACTTCTGCGGACATTTGTTGACCGGGTTAACTTTCCCGGGGGTTTCTTAGGATGTTTGACTCTCACTGTTATGGTGTTATCCCCCATCCCAGCTGGTCCATATAGAACAGCCAAAAACATCCTGGTCATCCGTCAAGGGAAGGCAGGGGCAAACCATGGGCATTCCTCGCCATCCAAGGAGGCTTCCATAATTGCAGAGCCGACACACAGCGCTCTGGTACTTGGCTCACCCAACGAATCGTCACGTCGTGCGCATGGCTGCTTAGCCTCACTTCCGTATATTGGACCTTGCGTTCACCATAGGCTGTTCCTCCGGAAACCAGAAGTATGCAGTCTGCAGATGACATCCACACAGTGAGCTTTCTATTCGGACTTTCCACGAAATGGATTTGCTTTTCCAGCAATATTCCATTTCGTGCCACTAGGACACTTTTTCCACATTGTGTGAAGCCCACACAGTGAGTTTTCCATTCGGACTTTCCACGTAATGGATTTGCTATCCAAGCAATATTCCATTTCATGCCTCTGAGACGCTTTTGTAACCGACATACCTGTGGTATGAAGTGTGGCAGTCTAAATAATTCTTCATGCGCCTTTAGATGTCAACCTGAATGTAGTTAAAGTAAGCTGTAGTCAACTTGAGCTTGTTGATATCTCCATAGAGATTGTCCTCAAATGAAGCAAATGTGGGCCAAAATATCTTTCTCTGTTCTGCATATATTTGGCACTCCTGCAGCAAATGTTTAGCTGTCATTTTACCAGTTCCACAATTACATTCATCGGTATCTCCTATCTTTAGTTTATGGAATAAGTAGTATTTTAGCTTGTTATGTCCTGTGCGGAGTCTGAAGATTGCTACTTGTTTTCTTCGGTCGAGTTTGTAATATGCATCATCCTTCTGGTTCCCTGGATGATCCGTTTCCCATTTGGTTCTATAAGTGCTTTTTATAAACTCTTTGCCTCATTATAGGTTATGTCTATGTCAGGCTGTGGTAGTCGTCCGCCTTCTTTTGCCAGTCTGTCAGCCTCTTCATTTCCAGGTATACTGCAATGTGATGGGATCCACTGTATTGCAACTTTTTTGGATTTCTGACATAGACTATGGAGTGCTGCTCTTAGGTCAGCTAGTTCTGTGATGTTTGTGCTGTTTGTGCTCTTCAATACTGAGACAGCTGACTTTGCATCTGTGAAGATAGCTATTTGCTTCTCTTTATTTTCCTCCGCCAAGAGCATTTCTGCTGCAGTTTTCAAAGCCTCTACCTCCGCTTTGAAGTTACTTGAAAATTTTCCAGTTGCCACTGACTGTTTTATTTTTCATTCAATTTTTTTAATTTAGGAGAATTCTCCTCCTCCATTTTCTATTGAATTTTTGGCTGATCCATCTGTATATGCATGGGTCCAATTGCTGCTTGGGTAATGTTCTTTTATGTAGTTTAAGGTTATTTTTCTTCTTTCGGTTTCATTCTGAGTGTTCTTTTTCTCAATACCAGGAATGTTTTCTATCATCTCAGGCAGTTGTTGCTGTCTCCAAGCTGAGAACTTGTGTGCATTGTAAATGGGTTTGACTGTTGATATGTTAAGTATAGGATCTGCCCTAATCTTTCGTTTTGCAGTTTCTACAAAGTTGCTACGCTTCAGTCTCCCCTTTCCAAAACCATTAAACTTTTTATACATAGGGTGGTCTGTCAATCTTCTAAATTTGTTCTGCTTGTTGCTGGGCTCTGCTATCTCTTCTATCCTGCATTGGTTGTAAACAAGTGATCTTTTCTAGTTCATTAATAGGCGTTGTCTTCAGGCTTCCAGCTATGATTCGCATTCCTTGATTTTGGACTCTACTTATTTTGTTAAAGTTTAACTTAGCTGCTGTTGCCCAAGCTGCAATACCATATTCCAGTACTGGCCTCACTCGTCCAATGTATAACTTCTTGAGAACTTTCTCATCTGCTCCCCACGTTGTACCAGCAAGCTTTTTCATGATTGCCATTCTTTGCCTTGCTCTTGTTCGATTTTTCTCAACCTGTATCTTCCATGTCAGGCGATGATCAAAGATGACTCTTAGATAGTTTGCATGGTCAAGACAAGAACGTGGAGCTGATCCGCGACTCTGGTGATCGAGTGAGATGGCGAATCATTACCGCCCACGCCTATCGGTATGGCACATGATGGATGGATGGAGTTTACTGAACCTGGACTTGTAGAATGTCACTTTCTGGAGCCATTCTTTATGGAGTGTGGTAAGTTCCTTAAACCGGCCCGTTGGACTTCTGTGTTGACTTCTAGCTAAGAAAGCAATTGAAAACTATTGACCTAAAATTATCATGTTTATCAACATGGCGTTGTCATGTCAATCAACCAAGTGGCATGGTAGAGACAAGAACACAGAGCAGAACCACGACTCTAGTGATTGTGTTAGATGGCGAAAAATAACCACCCACGCTTATCAGCATGGTACACAATGATGATGAAAATTACCAAGTAAATCATAACAGCCAATAAATTTAAGGGTTGATTGCAACATTCTTTAAAGGATATGCAACTGGTTTTTAGCAGTAAATTGCGGAAATAGAACAAATTATTGATCAAAACATTGAATGAATTCAAGAAAATTACCACAATCTTCAGAAATTTGCAGGGCATTCCAGATAGTATAAATAAATTCAGAAAACGTATACCCAATTTTAACAATAAGCAGTAAACACATGCAGAAACTAACAAATGCTAGAAAGTAGCATCACATTCCGTGAAGTAGCAGTAATATCTTCATGCTGGTCTACGCTGGAGCCTGCCCGGCCACCTACCTTTCATCTCTGAAGCACATAAAAGCCTTTGGCACGACCATCAGAGGCGAGTGGAAGGTTGACAAAAAGGATTTTGTCACGACTGGGGCTCTTAGACAAAGCTAATTCTGATAATGGGTTCCCTGCCAGCGTTAGACCGCCGGTGTAAAATGCACACTTGGTGTCTTGGGGCATGATTTGTTAACAAGCTAGGGATCGTTTACAATGGGTAATACGTCTTCTTATTTATTTTACACACACTACAGTTAAAAAGGTGGTTAATTTAATAACGTTGAACATCAGTAATACTGAGTTAGACGCTGAAATCGATGTGTAAAATATATGTGTGTAAAGTGCAAAATGTCTGTGTGTAAACTGAAGGTGTTAATTATGGCCTTTATCTTGGGATTATTCTGGTCCATTTATTGTCGCTAAGTGCGGGTATATCCGGTGCGCTGGTTTTATTGCTAGGATGTTGCGCTGATAGATTCGTGAGTGCGGTAGAACAAGGGTTCGAGGCTTGCGCTTGTTGTTCGCTGAAAAGGTTTACACTGGCCTTCAAAATGTGAGGGTCCTTGCACTACACATCCGCATATCAGGTTCGTGCTACAGAACTGTTTTTTTTTTAATTTTTAAATTCCAGTTATGGGGTTATCCGGCTTAAGGATACGCCAGCGTCTAACTCGTAGAGATTTGGCTCGAGGTCAACTGTATGCACTTTTACAGAAATCGGGAGAGAATCTTCTTCTCCGACTTAGTGGTAGTGGATCGAACGTCTAGACTTCTCGAATATGGGCGAAAAACTCAAGGAACCTGTGTGCGTGTTACATCAAACAATGCCTCGATATTTGGGAATGGAGAGGAGCAGGTAAAAACGGCCACTGCGTTAGCTAAATTTAGCATTTAACGATCCCTCGCCTTGAACTCAAGCGTGGTCCATATACGTTCTACTACTTCTAGTGCACTGGGCTGATTTGTGTGTGTGGATTAGCTTTCCATATTACAAGTGTCTCTCGTCATCAAGAGACCCCACTCCAACTTCTGAGGCACTTGTAAGTTACCTTTTAAGTCAAGGGTGAGAAGTCAACATTTTAGTCCAAGTGACATTCCAGTTAATGTAAGTACTCTGGAATTGCTCCGTGGAGAAGGTGTTACTAATGCAGTTTGTAATCCCGCAAACCATGCTCGGAACACAGCTGCGGGCGGTTTGAAAGCAGACCGACTTCTGTTGGTTTCCCGTACAGAGGTATGAGTGCCGGTCGTTCAGAAAGCAATGGCAAACTACTGGATGTAAACTTGCCAAGAAATCACGAACAGCCAAATTAAAACTGCTTGGATTGACTGCAACTAACATACTGACATGGAGATATCCGTATTAAATTACATTTGATCGTTTAATAAAACTAATTACACGTTGTACCTATGCGACCTTTTAAAGCCAGCCTTATTTGCAGGGTTGGCCATGGGAATGTTATTCCCATGGGAAAGGTCCCATTGGATGGGATGGAATGGGATGGGACAGGCATAAATTACTATGGGGTGGGATGGGACGGGACAGAAAAATATGTCCCATGGACAAGCCTGCTTATTTGGCCTCTTATTTACTGTAGATGCTCTGTATATTTCTTCTTCTTCTTCTTCTTCTTCTTCTTCTTCTTCTTCTTCTTCTTCTTCTTCTTCTTCTTCTTCTTCTTCTTCTTCTTCTTTATAATCATCTTTTTCTTCTAGTCCCTGCCGTGCGACGTTGGTGATCATGTCTGCTGTCTGGTGTACTGCCAATCATTTCTGATGCCAATGTACCCCCCCCCCCATATCATGATGTCAAACTGTCCGGTATCTTCTCTCTTGGTCTTCCACTACTTCACATCCCTTTGAACCTGTTCACTGCCCCTTGACGTACTCCTTGGGAATGTAGACTGTATTATTCTGATGCGAATAATCAGTTCACTTTGTTAGTTAATCTCTATCAAGGTAGGCATTTTCATTCCGATTTGTATGAGTCCGTTTGATTTCCATGGTTCTTCTGTATAACCACATCTGTTCAGAACTCACATAATAACAGACAAGTCTTTTAATTGTCCATAACTCACTTCCGTACAGCGGGATTGGCTCGATATAGCGTTTACAAACCAATTTTCTCACTTCGACTGACACAGATATATTATATAGAATAATCTTCATCTTGTGAAATGCTGACTATGCCTGGGTTGTTCTACAATTAATTTCATTAATACATCCTCCACCTGCTGTTATCAAAGTACCCAAATGCTTCAATACATGTAAGTATGGCGTACAGTTTCGTACTGTTTCTCTATGTATAATTTTGTACTCATTTTGATTTTATTTATTTGTACTTATAATATTCACAATTTGTCCAATTTCCTCTTTTATCAATTTCTTTTAGGCTGTCTTATTTATTTCTAGTATTATTTATTTTGATGTCTGTTGTACTGACGCCTTTAGTATTTTCCATTGTAGACTAAACTTGTAATTTTTTTTCAATAGAATTGTGTCTATTCTGTACAGCAGTGGTGAATTTCTCACTCATATTTTCTTTTATTTCACTCAAGTGTTACCAGCTCTATGAGTTTAATATTCATTGGAGCCATGTTTAATTTCTTCAGTTTTATTCCTTGTTTTCCATGTACCGGCAGTAAGCTATTTCGACATCGATTACTAGTATATGTTGTAAAATTGATTGTGGCAGTTTTTTCCTGGGATTTCCAATGACCAGAGACGTCAGGGATGTTGTTAAAAGATTATGTTTCTGATTATCATATTATGTGCCCTTGCCCAGTCAACCAGTCCCCCCCCCCCTCCCCCAAACTCTCTTTCTTTCTCCAAGGCCTTATCAGTAAGTGAGATCTTCACCTCTTTCTTCTCCAGTGTTTGCATTGAAATCTCTAAGTACTATAATTGTTTCATAGTTTTTATATTGTGCTGTAGCCATTTTAAGTTATTTATAAAATGCTCACTTTCGTCTTCTGTGTTGTCTGCATTTTATGCATAGACTTGTATGATATTAATATCTACTATTTTACCACTTAATCTGACTAACAGGGTTATCTTATTTTGATATATCCTTTTACCGTTTTCGCTGTTCCTTTGTCCGATATTAAATATACCTACACCCCTTTCACGTGTATGCCTTCCTGAGTAATTGCGCTATATTCCCTTGGATACATTTACCTAGCTCCATTCTGTCTCTTTTCACAGGACCCTAAGCAATATTCACATTCATTCTTCTCATTCTCGCTCCAAATATTTTCCAGTTTACCACTGTGCATGAGCGTTCTTATATCTGGTGTTCCAATAGTGTTACTTCTTGGTTTGCCTGCAGTAGCAGGATGCCGGTCTTGAAATATCACCTGCTGCTGTTCAACCACTATCAAGACCCATGTCCTTTGCAGAAGGTCGTTCTATCTTATCACGGCACTTTATTTTAAAGGTTGCACATTTCTTACAGGTTGATGTTCTAGGCAATTTTACGTTCGGTTTATTGCCATTGCTTCATCCCGTCGTAAAGACTCTCGGCCCTTTGCCAGTTACTCAACATCGTGAATGTTCATGCGCAAGGTTTCTTCGATGCCCCGTGTCCATCCTGGTGCTGGTCGGCCCAGTCACTTCTTCCATGAACCACGCCTGTTCTCTCCCAGCCACTGTGAGTTTAAGATGGTCTCACGATGTTCTTGATGATAAGTTCGTGATATGGTCGTTGTCTAGGTAACGATGCTCCTGGTGTGTCAATTGAGCTATCTAACTGTCTCACAATGCAACTCACCCCAGTAATACACATACATCAGTCATTACACAAGATTGAGTTGGCGCACATAATCCTTTAATACAGAAAGAACACGTACAAACGGAACACAACTCTATATCCAGAAACAATATAATCCATAGAATATAAATATCCTCCTCACAATTTAACCAGCACACATTACTGCCTTCTCAAGCCTGCTTCATATCAAATCCACAAGACAGGTAATCCAGCTACTATCCACAGCTGGACCTCACACATCACAACCCACACACTGGGTCTAGTCTCCGCTAGCTATACAAACCCACTTTGGGTTCAGGCCTCCACTCACTATAAACCCACTCTGGGTTCAGGCCTCTATTAGCTATCCAACCCACTTTGGGTTTTAGCCTGCATTCACCACTGGGAGAACAACACAACAAAAGATCTGACCGCAGTCAGTCTAAACTCCCACGTATTAGCCCACCGATCCGCTCGGCGCTAAAACATCAACTGTCCTCAAGTCCTCTGACTTCACCCAGAACTAAACTCTCTCTCCCCATCCACCCTGGGGGTCTCCACTCACACCCGCCCCATTATTTCTCAGGGTTGATTGTTTTTCTCGTAGCCAGGTCACTCACCTTACTGTCAATGACCCAGGCATATGTCAGATGGCCAAAGTATGCCAGCGTCCGAGACATGATTCTCTTTATTGACCAGTTTTCTTCCATGTTCAGATCTTTTAGAGTGTACTCGTTAGTAACTTTCTTCGTCTGAGTCCAAGACATTTTAAGAACTTTTCTGGAACATTTGAGCTTAAACGCCTAAATTTTGTTCTTTGATTATTGTGAAATGGTCACTGACTCCCATTCATATGTTGTCACAAGAAAGATGCTCCATGACTCCCATTCATATGTTGTCACAAGAAAGATGCTCCTTGACTCCCATTCATGTGTTGTCACAAGAAAGATGCTCCATGACTCCCATTAAAATGTTGTCACAAGAAAGATGCTCCATGACTCCATTCAAATGTTGTCACAAGAAAGATGCTCCATGACTCCCATTAAAATGTTGTCACAAGAAAGATGCTCCATGACTCCATTCAAATGTTGTCACAAGAAAGATGTTCCATGACTCCCATCCATATGTTGTCACAAGAAAGATGTTCCATGACTCCCATTAAAATGTTGTCACAAGAAAGATGCTCCATGACTCCATTCAAATGTTGTCACAAGAAAGATGCTCCATGACTCCCATCCATATGTTGTCACAAGATGCTCCATGACTCCCATTCATAAGTTGTCACAAGAAAGATGCCCCTTGACTCCCATTCATATGTTGTCACAAGAAAGATGTTCCATGACTCCCATTCATATGTTGTCACAAGAAAGATGTTCCATGACTCCCATTCAAATGTTGTCACAAGAAAGATGCTTCATGATTTTCATTCATATGTTGTCACAATAAAGATGCTCCATAACTCCCATTCTTATGTTGTCACAAGATGCCCCATGACTCCCATTCATATGTTGTCACAAGAAAGATGCTCCATGACTCCCATTCATATGTTGTCACAAGAAAGATGCTCCATGACTCCCATTAATCTGTTGTCACAAGATGCTCCATGACTCCCATTCATATGTTGTCACATGAAAGATGCTCCATGACTCCCATTCATATGTTGTCACAAGAAAGATGCTCCATGACTCCCATTCATATGGTGTCACAAGAAAGATGCTCCATGACTCCCATTCATATGTTGTCACAAGACAGATGCATGATCTCAGACATTCTACATGAATTTGTTTACTGGTGTTGTGGCTCAGATTCTTAATGCTGATTAATGGATTACTCCTTCTGAGTACTGTTTAATGGATTACTCCTTCTGAGTACTGTTTAATGGATTACTCCTTCTGAGTACTGTTTAATGGATTGCTCCTTCTGAGTACTGTTTAATGGATTACTCCTTCTGAGTACTGTTTAATGGATTATTCCTTCTGAGTACTGTTTAATGGATTACTCCTTCTGACTACTGTTTAATGGATTACTCCTTGTGAGTACTGTTTAATGGATTACTCCTTCTGAGTAATGTTTAATGGATTACTCCTTCTGAGTACTGTTTAATGGATTACTTCTTCTGAGTACTGTTTAATGGATTACTCCCTCTGAGTACTGTTTAATGAATTACTCCCTCTGAGTACTGTTTAATGGATTACTCCCTCTGAGTACTGTTTAATGGATTACTCCCTCTGAGTACTGTTTAATGTATTACTCCTTCTGAGTACTGTTTAATGGATTACTCCTTCTGAGTACTGTTTAATGGATTACTCCTTCTGAGTACTGTTTAATGGATTACTCCTTCTGAGTACTGTTTAATGGATTACTCCTTCTGAGTACTGTTTAATGAATTACTCCTCCTGAGTAATGTTTAATGGATTACTCCTTCTGAGTACTGTTTAATGGATTACTCCTTCTGAGTACTGTTTAATGGATTACTCCTTGTGAGTACTGTTTAATGGATTACTCCTTCTCAGTACTGTTTAATGGAGTACTCTACTTAATATTGTCTAATGATTTGTCCTCATGTTTAATGGATTACGCCTATTTAACATTGTTTAATGGATTACTCATACCCAATACTGTTTAATGGATTACTCCTACTCAGTTTAGTTTAGTCGGTGGATCACGGCACACGGGTGTAACCCGTAAGTGCTCCTTTCTACTGTTAACTCAAGCCTTAGTCCGGAGAATCTCAGCTAATTGTATGAACTCCGTAGCACCGGCGAGGATCCTGAAAATACTTTGGGTAGATTTTTAACTCGAAATTTTGCCCGGGCAGCGCCTGCTCAGTACTGTTTAATGGATTGCTCCTACTGTTTAATGAATTACTCCTATTTAATACGGTTTAAAGGATTACCCTTACCTATTACTGTTTAATTGATTACTCCTACCCAGCACTGTTTAATGGATTACTCCCTCTATACTGTTTAATGGATTACTCCTACGCAGTACAGTTTAATGCAGTGGTTCTCAACCGGTGGGAAATTCCCCCCTGGGGGGAATTTTAGGGTTTCCATGGCGGGGGGGGGGGGGGGGAGGGGGGGGGGGGGTAATGAAGATTATTTAAAAATCGCGTTAATACAAGAACCGATTACTTGATATTGTTTTTCCCTCCATACTTTACGGTTCTATACTCCTCGCCCTTCTGATATTCGTCTTTTAACGTAAGTAGACCCATAAATCACGTTTTATGTAGACGTCTAACCTTGTTCTAGTTTGTGTTATTAAAGTTAGCTTCCATTGTTACGTATACTATATAGGGGCAGGGTGGGGAGGGGGGAATTTATAGTGAAGAAATACAAAAGGGGAGGAATGACATTCTCAACATGTGGTGAAGGGGGGCAGGGGCCAAAAAAGGTTGAGAATCACTGGTTTAATGGATTTTTCCAACTCTTTACTGTTTAATGGATTATTCCAACTCTGTACTGTTTAATGGATTATTCCTACCCTGTACTATGTAATGGATTAAAATAAATGTTTGCATATCCTTTACAGGACATTGCTGTCAACATCAGCATCTTTCAGCTGATTGTTGATTTCTTGGCAAGATTTCGCTCAGTAGTTTGCCATTGCTTTCTGAGCGGCCGACTCACATACCCCGTAAGTTACCGACGCGATTGGAACCACTGCTGATTCTCACCGTCGTCACGTTACTTACGAGAGTATACGAGATTACGGAGAAAAGTCGCTAACCTCTAGGCCAGGAAGCCGGCTGTTTAATGGATCACTACTACTTAATATTGTAATGGGTTACTCCAACTCTGTACTGTTTAATGGATTATTCCTACTCTGCCCTGTTATTTTGTATGGATGTGAAACTTGGACAATGTGCAGTCAAGCTGAAAAACATCTGATGGCTGCAGAAATGTGGTTTATGAGGAAAATGCAAAGAATACCATGGACAGACAGAAAAACCAATGACCAAGTACTACAGGAGACAAATGAAAATCGTAAATTGATTAGAGAAATTAGACGTAGACAGTCACAATTTTTTGGACATGTTATGAGAAGAAATGGATTGGAGAACTTAGTGACAACTGGCAAGATCGAAGGGAACAGACCAAGAGGAAGACCGAGAGGAAAATACCTGGATGGCTTGGCTACATGGCATGGACGAGACAGGAACACTGAGCTGATCCACGACGCTGGTGATCGAGTGAAATGGCGAGTCATGATCGCCAACACTTTCCGGCATGGCACATGATTGATTGATTGTACTGTTTAATGGATTATTTCTACTCTGTACTGTTTAATGGATTATTCCTACTCTGTAGTGTTTAATGGATCACCGCAACACTAAACTGTTGAATGGATTACTCCTACTTAATACTGTTTAATTAATTATTCCTACTTAATGCTGTTTAATGAATTATTCCTACTCAGTACTGTTTAATGGATTACTCCAACTCTATACTTTTTAATGGATTAATCCCCCTGATGATATTTTTTCATGACATCGTCTCAGCCCGAAAATATGGATTCTACATTTGCCCCTGACTTCTCTACCGCTGATGTGTCTTGTTGTTATGTTCCACTGCATCTTTTCTCATTGTGTGACCAAGGAAGACTATTGGTCTTTTTCGTATAGTTGTGTCTAATGTTCTACTTTCGTGGGTCTCTTCTAGACAATCTGTGCTAATGGTTCTGGCTGCCCAAGGTATTCGCAACATTCGTCTGATAGAGCACACCTCGGCTGCATCCAAGCTGTTGCGAGTTTCTTTGTTGACATTCCAAGATTGAATGCCTTACAGCAGAACTTGTGCGATATAACATACTGCATTTCTGACATTCAATCTCGATACATTAAGCCCATAAACGGACACTCCACTGCTGTTTATGCTTCACCTCGACGCCGCAAGGTACAAGAGGAACAAGATGAGATAGATGAGTTGAGGAGATGAGATAAGAATGAAGGTGATTTATTATACACAATGCTTTTCAGCTTTTGAAATGCAGCTTTTTCTTTGATTATTCTGCTCTTAATCTCTGTCACGCATGTTCCATCTGATGTTATAAATGATCCCAAATATTTTAAATTACGTGCTTGGTTTAGTATTTTTCCTGCACCTGAGAAAATGAACGCTCGGCTAAGCAATTTGTGACCATTAGTGTTAAACATATATACAAGCGAATGTTTGGAAGGACACACTCAATATTGTCTTCTAGAATTATTTTATAAAGCTTCTTTAAAAAGAAAATGTATACATTTTAATGACAATTGTTATTCATTGACAGCATATTTTCTGAGAGGGTAAAGGCGCTGCTTCCACTGCTCTTTCTTGCTCTTGAAGATCAGCTCATAAAGTGTGAGAGCCCGACGCATGGCCCTGCTCTGGTTTTCTTCTGCCTTCTTCCTTGGGCTTGTGGGTTTTCTTACGGTAAAATTTACGCAGGTTGTCTTATTGTGCCTGTCTGATAACGGTGAGGACTCTGACAACAGACTTTCTTACTGTGTGGATCTTTCCCAATTTGGCTGCAGCACCACGTGTCACTTAAGCCCCACTCAATATCTGCAACTCCTTCAAGTCATCCAGTTGCTTGAGAAGCTCTTAATTTTTCTTGCCTCACAGTTCCTTTGCTTTGACTTCAGCCATTTTAGTTAAACGCATGACTGAATCCCGTGTTTACCCTGTTTGTTGCGCTGAACGTACGACTCACGAATGGGTGAAATTGTCGAGGCTTAGCTGAGCCCAGCAATTAGCGTTCAAGTTTTAAAGGGGGAGGGCGGGGGGGGGGGGGGGGTTAAAGGCGAGAGACTCGACTTTATTGCACCTGGTTTTATTCCACATGGCTCGGTCTCTTTCCGCAGGACGGCCTGTTCAAGCGCCACATGAAGCACTAATCATTGCTCTTCCTATCCGTCCATCATTCTTCTATAAAACCTCATCACCCCAGCTTCCACACAATTCCTCACTTGTCTGTTAATTGCACCACATGGTCCATGGTAAATATGGCAATGGAAAATGTATGTGCTGTCCCGTTTTCCTTGATGCTCTAAGCATATTCTAAATGCTTCTTGATGGCTAATCCATGCTAGCTGGTGCAGCTTCGAGGTTCACTCAACATTTAACCAAACAAACAAGTGCCATTTGAAAGTAACAGTTTCATCCAGTGTATCTAAATCTGTCAAATGTTTTCATTCTAGTGTTGTGATAATTAATATCTTTTCCCAAGTCTTCTTTGCCCCTCTGTGTGTATCAAGCAATACTTATAAATGCAGTCCAGGCAAAGCTTTTATTATTCAAAGAAAAACTTAAGGGTTTGCGCGGAACTACCCATCATATCAACATTGAATTCATTCAGATGTGCTATACAATTGCTCATGCCCTGTTAGGTAAAATAATCTACAAGCAAAAATGTATTTTCTTTAGTAGAATACTTGAGCCGGTCTCACTGGCGAAAAGTTTAGGAATGCCGTTCGTGATCCCGCATACTCGGGTTAGAAACACAGCAGCGCACGATTTGGCAGCAGACCGCGTTGCGCTGATATTTTTACGAACAGGTATGGGTGCCGGTCGTTCAAAAACCAATGGCAAACTACTTGAACGTCAAGACATCAACAACAGCAAACAATGCTGGTGTTGACTACAAACGTCCTGTTAAGGATGTGCAACTAACTAAAGATTACCTGAACGCCATATTGCAAGCTCGCGTTGAAAACTAATAACTGTTCATCAGACGAGATGAGCAGCCATTATTATTTTACGAGCTATCAATACATTTTATTATTTTCAGGGAGAGTAATGTAAATATAAAACCCAATATCACTGATTAAATAATGTAATATTTAATATCTTTAAGCAGACGTACAATTCGTCTCCTTCTTTCCCTGCTTTCCCAAACTCTCCTTTTTAAAGTCTCCCACAAACACCCCAATCCCCAAAACCACTACACGACAAGCCAGCCTGTCCATTGCTATCTCTGGCATTACCTTCCAAGCCCTATCTAATAGTAAAATAAATGACCGTTTCCCACGCATTTTACATATTGGGTGTATGATGCTAGAACCATACAGTCAAGCCTCGGTTTTCGTTGCCTTCAGTTTTCGTCGATTTCGGTTTTCGTCGGTTTGTGTCCCCGCGAAAACATTGTCTCTGTTTTCGCCGATTGTCTCGGTTTTCCACGGGTCCTCGCTGCTAATTTTGCGAAAACAAAGGAACCCACTCGTTCTTCTGCTCAGTTTGGCGTCGTTTCTCGTTGTGTGAGCATCACTTGCTAATAAGCAAGTTAGCTCCATAATGGGACCAAAGAAATTTTCCAGAGCCAGCAGCCCTTCCAAGAAGAAGGCCAGGAACACGATCGAGTTGACGAAGGAATACACTGAAAAATACGGGAGCGGCATTAAGATTGCTGAAATCGGCCACATGTACGCGAAGTCGCCATCCACGATAAGTTCTGTTGTGGTGGGGGGGGGGGGGGGTGCAATAAAGAAGGCTAATGTAGCAAAAGGCGTGAATGAGATTGCGGGGGATCGGCAGGGGTTCTGGAAGAATCTCAAAACTGAGAGGGAAGACCAGGAGAACTTTTAATCAGATAACGGTGGGAACGATTAGTAGTATGACTCTTCGCTGGCTGTTGAATGAGGGGACTGAGCAACGTATGGGAATGTCCTGAGTGCAGTGAAGTCGGTTCTTAACTCAACTCAACTCGCGTGAATGTGCTAACGAAACAGAGATCGCAAACAATTGAAGATGTCGAACAGTTATTATTAATTTGGATAAATCAAAACCAGTTAGATGGCGATTCTGTTTAGGAAGCAATTGTTGTATGCCGATCTCATTAAGAAAATGACTGGGACGAATGCTAGTGTGCTAATGATTTAAAGGCCAGCAGATTATAGTTTGAAAAATTCAAGAGGCACACTGGCATACTAGGCACGGTGAAGGTGTGTGTTCGGACACGTCTGGGACCGATAAATAGTATTAAACACTATATTTATTCTCTATAAAATGTGTTTTTGGTATGTATTTTGGAGTGTATAGAACTAATTAATTGGATTTACATTGATTCATACGGAAATAGTTGCTTCGGTTTTCGTCAGTTTCTGGCTTCGCCGTCTTCGAACGGATTATTGACGAAAACCGAGGTTTGACTGTATTTATATGGCCAATAATCAATAGATGGGTTATCATAATCATCATCATCATCGTCATCATCATCATCATGATCATCATCATCATCATCATCATCATCATCTTCTTATTATTATTATTATTCTTCGTCAACTTTTGCCGTCAAACGTTGTGGGGGAGGAATAGTTGACGTTCCAGCGCCCGATACGTGGCACCGGATGGGGTCAGTTCATGTAATTGTACAATATTTCACTTCACAGGTCTTGATTTGGCATAAGTGTGATGTGGATAATGTCCAAGTTTGACATTGGTAGGATAGGGTTGGTGAGAATATGCTACTTATTATCTGTCGTTTTGTGGACATAGGTATATTTTAATGTTTCAGTATGGGTGATAGTTGATATCTAAAGCGTATTTGCTTTTGAAGTGGGAGGGAATGGGGCAGGGCTCACATATCCCTGTCTCACTCCTGCATTGCCTGAACATATCTGATATATCGTCTTGTGTTCTTACTGCACTTTGGCTCGAGTGGTACATGGCTATGATGTTTTCTAGCAATTGTTGATGATATGGTCTAAAACAAAGCTCAAGTACGTAATGGTACTCTACAAAATTATACCACACAAGCCCAAATGTAGACAGAAAGACATGTAACATCTTCGCCATCTTCTTCTGCTGCCTTCAATTTCTCATTGGAGTATCGACCCTCACGCTAAGCTCTCCTAAGATTTCCTGTCTGCAGCAGCATAGTGCATGTTCTCTCCATTTGATTTATCTTTGCCTCAAAGTCTCTTCTCCGTGTTTTCACGCCTCCCTCCAGTTCATTTCGCCCCGTGTTTTGGAATATACTGCAGTCTAAGACTTCAAATATTTGGTAGCGCGAATAACATATGATGGAAGATATATTCGCAGGGGTAAGGAACAAAATTATCATCAGCTGCCATCTGCGCAGTCAAGGTCGGTAGCAATGAACATTTAGTCCTGAATTTTCGCTGCACATTACACTAGGCTAGAATTTGACCATTTCTTGATGTTCTCTGTTCATTTATAGCTTTCATTTACACCGAAACCTATACGAGAATGTCATACACTCAAAACGAACTATTGTTTTTGTTAGAGATATTGGTGTATGAACTAACGAACGAACGAACAAACTTTATTTTCAGATTGTCACAAATTGGACACAAAAATAGCATTTACATTCGGTCCTTCCAACCACTCATTATTCGCGCATCAGTTATACGATATGTGTTATGCATTTTATTTTCAATAAAATTATGGTAATATGAATGCTGTGGGAAAAACAACAACAACAACAATATATGACATTTTATGAGAAATACGTACGTAAGTTTCAATCTGAGTTATGTTGTTATAATGTTATGGTATGTTATCTTATAATGTTATGGTATGTTATACTATGTTATGTTATGTTGTGTTGTGTTGTGTTGTGTTATGTTATTTTATGTGGAACAACGTCACTGCACATTGGGCATTCCCATGCGCGCTCAGTCCTCCGGTGCAGCAGCCATTCCAAGGTGTTTTTGCTCATTGTTGCCATGAGGAAATAGTTATGGTATCTCTGTTCTCTCCCTCTCCCTCGAAGATGGTATTGACGTACTTGACCAGGCCTTGCTCCCAGTTGGTGCAGTCAGGTTAGAGCAGGTGCCTTGTCTCTATCCCCACACGAGTCCGTCCTGCACTGATTATATCAGTCTAATCTAGTGCAAACGAGAAGGGAGAAGAATATCTCTGACGTCAGAGGTCAGCATGGCCTAATGGATAAGGCGCTCTTAAACTTACGGTGTGCTAATACCGAGGTAGCTGGTTCAACCTCTACACCGGGCAGTTGGACTAAAATAGTGATTTCTCGTCTCGTCCTTGAGTACCAAACTACCTCTTGTCTTTTAACTCACTGTTAATGTTACCAAGTTTCCACAAGAGGCAAATGGAAACCGCAAACTGATTAAAGAAATTAGACATAGACAGTAACATTTTGTTGGTCACGTTATGAGAAGAAATAAACTAGAGAATTTGGTGACAACTGGCAAGATAGAGGAAAAAACACAAGGGGAAGAGCAGAGAAGTAATTATCTGGATAGCTTGATCAAAAGGCATGGTCGGGACAAGAACACAGAGCTGGTAAAAGATTCTGGTGATCATGTAAGAAAGCGAAACAGTGGGGGATAACGGGTGAAAAAAGATGAAGTAAGATCATCTCTTGAAGCGACAAGAGGAAGTTTAACGCAAAGAATAATAAAGTATCATGAACAGTAAACATAAGATTTGAAAATATGTAGAAAGTATACACGCATATTGGAATATCAATTGGGGAAATTGTTGAGGCCAGTAAGACAGTTCATCAATAAATACGCATGTATTATTTGGCGCTCATAGAAAGAAGAAGGATGTTAGAGACTAAAGGACGCACTAGACAACATAAATACTGGAAGCTATTCGCCATTTGGAGGTGACAGGTTCGAATCCCGGTCGGTAACTATAGCTTTCAAGATATATGTTGTCTAGTGCGTCATGTAGTCTCTACCTTCTTCTACTTCTGTGAGCGTCAAACAATACTTGTCTGTTTATTTATGAACTAGCATGTTGGAAACAGTTGTAGGGACATAGTTTCATTATTAAACTGCTCTTTACGGATTAACTGGACATTTAGTTAGTACAGTTAGTTAGTTAGTCGACAGATTATCCTCACTGCACGTCGGACCATTCAGCCCATAAATACTCGAATCCCCTCCTCAGTCTCTCCCTAAGCTTGTAGCGGTCGACGACACCAGTTCTGCGTTGGTTGGCTAATCTTTGGCCCCTAGCAAATAGCTCCTGCCTGGCCTCAGCCCTTTTCTCTTGCTGGTCTTGTAGTATCTGGAAAGCACTATGCTGGCCGACCTACACCTAGAAAATGTGCTAATATTTAGCCTGGATCGAGCCCAGACGGGAAAACAAATGTATCATGGAGCGGAATGTGAAGTTGTGAACACAGGTCCGCCAACCCTCATGCGCTGACTGCAAAGCATCTTATTGTTGTTCACGATGTTATCGGGTCAGATTTCTTAAAGTCTTTGACACATGCGAAGCTCTTCAACTGGGCAGTCGTATATTTTCCAGTCAAAAACTCTGTATACAGTTGTCTACTAGAAGCAAAGTAGAAGGAGGAGATTGTGTTGACAAACTGATTGTGTGGATAAATATGACATGTAGCTGTGCCATGAATGATCGTTATGTCATTTGGGAGTCAGCTGCCATGTAAGTAGAGTTAACATTTTATATTATTCTGTAACATAGAAACCATTTCACTAACATACACGATGGAAATAGGGAAGTTTAAACGTAAAGGTTCGAGAAACAGTATAAGATTGATTGATTGATTGATTGATTGATTGATTGTATAAGAATAATGTAATACAGTATATAGGTAACTGAGAATATTCTTAAGCAAGTGAATCGGTACAACTATCTCGGAACAGTCATAACATCTGATGGAAGGTGCCTTGAAGAGATTAGAACAAGAATCGCGATGGCAAAGATAGCATTATACCATTTGCAAGATGTAAAACACACTGACCAATAAAAAGGTGTCACCTGCAACCCAAAAAAAAGAACGTTGAAGTGCTACATAGAATCTATGCTTTTGTAAGGATGTGAAGCGTGGACAATGAGCAAACAAGTTGAAAAACATCTAATGGCAACGGAAATGTAGTTTCTGAGGAAAATGCAATGAAAAGCTAATGAGCAAGTCGTACAAGCAATAAATGAAAACCGTAAGATATGAGCACCGAACACACAGACACATAAACAGCATGATATCTCGACAAATGAACTACTTTAATAATATTCAACAACACAACGGTTTACACAGAACAGTGATACGAGGAATTGTTCCTGGAGGAGAGGCAAGGACCGATCAATTGCCATCTCCACAATGGAAGGCAATCAATCAATCAAGTGCCGTCTCCGCAGTGTGAGTCAGCTGTAATGAATCTGAAACACCTTCTCCACTTCATCTCTTGATATTGTCCACCCACCTATAACGATGTCTTGCACACGCCGTCTCCCTCCACCTTTCACCCCTCACATCTTTCAACAAGGAGCTGTCTTTTTACACGACTGAAGTACCGTAATCGTCAGACCACGATCTCATCATGTCATGTTTTCTTTAATTTCCGTCTTTTGTAATTTTATTTTTCTGCTGTCATGATTGCTTTCCTATTTGTCTTTTAAAATAACGCGTTTAGAAAGCGCCATAAGTGCCGGTGTTACCTGCGCGTATTTAATTCATTAATGCTTACATAAGTAGAATTGATGTAGGAAGAAGAGGAGGATTGTTAGTGGTGGTGGTGTTGGTGGTGGTGGTGGTGGTGGTGGTGGTGGTGGTGGTGGTGGTGGTGGTGGTGGTGGTGGTGGTGGTGGTCGTAGTAGTAGTAGTCGTAGTAGTAGTAATAGTAGTAGTAGTAATAGTAGTAGTAGTAGTAGTAGTAGTTATAGTAGTAGTAGTAGTAGTAGTAGAAGTAGTAGTAGTAGTAGTAGTAGTAGTAGTAGTAGTAGTAGTAGTAGTAGTAGTAGCTGTAGCTGTGGCAGCAACAGCAGTAGTAGTAGTAGTATGCACAGCAGCAGTTGTTGTTGCTGAAGACGAGGTACGATTTAACATTCTACTCATAGTTACGACATTATGATATAGGGTTGCTACTGTCCATTCACTCCGTCTGTTCTTCCCCAGGCAATTTCCAGGATATTGTGCAAATAGTGAGTCACCCATCTATAACGATGCGAGCACACCAGTGTCTCACCAGTGGGAACAGAACAATACTGCCCTAAAGCTAGAATATGAACCCAAACCGCTGTCTCGGGAAGGACTCGCACTAACTGTTATGCCACCACGGCTTAGTAGTAATGCCGTTCATATAAATATGTATACTTGATTAGTATTAAATTGTATCACTTCCTGAGCAGCTATCTTTTCAGAAAGAAGACAGAAAGCAAATAAATTACAGCTTAACTGATTAAGTGCCAAACAAATAGTCCAGTGGTTCTCAACCGGTGGGGAATTCCACCCCAGGGGAGAATTTTAGGATTTCCAGGGGAGGAATTAAGATTATTTCAAGATCGCATTAATACAAGAACCAGTTACTTGATAGTGTTTTTCCCTCTAAATTTTACGGTTCTGTACTTCTCGCTTTAATGAAATTCGTTTTATAACATAAGTAGACCCGGAAATCACGTTTTATGTAGATGTCTAGACTTGTTCTAGTATGTGTTATTAAATTTAGCTTCCATTTTTATGTATACTGTGTAAAGGGGGGAGGGGGGATTTATAGGGAGGAAATTCGAAAGCGGGGAGGGATGACGGTCTGAACATATGGTAAAGGGGGGGGGGGCATGGGCCAAAAAAGGTTGAGAACCACTGAAATAGTAAGTGTGGACCAAGCATGGCACACAATAAAATGAACAAGTGTTATAATATAAACGTCAATTCACTGAACATTGAAATTGCGGAAGATACTGCGAAACAAAACAAATAATACGATGACCTCCAGTATGCGATATATCGTCCTTCTATCCAAACGGGAGGTCACATTTAACGATATATTATCCGTCGGCAGTGAATCAGTTAAAAGCTTCAGGTCACATGTGGTTCTATTCTTCAGTTTGTCTGTCTGCGTATGAACGCGGCCTAATTGTCGATTCTGACAAGATCGAATCATGAAGAGGGGAAACACGAAATCATGTGAACTCTAATTCACACTTCTTCATAATTATCCACTTGTCTTCTTTTTAATGCCGTTGCTGTTTTGTTGTTATTTGATAAAGCGAGTTTCGACCAACAGTTTTCAGTCTGCTCCTGCCCAGGGCGGTGTTTGACCCTTTACTTTCCAGGCAATTGCTAATTATTTTTTTTTAATAAACAGACCGATTTAAGATTACAACTGTTTAGGATTGAAGGAATTAGTTGCCATGGGATGATTAATCGTCTTAAATCACTTGCCTTTTCTACCACGGGGTTATATATCGACGACATATTGCCATTGCACTAAAATATAACATGCCTTCTACCATGTTAACAACTTGTAAGTCATAATTATGATACTTCCATTTTTCCACCATCCTTTTTTTTTGGGGGGGGGGGGGGTGTTTCCAAGCCAAATTTTTGTTCGGCACTGAATCTGCTAGAAAGGACTCATTTAGAGAAACAGCCGTCTTGAAGTTAAAGTACACGTCCCTGTCAGAGGTCTTCAAGAGTTCTGGACAAATATTTTTATTTATTTGTCCTCAAGCAGTTTCCTGCTAAAGGTCTGTCACGTGATAGCACATTCTATATAGGCTTGAGAGTTTTCCCCTTTCCTGGTTGATGGACATAATATAAATAACTTTGATGACACCATTTTGATAGCCACAAGTCAGAAGCAACTACGAGAAATGATAGACATAGTGGTTGTAGAAAGTGAAAAATATGGGCCTAGCTTGGATAACAGAAGTCATGGTGATGTCAAAGAAACAGATTGTGCCTTAATGTACAATTAAAGTAAATGATGTTATTTGGCGCAAGTGTAGAAATTCATATATCTAGGCACATGGATAACATCAGATGTAAGATGCATCACAGAGATAAAGAACAGAACAGGACAAGCAAAAACTGCATTCTATTAAATGAAGAACACTTTATGCAGTATGTCATTGTCCTTGTATGTTAGAAAATGAGTTCTTGCATATTACATAGATTAAGTTTTAACATACGGCTGCCAATCCAGGAATATTAGTAACATGGCGAAAATAAATCTCTGGAAGCCTTCCAGATGTGGTATTATAGAAGAATGCAGAAAATTCATTGAACAGCCAAAGTGGGCAGTCTGGTCATTTTGAGGGAGTTAAGCCACAAAGACAACTTATCACAAACATCAGAAATAGGCAATCGTCATTTTTTGGCCATATTATGACAAGACCAAAACTGGGGTGTGTTGTGACAACCGGAAAGATTTGTCGAAAGAGAGATAGAGGAAGATAGCGGTAGAAACTTCTTGACAGTCTTGTGTCATGGCATGGAAGGGAGTCGAGACATGAACTGATCCATGCCGTCAGAGATCGCAGGTTGTGGAGAAGCATAATCGCCTACGCGCGCGCAAGTCACATGATGATGATTGTCTAGCAGCAGTAGAAATATGCCTCCCCCCCCCCTCCTTCCCGAGGCTCGAATGACCTTGTTGGGGACCATTGATTTAAACTTTAAACCTCAATTTTCTCTTCCTCAGCCGTACATATTGTATGTCGGCTGCCATCTTTAACATTAATACCCCTCTCCCCCCCCCCACCCCCTTTCCCGCGCCTTGTCTTCGTTGTTCCTGGTGTTTACGCCTAATTGGGTCATTATGGAGTCTAGACTTTGCACAGCTCAAACGCAATAAGACAAGACCGTTACTCCGTGGTTTAACGACTACAGAAAACAGTGGTTTCGGTAAAGACTTCGTTTACTTCTTCTAGGCAACGACAATTTATTTTGGAAAGTGGAGTTATGTGGAGACAAAAAAAATCGTCGATTTGTCTCAGACTTGTCAGGGACGTCGCGCGGAAAAACATGGATTTCTGGGTACAATATGTGCTCGGCAAGCTCGTTTTGATGTTGTCATTACTATGTATAATTTTTTTTTTTTTTAAATTTGTCCCTGAGCAATTTCCTGTTATGTGTGATCTGTGATGTGATAAGGCCTTCACATGTTGTAGGCATGAGAGCACGGTGAATGTGCGGGTAATCTTTCCCTGACTTTCGTAGACGACGAGCCCAAGCCTCGACACCACGTCCGACCACGTTCATGATGGTGCAAACGAAGTTCTCATTCATCTACGCTAGCGACTATGTAAGATAGACAGAGGACTTTGGTTTTCATAGTTGCTGGATCGTGTGGATTATAGATTTCGTAGGCTCCAAATCTTTGTATCACCACTACCATCATCATCATCATCAAATATCTTGCCAAATAGTATTGGTGGTCATGCTTCTTCGCAGCTTGCGATCTCAAACGTGATGCATCAGTTACGTGTCTCTCACATGCAAGGGAAAGCAAACCCCAAAAAACACACGCTATGTCGAAGTCGGATGTACAGAGTCAAAGGCCCGACGAAACGGTTAACACAGCGCGCTTAATGAATACTGCTTGTTTAATAAACTAAAGGTAGAAGATACTTATGAATATAACTGTGGAACTGTTAAGTTGCAGGAGTGTCTGACATTGCCAAAATTGAGCAAAGTATGTGGCCTACACCCTCTCCTTTTATCACATACGATCAACCTACTAACAAATCCAATGTTATTATATCACGCATAACTAACCAACAAGCCTACCGACGAACCATGTTATTTTATCACACATAACTAACCAGCCAGCCTACCAATCAACCATGTTATTTTATCGCACATAACTAACCAGCCCACCAATCAACCATGTTATTTTATCACACATAACTAACCAACCAGCCTACCAACGAACCATGTTATTTTATCACACATAACTAACCAGCCAGCCTACCAACGAACCATGTTATTTTATCTCACATAACAAATCAACCAGCTTACCTATCAGCCATGTTATGTTATCGCACATAACTAACCAGCCAGCCTACTAACGAACCATGTTATTTTATCACACATAACAAATCAACCAGCTTACCTATCAGCCATGTTATGTTATCGCACATAACTAACCAGCCAGCCTACTAACGAACCATGTTATTATATCACACATAACTAACCAACCAGCCTACCAACAAACCATGTTATTATATCACACATAACTAACCAGCCAGCCTACCAACGAACCATGTTATTTTATCTCACATAACAAATCAACCAGCTTACCTATCAGCCATGTTATGTTATCGCACATAACTAACCAGCCAGCCTACTAACGAACCATGTTATTATATCACACATAACAAACCAACCAGCCTACCAACAAACCATGTTATTATATCATACATAACTAACCAGCCAGCCTACCAACGAACCATGTTATTATATCACACATAACTAACCAGCCAGCCTACCAACAAACCATGTTATTATATCACACATAACTAACCAGCCAGCCTACCAACAAACCATGTTATTATATCACACATAACTAACCAGCCAGCCTACCAATCAACCAGGTTATTTTACCGCACATAACTAACCAGCCAGCCTACCCACGAACCATATTATTATATCACACATAACTAACCAGCCAGCCTACCCACGAACCATGTTATTATATCACACATAACTAACCAGCCAGCCTACCCACGAACCATGTTATTATATCACACATAACTAACCAGCCAGCCTACCAACGAACCATGTTATTATATCACACATAACTAACCAGCCAGCCTACCAACAAACCATGTTATTATATCACACATAACTAACCAGCCAGCCTACCAACAAACCATGTTATTATATCACACATAACTAACGAGCCAGCCTACCAACAAACCATGTTATTATATCACACATAACTAACCAGCCAGCCTACCAACAAACCATGTTATTATATCACACATAACTAACCAGCCAACCTACCAACGAACCATGTTATTATATCACACATAACTAACCAGCCAGCCTACCAACAAACCATGTTATTATATCACACATAACTAACCAGCCAGCCTACCAACAAACCATGTTATTATATCACACATAACTAACCAGCCAGCCTACCAACAAACCATGTTATTATATCACACATAACTAACCAGCCAGCCTACCAACAAACCATATTATTATATCACACATAACTAACCAGCCAGCCTACCAACAAACCATGTTATTATATCACACATAACTAACCAGCCAGCCTATCAACGAACCATATTATTTTATCTCACATAACAAACCAATCAACCATGTTATTTTATCGCACATAACTAACCAGCCCACCAATCAACCATGTTATTTTATCACACATAACTAACCAGCCAGCCCACCAATCAACCATGATATTTTATCACACATAACTAACCAGCCAGCCTACCAACCAACCATTTGTTATTTTATCACACTTAATTAGCCAACCAGTCTACCAACCAATCGTATGTTATTTTATCACACTTAACTACCCAAATAACCTACCAACCAACCATATGTTATTTTATCATACTTAACTAACCAACTAGCCTACCAACCAGCCATGCTAATTTATCACACATAACTAAACAACCAGCTAGCCAGCCATCCAACCAACCTTACAAATATGTTATTTTATTACAAAAGAACCAGCCTTTCAGTCAACCATTTGTTAGTTTATGGCTTTCTCGAAATAAAGTTTTATAAAAACTGTTCCCCGACATATCCTTTACTGTACGTAGCAGTCAACTCCGGCATTTTTTTGGCTGTTTGTGATTCCTGGGCAAGTTTACGTTCAGTAGTTTGCTATTGTTTTCTGAACGACCGGCACCCATACCATTGTACGGAAACCAACAAATGGCTGTCTGCTTCCAAAACGCCCGCAGATGTGTTTTCGAACTCAGTATACGTGATTACGAGTCGCGTGCGTAACCCCTTCGCCACAGAAGAACATGCGTATAATATTCCATATCCCCCCCCCCCCCCCGTCTTGTCTCCACCTGACAGTGGAGACATCATTCTCGTGTGAAAAAATATTGGGCAAGAGAAGCAAAGGATGGCAGAGAAAGAAGGTGCATGGAAAGCTTAACTGATTAACTGCCATGGGATGATAAATCGTCTTAAGCGACTTCGTGTATGTGCCATGGCCTTAAATACAGTAGTTTTCCTTATGTAACCTCCTGTAATTTTAAATATAATACAACATGTCTACTACCATATGAACAACTTTTAAATCATAACTGTGGCACCCTCTACTTCTCATTTTCAGCCATTCATTGTTGTTTGGCACAGAATCTGTTAAACAGCTGTACAACAATAATAATTGGACCAACATCAACCCTATTAACATGCCAGATTATAAACAGGATTGAAGTGTAAGGTGATCAGTGTTTGCTACAGACAGTGCACGGGAAAGAAGAAAGAAATATGATCTTGCAATATGAAAAGCAATGAAATTAGCCAGGCTGTCTGCCTGCCTACTTGTCTGTCTTTCTAGTGAAGTCACACTCCATTGCAAGCTTCATCGTGTCGAGTGAGTGCCATACATAGCGAAATGACACACTATTGCGTGCGCCTAGCGCCCTAACCTTGTCTTTTTCAATTATACCATTATCCCTACCCCGTTCAACCTAAAAAAGAAGTTATATAAGGGTCCATCCCTGGCTCAAGATTAATAATCCTGTGACCGAGTCAGCCATAAATAGCGGCTGGCCGCAATTTCAGCCACCTTGTCTTGGTTTTATTAAATGAATGATACAAACGAAACCAGCGAAAACTTCTCATAAAATTAGCCATTGAACGAAAACCTCTCATCGTAAAATGTACCCACAAACAAACATTTATCCCGACGAAATTAGTCCACGGGCGAGAATTTCTCCACACAATATATATCGATAGATGTCCAGGCATGGAGTAAATGCACTGTATATTTCTCGCTGTTATTTCGCTAATTCATCTGCTGCACCATGGAGATTTGTATCCCCCTTCCTTCCTGTCTTTCTTTCTGTCCTTTCTTCATTCATTTCCTACGAGAAGCCATGGCAATCCGTATTTAAAAACTTATCAAATCAATACAGGAATGGACGCCAGCACTCACCAGTGTATATCTTCAGCCGTGCATGTATTTGTTGGCAAATCTCTTAGGTAAAACGTCATCAAGTTATGAATATGTCAATATAACAAATAAATAGGAAGATTCGCGTGGCTAGTTTTGCTGCTTACATTTTAAAATAAAAAAATGTTTACAAATAAAAAAAAATATTACAGTAAGACTTCTCATTTATATAATATGATGAACGTGTTGATCATTATTCAAAATATTTTATACAGGATACTGTCTCTTTGTCTACCTATACATTTTACCTTCTGTTTAAACATCCGACTATTAATACCACAACCCACATACCTACCTACATGCCTACCTACCTGCATGCATACCAGCTGATTGTCTTTCGTGACACTCTAACAGCTTGCTTGCTTGCTTGTGTTCGCTGGCTGGAGTCCAGCGTGAAGTCCTGTATGTCGGATGAAGGCATCCTGTTGTCCAACATCAATGTGATGTCATACCGGACTGAGGTTTGCGTGAGTATCCGTTGTCCCATGTCTGGCTTATTGGTGTGCAGACTGGTGGTTCCTCGCCGTACAGGCAGACACTCTCCGACTTCGGATGTTAGCCAAGTCCCCGAAACTCTACCAGCTGATCGCCTTCATTGACACTCTACTAGTCAATCCGTGCCATCCATTTAACCACCCAATCAACCGTCCAACCAACCAACCATCTAACTAACCATACAACCAACCATCCAACGAACCATCCAATCAACGTCCACCTAACCACTGAGCGAACCATCCAACTAACTATCCAACCAACCAACCATACAACCAACCAACCAACCAACCATCCAATCATCCATCCAGCCAACATCCAACCAACCATCCAACTAACCATCCAACCAACCAACCATCCAATCACCCATCCAACCAACATCCAACCAACCATCCAACTAACCAACCATCCAACCAACCATCCAACTAAATACCCACCCAACCACCCAACCAACCATTCAACTAACCATCCATCCAACCAACATTCCAACCAACCATCCAACCAACCATCCAACTAACCATCCAACCAACCATCCAACTAACCATCCAACCAACCAACCATCCAACTAACCATCCAACCAACCATCCAACCAACCACCCATCCAACCAACTAACCATCCAATCATCCATCCAACCAACACCCAACCAACCATCCAACTAACCACCCAACCAACCACCCAACCAACCATCCACCAACTAACCATCCAACCAACATCCAACCAACCATCCAACCAACCAACCATCCAATTATCCACCCAATCAACATCCAACTAACCACCCAACTAACCACCCAGCCAACCATCCAACTAACCATCCCACCAACCATCCAACTAACCACCTTACCAACCAGCTAACCAATGCTGATGCCCATCTGTCTACGTGAATAAGCCTCCTGCAGTTCTTGGACATTGGTCTTCTGAGCTTACCAATAGCTATTAGCATCCTACAATGTCCTTGTCCTTGAAAGTTAGAAGACGAGTTCTTGCATGTTACATGGAACCAGTTTTAATATACGGCTGCCAATCCTGGACAATTAGTAAACGGGAGAAAAAATCAATAGAGACCTTGGAGATGTGGTTTTATACAAGAATGCTGACAAATTAATTAGACAGCCAAAATCATAAATGATGACCTTTTAAGGGAAGCTAAGTCGCAAAGACAAATTATCACAAACATCAGATATCAGAAAGAGACAGTCATCGTTTTATTTATTTATTTATTTATTTATTTATTTATTTTTGGCCATGTTAGAGAAGACAAAAACTGGAACATGTTATGACAACCGGAAATATTTGCGGAAAGAGAGATAAAGGAAGGATCGTGAGAAGATTCTTGACAGTCTTGTGACATAGAACGAAAAGGAGTCAACATACGAATTGATCCACGACGTCGGAGATCGTCATTTGTGGAAAGGCATGATCGTCCACGCCTGCTGGCAAGGCACTGGCTGATGATGATGACGAATAAATAGCATTTCTGGGGACTATATTTTCTTTGTTATCTTGGAATTCAAGGCCCATGATTCGTAGAAACATCATTCACAGGTATATTTAAAGTTTCATGATTCACAGACCGATTTTTCACAGTTGCGGGATTCACAGACCTATGATGCACAGGCTTAGTCACAGGTCAATTTTCCCGATTATACGTTTATGATTCACAGGTTAACGCTTCACATACCTAAGATTCACATACCCGTCATTGACAGACTCATCGTTAACAGGTCCATAATTCTCAGACCCATCACTGACAGACTCATCATTCATCGAACTATGATTTGCAGTATGTAATCAGCTGGAACATGTTTTTTTAAACCAGAAAAAAAATAACTAGTTATTACTCTAGTTCCTTCAATCTCAGTTATTAATGGATCACGTTAAAATAGAGTTATTATTGTAAAGTAATAGTCTACGTAAAATAGCAAGAGCTATTAACCTTCTATGATAATTAGGAGTGCTATGAAAGTCTCATAATCTCATCTCATCTTGTTCCTCTTGTACCTTGCGGTGTCGAAGTGAAGCACAAACAGCGGGAGGATGCCTGTTTATGGGCTTCATATATCGAGACTCCAATGGACTCTCTGTCCAGCGTTTACATGGTCGGCCTCTAGTTCTGGTTCCATTTGGTCAGTTAATCATTGCTTGGTGTGGTACACTGTTAGTTGGTAGCCTAGTTACATGGCCAACCATTTAACTTGCTGTTTTCTAATGGAATCTAGCGCAGCTATAACCTCCATTGTAGTCCTGATTTCATCATTTCTGTTTTTCTATCTTCTTGATACATAGAGTATGCTTCTGAGGAATCTCATTCCTGTTGTTGTAATTTTTATGTTTTATTTTTCTGTCATTATCCAGGTTTGACATTGGTACCATAGAGTTGGTACGAAGATTGTATTGTAGAGTGTTTTTCTAAGTGTCTACTGATACGTGTTTGTTCTTTAGTTTTTGGTGTCATTTGAAGCTGTACAAGTGGCGGTACAAATTCCATAGTCTATGGTTGAAGTTTAAAGTAGCACATAGACATGGCTAATGAATAGTCTACAATTATAGGTTTAATTATAGACCTGGCTAATGAATAGTCTGTAGTTATGTTTAATTATAGACCTGGCTAATGAATAGTCTGTAGTTATGTTTAATTATATACCAGGCTATTGAATAGTCTGTAGTTACAGGTTTAATTACAGACATGGCTAATGAATAGTCTGCAGTTATAGGTTTAATTATAGACCAGGCTATTGAATAGTGTGTAGTTATAGGTTACATTATATACCAAGCTATTGAATAGTCTGTAGTTATAGGTTTAATTATAGACCTGGCTAATGAATAATCTGTAGTTATAGATTTTTAATTACAGACATGGCTAATGAAAAGTCTGTAGTTATAGGTTTAATTATAGACTAGGCTAATGAATAGACTGTAGTTACAGGTTTAATTGTAGACATGGCTAATGAATAGTCTATAGTTATAGGTTTAATTATAGACCTGGCTATTGAATAGTCTATACTTATAGTTTTAATTATACACCTGGCTAATGAATAGTCTGTAGTTATAGGTTTAATTGTAGACATGGCTAACGAACAGTCTATAGTTAAAGTTTAATCATAGACCTGGCTAATGAATAGTCTGTAATTATAGGTTTAATCATAGACCTGGCTAATGAATAGTCTATACTTATAGTTTTAATTATACACCTGGCTAATGAATAGTCTGTAGTTATAGGTTTGATTATAGTCCTGGCTAATGAACAGTCTGTAGTTTTAAGTTTAATTACAGACATGGCTAATGAAGTCTGTAGTTATAGGTTTGATTATAGACCTGGCTAATGAACAGTCTATAGTTAAAGGTTTAATCACAGACCTGGCTAATGAATAGTCTGTAGTTATAGGTTTAATCATAAACCTGGCTAATGAATAGTCTGTAGTTATAGGTTTAATCATAAACCTGGCTAATGAATAGACTGTAGTTATAGGTTTGATTATAGTCCTGGCTAATGAACAGTCTATAGTTATAAGTAAATTAAAGGACCCTTTTACGATTCTTAAGGCGCTTTAGGTATATGGTGCTGTACCCACATTTTTATACACCAATCGGCGCTAGCCGGTCTCACTGGCCGAGGGGTTACACCACTTTCTCCGTAATCCCGTTTATCACGCAGAGTCTCGTAGCGGGCGAGAACTGGGAGCGGTTCGTCCCCCGCTGGTGACTTGCGGTATAACTGAGCCGGCCGCTCAGAAACAATGGCAAACTACTGAGCGTAATCTTGCCAATAAATCAACAGACAGCTGAAAGATGCTGCTGTTGACAACGATGTCCTGTAAAAGGATATGCGAATTTAAAAAAAAAAAATCGGCGCTATGTGGGTCATGTGGTCGGTATCGCACCTGCCACTTTGACGGCCCAAGACATTTTCTGGTACTCATCTTAGGCCGTGACAACCTGGCAGCTCTGGTCAATTTAAAACATCTGAATCCGCTCTGATGCCTATCGAACCCATGACCACCGGACGGGCAGACAGGTGTCTGGCCATTACATCACCGTAACTCCCTAAGTAAATCATAGACCTGGTGAATGATGACACATGTGTACAGGTTATCTAGTTTGTCGTGTGTTGTATTCACGTGTTCTCTAACGAGGTGCTGTCTTCATATGTACAAGGTATCTATCTAGTTTGTCGTGTGTTGTAATACACGTGTTACTCTATCGAGATGCTGTCGTTATTTGTATGCCACAGGTTTCAATCCTAGTATGCGTATACATTTAAATGTTATATATTGTCTTGCTTGTCTTGTCCTCTAATCTCTGTTTTCTTCCTCTACTTCTGTCAGTGCCAGACAATACCTAGCAATTCATGGCCCATGCTACCCCGTGTGTTTAGCAATGAAATAAGGATCCAAGGAAATGAACAAAGAAAGAAGACCACACAAACCAAATGTTTTAGAGTGCTGTATTGATTCTTTACCGGGTAATCGCCTTCGTTTTTCTAATATGGAACTCATCCGTTATGTTGGACACTAGGCGATCCGTCTAGTTTTACCTGTCTGCACATTTCCTAGAGACTGCCATACAGAGCTCTTAACCGGAGCACGGAGTATTTTCACCGAAACTCAATACCATCTCCTTGCCGGATTGTATCAATATTTTAGAACCGATTATCGGTTGGAGAAGCCATGAATTTGTAATCGGGCCTGGCCATATCAGATGTAAGACAAATGGGCATTGCGAGTGTGACCAATGGGCGGACGTCGGTAGACGGGGTAAATGTTATCTTTTGTGATAACTTTCATTTGTTTCAGACTGAGGTGGTTATATGTGAGGTTTCGGGAAACCCGAGGATTCTTTGTAGTAGATGTATGTATGTCTTTCTGTCTGTCTACTTGTATTCTATCTGCAGTGGAAAGTCACTAAGTAATAGGAATTTTACAATAAAGTGCACAGAAGAGTATAGACAACGGAAAATCTTATTTCAGGACAATAGAGATTGCAAAATGGCTGCCCACTATCGACTTTCGACTTGGAAGAATACAGTTTTTGTCAGAGAGTGTGAAACTTTGTGTAATGTACAGAAGAATGATTGTTCAGTATGAAAACAATGGTTTTAGTTAGGGAAGAGTGTTAGTTAGTTAGTTAGTCACGGTTCCAACTTCACGGCAACGGGTCGTACCCATATTGCTCCGTTCCTGTGCCAGTGAATATCACAAAATGCTCCTCACTGCCCCATGTGAACAATGGAATAGACAGGAGTGTCGGCAAGCCAACAGCCCGCACAGGTACACTGCGCATAATGCCGCCACCAGAATGCCAACACAAATGTCCTCCAAGAAAAATACAGTTCATCGTCGACCAAATCGGTGAGGCAGATGTCGACTGACGGTACTTTGTAGTACTCTTCGGTCTATGAGGGAAAGCCATGAGGCTCTGTGCCTGAACTTTATCCGTGTTGTGTCTGTTTAGAACTATCTGTATTAACTGCCTTGATGTTTTCCTGTGCTGTTCTTTATTAATTTAATAAATCATGTTTTAGTTTATTCCAACGATCACTCGGTTATATATATGGATTAGCCAGAAGAACACTGCAGGAAATAGGTCCCGAGGTCGAAAGATAGAGTGACAGTGAGTCCAGGGAACGGAGGAGGGTTGGCAAGCAAAGACCTATCCCAGCCAGGGCTATAGAATAGTATTGAAACATTGTGAAAGGCTATTTGAGACCCTCTACGTAGCTTGTTGCAATTTCTGGGGGCACGTCGCGGGATATTTTAAATCCTGGTGGAGCTCTGGCTGATATAGGGATAGGGGACAGATATTCTGGTCTAATATCAATAGGTTCTGCTTACCGTACCTGGCTATTGTCTATACTCTTCCTGACACACACTGACGACATACGAAGTGTTGTGGTCGTGTATTATATCCATTTGTCAATTACCTATTCACTTACCCTCTGAGTTAAGATGGCATCCGCGAAATTTAATGTGGCTGAATGACCTATTTCTGCAGGGTCGTTCTGGCTGACACGCATACAACATGACGTTCTTCAACATATTTGTAATTGTAAATTTAATAACTCAATACATAACAGCACAGAAAAAATATCTGACAATTAACTCATAAACATCTACACACAATCTAGAGAGAAAACTAGTCCATACAATATCAACACAAATATAAATATCCTAGATCATCGTTTTCCATACTGTCCCATGAATTCTCAACCCTCTCACAGCAAGTTCTCTGGTCTTTATTTCCCGCGTAGGTTGTTCGAACAACAGGGTTCCATAGATCCAAGATTCCAAGTTTCCGTGTCCTACACGAATGTAGTGTGTCCAATGGTTAGGGAAAGTGCCCTGGGATCACGTGGCACAATTTTGGTGGGGAAATACTCAAGGAGAATAAATAGGACATATGTACAGGTGTGTCAGTGACAGGCGGGATCTAGCCCAAAATGCAAACATACTCGATCACAGCTCAACGAAAAGCCTGCCGAGGTGTCTGAAAATATTCGTTCGGGCCCGCCGTGGTTCTATCTGGTATAGCCCAACAGCAGCAGGGACTTCATAGTAAACATAATGTTCTATGTCGATGCTCTGTCGAAACTTCCGGCTATATTCGCCGTCAAAAGAAGGATCCTGTAAAGTTAAAACAATTTTGAGAGCCTCTGGTGTAAACTTCAGATACAGCCGGCATGGAGATTCCAATGGTCTCAGCATGTCGGTTGCCATACATAAAATACATACAATTACCTAGTATTCAATTGCCTTCATACCACACTCCTCTCCACACTCATATCATGCCTTTATTAATATTGGGCACATACCTTCTCAGGCTTCCCTCTCACTTGCAAACCTTGCCTTTCTCACGACAAAGCTATTGTGGAGTAGTGTGTGTAATTATGTATGTTTCCTACTCTTAACTAATCTCATAATAGGGAAGAGTGTATGAATGGGTAGAAAGATGCAGTGGAAACACTCGCTGTCTCCGGTTAAGAAAACATTGAAGACTCAGGAATCCGCTTGAAAAAGTCATGATGATCTTCTTATCGGATAACAAAGGACCTAGGTTGGTACATTTCCTGGAAAGAAGTGAAACCGTGACTAGTGCCCGATAAAGTGATGTGCTAGTGAACAAACTGAAGCCCGCTATATAATCAAAAGGCTGGGAACTTCTCTCAAAGGGAGTATTATTGCTGCACAACACCCGCTCTCATACCACTGCGCATACAGTGGATACACTACATCTGTTTGTCTGTCTGTCTGTCTAGCTCAGCGACTTAGCTAGCTGTGTGTCTATCTGTCCGTCCATCCATCCATCCACCCCTAGCTATCGAATCTATCTATCTGTCTGTCTGTCTGTCTGTCTGTCTGTCTGTCTGTCTGTCTGTCTGTCTGTCTGTCTGTCTGTCTGTCTGTCTGTCTGTCTGTCTGTCTGTCTGTCTGTCTGTCTGTCTGTCTGTCTGTCTGTCTGTCTGTCTGTCTGTCTGTCTGTCTGTCTGTCTGTCTGTCTGTCTGTCTGTCTGTCTGTCTGTCTGTCTGTCTGTCTGTCTGTCTGTCTGTCTGTCTGTCTGTCTGTCTGTCTGTCTGTCTGTCTGTCTGTCTGTCTGTCTGTCTGTCTGTCTGTCTGTCTGTCTGTCTGTCTGTCTGTCTGTCTGTCTGTCTGTCTGTCTGTCTGTCTGTCTGTCTGTCTGTCTGTCTGTCTGTCTGTCTGTCTGTCTGTCTGTCTGTCTGTCTGTCTGTCTGTCTGTCTGTCTGTCTGTCTGTCTGTCTGTCTGTCTGTCTGTCTGTCTGTCTGTCTGTCTGTCTGTCTGTCTGTCTGTCTGTCTGTCTGTCTGTCTGTCTGTCTGTCTGTCTGTCTGTCTGTCTGTCTGTCTGTCTGTCTGTCTGTCTGTCTGTCTGTCTGTCTGTCTGTCTGTCTGTCTGTCTGTCTGTCTGTCTGTCTGTCTGTCTGTCTGTCTGTCTGTCTGTCTGTCTGTCTGTCTGTCTGTCTGTCTGTCTGTCTGTCTGTCTGTCTGTCTGTCTGTCTGTCTGTCTGTCTGTCTGTCTGTCTGTCTGTCTGTCTGTCTGTCTGTCTGTCTGTCTGTCTGTCTGTCTGTCTGTCTGTCTGTCTGTCTGTCTGTCTGTCTGTCTGTCTGTCTGTCTGTCTGTCTGTCTGTCTGTCTGTCTGTCTGTCTGTCTGTCTGTCTGTCTGTCTGTCTGTCTGTCTGTCTGTCTGTCTGTCTGTCCGTCCATCCAATCGTCCGTCCGCCCGCGCACCCGTCCGTCCGTCCGCCCACGCGCCAGCTCGCCTGCCCGCCCATCCATCCATCCATCCATCCATCCATCCATCCATCCATCCATTCACCCGGCTGGCTGGCTGGCTATTTAATTTAACGATGTGAGGTGTGATCGCCCTTAGATAAATAGTACAAACAAATAAAAGCACGGACTGCCTGCTCGTGGACATAGCCTGAAACAAAAGAACCCAAACCCCCAGCCACGGGTTTGAACGAGTCTAGTCTAGTGCATTGGTTGGAGAAGAGAAAGAATAACGCTAGGGGCGCCTGGTGTTGATGGCTTGAGTTGACAGACAGCACCAGCATTACAACGGTTTATTTGCTGTCTCACATCTCGTCCACACACGAGTGTTGCAATGAAGAGGCAGCATGAGATAATGATGAGGAGTATTAGGTAAAGATGTGGTAATTATGAAGTAAAGATGAGTTACTAATGAGGTACTGACAAAGCAAACATGAGGTGATGATGGGGTAAAGTTAAGGTAATGATGAGGTTAGTTAGTTGCAGATCCTTTACAAGACGTAGCAGTCAACCCCAGAATATTTTTGGCTCTAATGATGAGGTAGATGCTGTTAATGTTGTCAGTAAGGTCCAGGCACTAGTCCAAGAACCGAGATAGTCCATTGGCTAGCACACTTGCCTGCCAACCCGGTGATCATGTGTTTAAATCCCCATCGAGGCGAGGGTATTACTTGTTTAAACCGACCTGGGCTCCTATGTCGACCCAGACTAAATGAGTAACGGAAATAGTTCTGGGAAGTAAAGGCAACCGATGTGATATTACCACATCACCCATCTAGTGCCGATTGGTCTATACAAGATGTGGCCACAACAACATATTCAGTACGTCTCTGGGCGTTGAACTGGGTTCTATATTTTACTTTAATTGACTTATACACACGCCCAGATTAGAGTTTTTGAGTATCACTTATCTTATCCCATCATGTTCCTCTTGTACCTTGCGGTGTCGAGGTGAAGTATAAACAGCGGGACAGTGCCCTTTTATGGACTTCATATATCGAGATTCTCATGGACTCTGTTATTCCGTTGTCCATCGTTTACGTGGTCGGCCTCTTCTTCTGCTTCCATTTGGTTTGTACACCATTGCTTGTTGTGGTATACTGTTGGTTGGTAATCTATGTGTATAACTGCTGATAAACACCACCCGTTATACAGGAACTTAGACGACACTTGATAGAACCAGGTCTGTTGAAGTTGACCCTCTGGCTTTGAACCCCTGCCTCTAGAGCACACTAAGGGAACCAGAATTAGACGAGGGAGGTCATTGATGGCACAGTTTAAAGGGTTACCACAGTAGACCACGTAAACAGACGGACAGAATGGATGCAGTGACAGTGATAGCAACAGCAAACACCAGGCGATCGTCACAGAAAGTGGTGCCAGAAGAGGCCAGACCTGGACATTCAAAATGGTACATATTATCATGCTAGGGTTGATAACGCAGACATGTAGACTGATAATCTGTGCTGTTCTCGTGCTGGGGTTGGTAACGCAGACATGTAGACTGATGAATCTGTGCTGTTCTCATGCTGGGGTTGATAACATTAACATATAGACTGGTGGATCTGTGCTGCGTGGCCAAACTTCAGGTTAGGATTTCTTAGGTAGTGAGGCACAAAATCATTACCAAGCAAAACAACGTATCAAATTGCAACCTCCAATATGAGATTGGAGATGGAGGCTGCCACTGTGGCCCCGAAATTGCTTTCCAATAATTAGTTTACGAAGGTGATTATTGCCTCTGACTTTCGGTCCACGCTTCGAAAACTTCCAAATAGATGACTGGCATGAGTGGACTAATGTGGATCTTCAAACCTTCGGGAACTTGTGTGGATCTATTGTCTTCGTCATGTAGGGCAATGAGGAAACGAGAAAACTGGTATGTTTGTGTCACTGGCCCCAATCATTGGAACAATGAAGATGGACAGAGGAGGTGTGCTGTGGTCTGGTAATAACATATTAATGCATGGGAGAGCATTTCTTGATAAATCTTCTCGATTGCGGTTGTCAGAGTGGGAGTCGAGTACGGAACTGGTCGTACTGACAATAGGCAGGCAGTAAATGAATCACCGAAAAACGAGAAGTAGATTGTGAGCTTTACTAGAACACGATTACAATTAACAAAATGGACGTTGCGGCCAAAGCCTTCACCAGCACACGACAAACAAACATAAACCGACACACTATACGAAAAACACTGTATGAAAATATTAAAGTTACTTATCTTTACCCTTGTTTTGCTGAAAACGTCTTTGAGCAACTATCAGTGGATGGAATTAACCGGATGTGTGATGGTTCAGGCGGTCACTGGACTTAAAGCCAATAAGGCCAGAAGCTGAGTGAATGACGTAGCCTCCCGGTGGGGGGAACATCCGCTGGAAAGGGGGGGGGGGTGGAGGGACGTCCAGGTGAGCGAAAGGTAAAAATAAGCATTAGTAGAGCACTATAGCCGGCTCCGTTGCGAAGGTGTCATGGGCGCAGTAGAGCACTATAGCCGGCTATGTGGCGAAGGTGTCATGGACGCAGTTCGTAATTGCGCAGCCAGTGCTCGAAACACAGCTGCGGGCGATTTGGATGCAGACCGCCCTGCGTCTGTTTTCATAAAATAGTATGAGTGCTGGTCGCTCAGAAAGCAATGACAAACCACTGAACACAAGTTTACCAATAAATCACAGACAGCACAAATAATGATGGGGCGGACTGCGATGTTCTGTAAAGGATATGGATATGCAACTAACATTTTTAGTGGGCGATACAAATGCGGGGTTGGGGGTGGGGGTGTCCTTGGAAGTTAAATGAAACTATGTTGGACATTGAGACCGTAAGGGGAGAGTGAACCCAACTGGAAGATGAGACAGTTTTCCAATGTCTTACGATCGCGTTCGTGAGATGTGTACGACTTGTATGTCGGCCACGCCACAGTGGTCAGAACTGTTGAAGTATATGGATAGACAGTGACAACGGGTGCAAACAGTTTCAACGATTAGCCAGCAGGATACCAGGGATAATCAGTATTCACACTACAAATTCTGCTGAGAGAAATTGAGCACTTAAAGGTTGTACCCGAGATGATCACATTTGTAGTTCCAATAAGTCGAGGGCTGGTATTGACTTGTTTCCGTGCCGGTAAACAAGCAACGCACTCATTCCCAGCACGGTGCTGACCTAACCACACGCGGTATGCAAAATACATGGTTTGCCTCAAGCACTGGACTGGGAATGTATTACAGAACCATTGCTATTTAATGTTATTACAGCGTGTTCCTGATCTCTTTGGTAGTGAGATAGAATACTCAGACTTCTCAGATAAGTCAGAAACAAGGAAGTCCCGTGCGCAAGCTTTGCAAATTAAACATCCCCTTTAAAAAATGCTCTAAGGCTGCTGCCCTTATACTCCATTACCTTGGGTGTCATCTGTCTAGAGCAGTGGTTCTCAACCTTTTTTGGCCCATGCCCCCCTTTACCATATGTTCAGAACATCATTCCCCCCTTTCGAATTTCATCCTTATAAATCCCCCCCCCCCCTCATCATCCGCCCTACAAGTATATGTAAAAATGGAAGCTAAATTTAATAACACATACTAGAACAAGTCTAGACATCTACATAAAACGTGATTTGCGGGTCTACTTACGTTATAAAACGAATTTCATTAGGGCGAGAAGTGCAGAACCGCAAAATTTAGATGGAAAAACAATATCAAGTAACTGGTTCTTGTATTAATGCGATCTTGAAATCATCTTAATCCCCCCCCCCCCCGGAAACCCTAAAATTACCCCATCAGGGGGAATTCCCACTGGTTGAGAACCACTGGTCTAGAGGAAGCCTAGACAAGGGTAGATATAGCCCACGTTACCTCGGGTGTCATCTGTGCATACCGTACACCGACCTTTGAGATGTGTAACTAGGTATGATGCACTCCCATCTAAATTCGAATGAACAAGAAGTAGAGGATTTTGTAGAACAATGGTTCTCAACTGGTAGGGAATCCCCGCCTAGGGGGTGGGGGGAGTTTAGGGTTTCCTGGAGGGGGGGGGGGTGTTACCGATTACTTGATATTGTTTTTCCCTCCATACTTTACGGTTCTGTACTTCTCGCAATTCTGAAATTCATTTTATAACGTAAGTAGACCCGCAAATAACGCTTTATGTAGACGTCTACACTTGTTCTAGTATGCAGTGGCGTCACTGGGGTTGGTGTCACCCAGTGCGGTAAACTCTTGGTGTCACCCCTCTAGACTTTCACCATGGTCTTCTTCCGAGTGCTCTTGTACCATATATAATCGCATATAGTAATGTTTGTAAAATAAGTCAAAAAGTTAATAAGGACATAAGAAAGAAAACAAATTGAACAATATAACTTCAATACTTCAGGTAAAACATAAATAAAGAACTTCGACAAACTCGGACAAAGTTAAATTTTTGTTATTTTGCTATGTCTGCTTTGTCAAATTTGCAGTTTTTTTTATTTTGGTGTCACCCCTTGATGGTGTCACCCGGTGCGGCCCGCACCCCCGCACCCCCCCCCCCCTAGTGACGCCCCTGCTAGTATGTGTTATTAAATTTAGCTTCCATTTTTACATATACTTGTAGGGGCAGATGGTGGGGGGGGGGGGGAATTTATAGGGAGGAAATACGAAAGGGGGGAATGACGCCCTGAAAATATGGTAAAGGGGTCAAAAAAGGTTGAGAACCACTGCTGTAGAATATCTATTTTTCATAATGGTCTACTATATTCTGAGAATGTTTCTCCAGCATCTAAGTTTACATGACTTAACTTTCTTTTATAGTGTTTGTGAGATGGTCAATGATTCGTATCGGTAAATTCCACCGCGAAGCTGCATGTTCTCAAAGTGGTGTGCCATAGGTTCTTTACGCAACAGACGGGCGGGCGGGTGGGCGAGCAGACAGACAGACAGACAGGCAGGCAGGCAGGCAGGCAGACAGACAGACAGACGGTATGTAGCCTCTTGAAAAGTACAGACAAATAATAAAGCTTCCCATCATCATCATTAAGTGGCAGGTCCTTTGCAGAATAAGCTCTCATCCGGGTCCGGCAAAAAGGCGCTCGATCTCTGGCCAGTTTTCCTGCTTCATGTCTCAGGTGTCTGCCATATCATGTGTCCATTTTCTTGCTGCTCGGCCCCTGGCTCTCCTTCTAGGAAACATGCCATCCATCGCTGCTCCTCCCAAGCCACTGAGACTTTTAATGTGGCCAAAGTATTTCAGTGTCCGACAGGACATGGTCTATGAGCCAGGTATCCGTACTTCAGACAGGACATGGTCTATGAGACTGGTGTCCGTACTTCAGACAGGACATGGTCTATGAGACTGGTGTCCGTACTTCAGACAGGACATGGTCTATGAGCCAGGTGTCCGTACTTCAGACAGGACATGGTCTATGAGACTGGTGTCCGTACTTCAGACAGGACATGGTCTATGAGCCAGGTGTCCGTACTTCAGACAGGACATGGTCTATGAGCCAGGTGTCCTTACTTCAGACAGGACATGGTCTATGAGACTGGTGTCCGTACTTCAGACAGGACATGGTCTATGAGCCAGGTGTCCGTACTTCAGACAGGACATGGTCTATGAGACTGGTGTCCGTACTTCAGACAGGACATGGTCTATGAGCCAGGTGTCCGTACTTCAGACAGGACATGGTCTATGAGACTGGTGTCCGTACTTCAGACAGGACATGGTCTATGAGACTGGTGTCCGTACTTCAGACAGGACATGGTCTATGAGACTGGTGTCCGTACTTCAGACAGGACATGGTCTATGAGACTGGTGTCCGTACTTCAGACAGGACATGGTCTGTGAGCTAGGTGTCCGTACTTCAGACAGGACATGGTCTATGAGACTGGTGTCCGTACTTCAGACAGGACATGGTCTATGAGACTGGTGTCCGTACTTCAGACAGGACATGGTCAGTGAGCTAGGTGTCCGTACTTCAGACAGGACATGGTCTATGAGACTGGTGTCCGTACTTCAGACAGGACATGGTCTATGAGACTGGTGTCCGTACTTCAGACAGGACATGGTCTATGAGACTGGTGTCCGTACTTCAGACAGGACATGGTCTATGAGCCAGGAATCCGTACTTCAGACAGGACATGGTCTATGAGCCTGGTGTCCGTACCTCAGACAGGACATGGTCTATGAGCCAGGAATCCGTACTTCAGACAGGACATGGTCTATGCGCCAGGTGTCCGTACTTCAGACAGGACATGGTCTATGAGCCTGGTGTCCGTACCTCAGACAGGACATGGTCTATGCGCCAGGTGTCCGTACTTCAGACAGGACATGGTCTATGAGACTGGTGTCCGTACTTCAGACAGGACATGGTCTATGAGACTGGTGTCCGTACTTCAGACAGGACATGGTCTATGAGCCAGGTATCCGTACTTCAGACAGGACATGGTCTATGAGACTGGTGTCCGTACTTCAGACAGGACATGGTCTATGAGACTGGTGTCCGTACCTCAGACAGGACATGGTCTATGCGCCAGGTGTCCGTACTTCAGACAGGACATGGTCTATGAGACTGGTGTCCGTACTTCAGACAGGACATGGTCTATGAGCCAGGTGTCCGTACTTCAGACAGGACATGGTCTATGAGCCAGGTATCCGTACTTCAGACAGGACATGGTCTATGAGCCAGGTGTCCGTACTTCAGACAGGACATGGTCTATGAGCCAGGTGTCCGTACTTCAGACAGGACATGGTCTATGAGACTGGTGTCCGTACCTCAGACAGGACATGGTCTATGCGCCAGGTGTCCGTACTTCAGACAGGACATGGTCTATGAGACTGGTGTCCGTACTTCAGACAGGACATGGTCTATGAGCCAGGTGTCCGTACTTCAGACAGGACATGGTCTATGCGCCAGGTGTCCGTACTTCAGACAGGACATGGTCTATGAGCCAGGTGTCCGTACTTCAGACAGGACATGGTCTATGCGCCAGGTGTCCGTACTTCAGACAGGACATGGTCTATGAGACTGGTGTCCGTACTTCAGACAGGACATGGTCTATGCGCCAGGTGTCCGTACTTCAGACAGGACATAGTCTATGAGCCAGGTGTCCGTACTTCAGACAGGACATGGTCTATGAGACTGGTGTCCGTACTTCAGACAGGACATGGTCTATGCGCCAGGTGTCCGTACTTCAGACAGGACATGGTCTATGAGCCAGGTGTCCGTACTTCAGACAGGACATGGTCTATGCGCCAGGTGTCCGTACTTCAGACAGGACATGGTCTATGAGACTGGTGTCCGTACTTCAGACAGGACATGGTCTATGCGCCAGGTGTCCGTACTTCAGACAGGACATGGTCTATGAGCCAGGTGTCCGTACTTCAGACAGGACATGGTCTATGAGACTGGTGTCCGTACCTCAGACAGGACATGGTCTATGCGCCAGGTGTCCGTACTTCAGACAGGACATGGTCTATGAGACTGGTGTCCGTACTTCAGACAGGACATGGTCTATGAGACTGGTGTCCGTACTTCAGACAGGACATGGTCTATGAGCCAGGTATCCGTACTTCAGACAGGACATGGTCTATGAGACTGGTGTCCGTACTTCAGACAGGACATGGTCTATGAGCCAGGTGTCCGTACTTCAGACTTGGATGTGGCCCAAGGGATTAGAGCCTTTAGCTATTAAAACTTAGATTGCCTAGTGCATCAACAGCAGCTGAAAAATGCTGGCGGTTGACTGCAACGTCCCGTAAGGGATACGCAACAACAAAAAAAAGCTATTAAAACATTCCGCTATTCTGATGACGTGGTAGCGGGATCGTTTCCCACATGCGTCAGTTTTGTCTTCCATGTTGCCCTCTCTTTCAGAAAGCAATTTCAAAGTTAAGTAAGTTGCATATTCTTTACAGGATGTCGCACTCAACCCCTATTTTTGTGATTTCTTCGCAAGTTTACGTTCAGTAGTTTGCCATTGTTTTCTGAACGACCGGCACCCATACCATTTCATAAAAAACCAACGCAAGGCGTTCTGCTGCCAAATCGCAAGCAGCTGTGTTTCGAATGTGGTATGCGGGATTAGGAACAGCGTCTGTAACTGTTTCGCCACGGAGCAGGCACTAACAAACTGTCTGTGAAAACTGTCATCTACTATCTATGCTTGCAGGGTAGGACATGTGGTCTTGAGCCTGAGGAATTAAGGCCGCCTGGTTAGTGTAGTCGCCGCGAACTCTGCAGGTTAGAGTTTTCATTTTGGCCCCGACAGAAGAACATCTACACCTTACCGAGGATTCGAACCTGGGTCTCCTGAAGGAAAACCCGGCTTTCTTAGCCACTTGGCCAGAATAAAATCAACTTGAGTTTGGGGGTTGGGGTTGGGGGTTGATAGCAACGTCATGCAAAGAACATGCAATAATGTGTGTCCATACTTCACAGTAACAATAACAAGGGTAGAAGAGACAACTGTGGCAGAAACGATCAATGGAAATTGGTTATCTGTCTCATTTCCATACAAGACAATGGTTATTAAGTGAGATGAATGCAATAAAGAGGGACATTGAACGAAACAACCCGGGCAGTTTCCTGGCCCTCCAGCAGAGGAAACAAGGGCAGCTATTAAAGCACATTGGGATGTGAATAAAGCGGATATGGTGGCTTTTGTGTCCACTATCGCCGACACAGACATTTCTATCCATCGGGAACGACTGTGTTTACACTATGTTTTACTATTTTTATATCGCGGCCGCGTAGACAGAAATAAATCAGAGCCTGATACAATTTCCGTATCCGCCTGAATGTGTGACGTCGATGTTTCTGTTTTGCGGTGTACGCAATATATTATTGCTTCCCTCCTGTCTTTGCTTTTGTTTTATTTAAATGTTGTATTTCAAATAAATAGATTGTAAATGACACCAAGCTGAATAAATGGAAAGGAAATTAGTAGACAGACAGACCGACAGATGTAGGTAGGTAGGTAGGTAGGTAGGTAAGATTATAGGTACGTATATACCTTCGTAGAAAGATAGACAGCTAGACAGGCAGGTAGGCAGGTATGTAGGCACACGGGGGATGGGAGGAGTGTACGAGGAAGACAACGTACATGTGGGTGAGCACCATCAACAGCTGGACTGGAAGAAGCCTGCATGAATACATAATGAAGGCGCAGGACAGAGGCACACAACCGACCTTCACCGCCAAAACGGCATTGTAGGCGTGTAGGTACGTAGCTAGATAATATGGTAAGCTGGTAGGTAGGTTGGCAGGTGTGTAGACACATAAATAGGTAGGTGGGTAGGTAGGTAGGTAGGCAGACAGGCAGGCAGGCAGGCAGGCAGGCAGGCAGGCAGGCAGGCAGGCAGGCAGGCAGGCAAGCATGTTGGTAGTTAGGTTATATTACATGAAAAGGATCATAATTTGCGATATTTTTGTTTCATAAAGAACCATTTTCATTGCACACGAATACCTTCATAAGAGCCACAGCCTCCTCCAATAGATTATCATCATCATCATCATCTGGTGCCGTGTTGGCAATGAAGGTCGATTGTATGAATCTCCAGTAACCTCTGCCCTATATCTTCAGGATGAACTCATGCAGGCTTCTCCCAGTCCATCTGTTGATGGTGCCCACCCACGTGCACTTTGTCTTCCCCGCGCACCCTTCCCTCCATTGTTCTCTTCAGCACATCCTTTAACGCGGGTAGTCTCCGCGACGAATTGGTTACGCTGCCTGCCTCGCGCTCAGAAGGTTGTGGGTTCGATTCCGGGCTACGACATTGAGTTCACGAATGCAATTGTTTTCGGAGACTCCTGCGGAACGTCGCTGGAGCTACGGAATTTGTGCTTTCTGCGACGATTTCGGCAGGCCGGCCTGCGAAAAGAGACTGAACCATGTAGGATAAACCCTGGTACAATGAAGTTGATCCTCTCACCCGTTAAGCTCTTTAAACTCTGTAACTTGGAGTGTGTCTCCTTGCATGGGGAAGGTACCTTCACTGTCAGACACTGATTCATTCAGTAACAGTTTCTTCCATCTCAGTTTTGGTAATACAATTTTGTTTGCGTTCTTCTGATGCCATGATGTTTTTTCCTATTCGTTAAGATTGATTTATTCAGTAATAGTTTCTTCCATCTCAGTTTTTGATAATACATTTGTCTTTGATTTTTCTCCTGCCGTCATGTTTCTCCTTTTCGTTGATATTAGGGCACTTAAAACGTTTCACTTGTACCCTCGGATCGTTTATTCAGTGTCGATATTTCTGCCACAAACAATGCTTAACATATTTCATTATCATAAGCAACACTGGGTCACTCTTAATGTTACTTCTAGCTTAGCTGTTCTAATGTGAGGAACTTTTATTTTGGTACTACCCAGTGTTATTTTAGCCAGATCATACATGAAGGTTATACATGCTGTGCACTAACTCCGTAGCATTTGCCTAATAGTTTATAATTTTTACTTCTTGCTCCTTGTTCACAACCAGTCCTCCGTGTTTATGTTTCATGAATGTTGTACAGTAGTTGCTGGCGCTGTGGCCTAGGGGCAGTGAGCGCATTTAACAAATCGCCGGCACACCGACTTTGAGATCTGCCACAGACCATTTGGAAACATACCGCCTTGCGTTAATTTCGATCGTTCAGAAAGCAATGGCAAACTACTTGCCAAGTAAATCATAAACTATCAAAACATGATGGGGTTGATTGCGATGTCCCGTAAAGGATATGCAACTAACTTGTATGCCGTAGTTAATTTCAGATTGACGACATCCCCCGGGAGTGTTTGATTGAATGCTTTGTGTCGGAATAAGATGAAGTGATTGTGTGAGAGTTGGTAAGTGATTGTGTGAGAGTTGGTGAGTGATTGTGTGAGAGTTGGTAAGTGATTGTGTGAGAGTTGTTGAGTGATTGTGTGAGAGTTGGTGAGTGATTGTGTGAGAGTTGGTGAGTGATTGTGTGAGAGTTGGTGAGTGATTGTGTGAGAGTTGTTGAGTGATTGTGTGAGAGTTGGTGAGTGATTGTGTGAGAGTTGGTGAGTGATTGTGTGAGAGTTGGTGAGTGATTGTGTGAGAGTTGGTGAGTGATTGTGTGAGAGTTGTTGAGTGATTGTGTGAGAGTTGTTGAGTGATTGTGTGAGAGTTGGTGAGTGATTGTGTGAGAGTTGTTGAGTGATTGTGTGAGAGTTGGTGAGTGATTGTGTGAGAGTTGGTGAGTGATTGTGTGAGAGTTGGTGAGTGATTGTGTGAGAGTTGGTGAGTGATTGTGTGAGAGTTGGTGAATGATTGTGTGAGAGTTGGTGAGTGATTGTGTGAGAGTTGGTGAGTGCGTGGATAGGTGAATACACGAGAACTGCTTGTGTGAGAGTTGATGAGTGCGTGGATCGGTGAATACACGAGAACTGATTGTGTGAGAGTTGGTGAGTGCGTGGATAGGTGAATACACGAGAACTGATTGTGTGAGAGTTGGTGAGTGCGTGGATAGGTGAATACACGAGAACTGATTGTGTGAGAGTTGGTGAGTGAGTGAATCGGTGAATACAGGAGAACTGATTGTGTGAGAGTTGGTGAGTGAGTGGATCGGTGAATACACGAGAACTGATTGTGTGAGAGTTGGTGAGTGCGTGGATCGGTGAATACAGGAGAACTGATTGTGTGAGAGTTGGTGAGTGCGTGGATCGGTGAATACACGAGAACTGATTGTGTGAGAGTTGGTGAGTGCGTGGATCGGTGAATACAGGAGAACTGATTGTGTGAGAGTTGGTGAGTGAGTGGATCGGTGAATACACAAGAACTGAGTTGACACGTCAGTGACTGAAAGATTGTGTGTGTGCATGAATCCCTGTGTGAGTAAGTTATTACATGTACGAGTGTGTGCGTGAATCACCGTGTGAGTAAGTTAGTGCATGAGCGAGTGTGTGCGTGAATAACCGTGTGAGTAAGTTATTACATGTACGAGTGTGTGCGTGAATCACCGTGTGAGTAAGTTATTACATGTACGAGTGTGTGCGTGAATCACTGTGTGAGTAAGTTAGTGCATGAGCGAGTGTGTGCGAGCGTGACTGGCCGAGTGAACGAATAAGTAAATGAGTGAGAAGGTTAGTTAGTCAGTCAGTTGGTGAAAGCGTGAGTGAACCAGTGCATGAGTGAGTGAGAGCGAATGAATCATAGTAATTGCGTGAGTTACTGAGTGATTCAGTGAGTCAGTGAGTCAGTGAGTCAGTCAGTCAGTCAGTCAGCCAGTCGGTGGGTCAGCGAGTGAGTCAGTGAGTGAATGTGTGAATGCCTCAGTGAGTGATTCAGTGAGTCAGTGAGTGTGTGAGTAACTCAGTGAATGAGTGAGTGAGTGAGTGAGTGAGTGAGTGAGTCAGTCAGTCAGTCAGTCAGTCAGTCAGTCAGTAAGTCAGTCAGTCAGTCAGTCATTCAGTGAGTGAGTGAGTGAGTCATTCGGTGAGTGAGTGAGTGAGTCAGTCAGTGAGTGAGTCACTCATTGAGTGAGTAAGTCACTCATTGAGTGAGTGAGTCACTCAGTGAGTGAGTGAGTGAGTGAGTGAGTGAGTGAGGGAGTGAGTGCATGAGTGAGTGAGTGAGTCAGTAAGTCAGTCAGCCACTCAGTCACTCAGTCACTCAGTCACTCAGTAAATGTATGAGTGAGTCACTCAGTAAGTGAGTGAGTAAGTCAGTGAGTGAGTGAGTCAGTCAGTCAGTCAGTCGTCAGTCAGTCAGTCAATGAGCCAGTCAGTGAGTCAGTCAGTCAGTGAGTGAGTCACTCAGTGAGTCAGTGAGTGATCACTGAGTGAGTCAGTCAGTTAGTGAGTGATTTAGTGAATGATTGACTCAGTGAGTCAGTCAGTGAATCGGTGAATGAGTCAGTGAGTGAGTGAGTCAGTGAGTGAGTGAGTCTGTGAGTGAGTGACTGAGTGAGTGAGTCAGTCAGTCATTCAGTCAGTCAATGAGTCAGTCAGTCAGTCAGTCAGAGAGTGAGTGAGTGCGTGTGTGCGTGCGTGAGTGAGTGAGTGAGTGACTGAGTGAGTCAGTCAGTCAGTCAGTCATTCAGTCAGTTAATGAGTCAGTCAGTCAGTAAGAGAGTGAGTGAGTGCGTGCGTGCGTAAGTGAGTGAGTGAGTGAGTGAGTCAGTCAGTCAGTCAGTCAGTCAGTCAGTCAGTTAGTCAGTCAGTGAGTCAGTGAGTCACTCAGTGAATGAGTGAGTCGATGAGTGAGTCAATGAGTGAGTGAGTCAGTGAATGAGTGAGTCAGTGAGTGAGTCAGTGAGGGAGTTGGTGAGTGAGTTAGTGAGTGATTCAGTGAGTGATTCATTGAGTGAGTCAATGAGTGAGTGTGAGTCAGTGAATGAATGAGTGAGTCGGTGAGTGAGTCAATGAGTCAGTGAGTGGGTCAGACAGTCAGTGAGTGGGTCAATGAGTCAGTGAGTGGGTCAGACAGTCAGTGAGTGAGTCAATGAGGCAGTGGGTGGGTCAGACAGTCAGTGAGTGAGTCAATGAGTCAGTGAGTGGGTCAGACAGTCAGTGAGTGAGTCAATGAGTCAGTGAGTGGGTCAGACAGTCAGTGAGTGAGTCAATGAGTCAGTGAGTGGGTCAGACAGTCAGTGAGTGAGTCAATGAGTCAGTGAGTGGGTCAGACAGTCAGTGAGTGAGTCAATGGATGAGTCAGTGAGTCAGTCAGTGAATCAGTCAGTGAGTCAGTCATTGTGTCAGTCAGTGAGTCAGTGATTCAGTGAGTGAGTCGGTGATTGAGTCAGTGAGTGCGTCAATGAGTCAGTGAGTGGGTCAGTGAGTGAGTCAGTGAGTGGGTCAGTGAGTGAGTCAGTGAGTCAATGAGTCAGTGAGTCAGTCAGTGAGTCAGTGATTGAGTGAGTCAGTGAGTGAGTCAATGAGTCAGTCGGTGAGTCAGTGAGTCAGTCAGTGAGTCAGTGAGTCAGTAAGTCAGTAAGTGAGTCAGTCAGTGAGTCAGTCGGTGAGTCAGTCAGTGAGTGTGAGTGAGTCAGTGAATGAGTGAGTCTGTGAGTGAGTGAGTCAGTGAGTGAGTGGGTGGGTGAGTAAGTGAGTGAGTGAGTGAGTGAGTGGGTGGGTGGGTGGGTGGGTGGGTGAGTGAGTCAGTGAGTCAGTGAGTCAGTGAGTGAGTCAGTTAGTTAGTGGCAGTGGATTAATGAGTGAGTGCGCGCGCGCGTATGATAATGTTGTAGAAAGACAATTCAAATGTATATTGCACTGAGCATTATGATCTACCCCATTAGGTTGTCAAACATTATTGGTTCACACCTCAATTTAAGATATGGCCGACATAGTAATTTCTTCTCTCTCTCTCTCTCTCTCTCTCTCTCTCTCTCTCTCTCTCTCTCTCTCTCTCTCTCTCTCTCTCTCTCTCTCTCTCTCTGTACAATTTTTCTCCATTTTCTTTACAATTTTGCGACAATGCTCACGACAATCGTCACTGTATGTGTGTGTAAGTGTGGGAGTTTGATCATAATAGTAGATTGGGGGATGGGGGGATGTGTGTGTGGGTGGGCTCAGGATGTGTGGGTTGGCGGGGTGGGATTGTGTGGGTGGGTGGGGGATTTGTGTGTGGGTACGTGCGGGATGTATGGGTTGGCGGGGAGATGTGGGTGTGGGTGGGGATGCATGTTTGGCTAGGTGGTTGTGGGTGAGTGGGTGGAGGAGGATATGTTGATGGATGATTGATAGTGGGTTATGGGATGGGTGGGGGATATATGTGGGTTTGGGGATATGTGGTGGGTGGGAGATGTGTGCAGGTGGGGTGGTTGTGGGTTTGGGGATGTGTGTATGGGTGAGGGATGTGTATGGGTGTGGGATGTTTGGGTGGATGGGTGGGGAGTGTGTGTGTGGGTGAGAGATGTGTGGGTGAATGTGTGTGGGGGATGTGTGTGGGTTGGGGGGTGCGTGATAGGTGTGGGTGATGGATTTGGGGATGTGTGTGTGTGTGGGTAGGGGATATGTCTGGCTGGGTGGGGGTGTGTGTGGCTGGATGGAGGATGTATGTGTGGGTAGTGAGGGTGATTGAAGTTGGTGGTATGTGTAGGTTTGGGGATGTGTATGTGGGTGAGGGATGTGTATGGGTTTGGGATGTTTGGGTGGATGGGTGGGGAGTGTGTGTGTGGGTGAGAGATGTGTGGGTTAATGTGTGTGGAGGATGTGTGTGGGTTGGGGGAGGGGTGCGTGATAGGTGTGGGTGATGGATTTGGGGATGTGTGTGTGGGTAGGGGATATGTCTGGCTGGGTGGGGGTGTGTGTGGCTGGATGGAGGATGTATGTGTGGGTAGTGAGGGTGATTGTAGTTGGGGGATGTGTGGATGGGTAGGAGATGTGTGGGGAGATGTGTGTGTGGGTGAGGGATGTGTCTTTGGGATGTGTGTGGGTGTGGTGTTGCGTGGGAGGGGAGCTGGGTGTGGATAAAGGATGTATGTGTGGGTGGGTGGGGTGTGATTGGGTGTGCGGATGGGTGAAGGATGTGTGTGAGGGTGGGGGATGTGTGTTTAGATTGGTGGTTGGGGTGTGTGAGTGTGGGTGGGTAGATAGGAGATGTATGTTTTGATGAGTGAGTGAGGGATGTGTGGGTGTTAGTGGTTGAGGGATAAGTACGTGTGTCTAGGGATGTGTGAGGGGATGAGTGTATGGGTTGGGGATGTATGTGTGGGTTGTGTGTGCGTGGATGGGAGGTGTTTGTTTGTGAATGGGGGATGTGTTGGTGGGTGGGGATGTGTGTGAGGGATGTGTGTATGGGCGGAGAGATTGTGCGTGGGTTGGGATGTTTGTGTATATGGGTAGGGGTGTGTGGTTAAGGGATGTGTGGCTTGGGGATGGGTGGGTGGAGGATGTGTGGTTGGGTAGAGGATTTCTGGGTGGGTTATTGTATATGAGTAAGGGTGTGTGGTTAAGGGATGTTTGGTTGGGGGATGGGTGGGTAGAGGATGTGTGGGTGGGTAGAGGATATGTAGGTGGGTGAGTGTGTGTATGTTAGGAGATGGTGGGGGATGTTTGTAGGGGTGGGCTCGGGATCTGTGAGTGGGCTGGGGGAGATGGGAGATTATGTGGCTGGGTGTGGAATTTGTGTGTGGGTAGGTGCGGAATATGTGAGTTGATGGGGAGATGTGTGTGTGTGTGGGGGGAATGTGTGGCTGAGGAATGTGTGTTTGGCTGGGTGATTGGAGGTGTGTGGGTGGAGGAGGATATGTGAGTGAGTGATTGTTGGTGGGTAATGGGACGGGTAGATGATATGTGTGTAGGTGGGTGGGTGTGTGTGGGTGGGGGATGTGTGGGTGGGGGAATGTATGTGTGCTTGGGGTGTGGGTGGATGGGGTGCCTGGTGGGTGAGAGGTGTGTATGGGTGGGGAGATGTGTAGGTGTAGGGATGTGGTGGATGGGTAGGGGCATGTATGTGTGTCTGGGTATGTGTGTGGTTTTGTGGTGGAGTTGGAGTGAATGGGAGACGTGTGAGTGGGTGGTTGATGTGTCTCATAACATAGTAATATGCCTTGTTTATGTTTACAAAATTCATGTGACAATGTTTTTTTCCTATGCACTGTTGATGAAAGAAAGATGAGTGATTGGAAGGGCCGAATGTAAGACGGGCCTGCGTGCCCAATTTGTTACCCTTTGAAAATAAAGTCTGTTCGTTCGTTCTTTCGTTCGTTCTCTCTCTCTCTCTCTCGCTCGCTCTCTCTCTCTATCTATCTCTTTCTCTCTCTTTCTCTCTCTCCTCCCTGTTTCCCTCCTATCAACCTCTCTCCCTCTCCTCTCCACCACTCTCTCTTCCTCCTCCTCTCTTTCTCTCCCACATCTCTCTTCCTCTCATTCACCTCTCTCTTCCTCCCATCTCCATTTCTCTCATTCTCCTCTCTCTTTTCGTCCCTCTCTCTTCCTCCCTCTCTCTCTCTCTCTCTCTTCACTCCCTCTATTTCTCTCCCTCCCTTCCTCCCCTTTCTCTCCTCTCACCCTCCCTCCGTCTCCCCTGGCTCTCCCTCACTTCCTCTCACCGAGTGATCATTATATTTAAAACCCTCATTATCATCCTGCCCTAATTTCCATCTGTCGTAAATTCACATGCCAAATCACACTCACCATATTTCCTCGGTTAAGAAAAGAAATGTACACGAAACAGATGACAGTTTCATGTTAAGAGACACGAAGAAATAACAAGGGAATATGTGGGGGAGGGAGAGAAAATCCTAATTTGGCGGTAATCCTTCAAGAAACGTCAAATTCACCTGGTTGCTGCGGCAACGATCTTTCGTGGCTTAAGCCGGCCAAACCAGGCCAAGCAAAGTAAGGAACGGATTATAGCGCCGGAGAAATCTGGCGGACTAAGAATTAATAAAATAATACTTAGGCAAGAGCAAAGAGCTTTATTATGTTTTCATTAATGGCGGGCTTAATCGATGCAAACACATTTGGCACAGAAAATATACTTCACAAGAATTTTGTCATAGACAGATGTTGTTCGTGGAGTTTCGTTTTGTCAAGAAAGTATGGATTTTGTAATATCTCACCATATGATTTGGTGGCTTAGAAACGGGGTCATCTTACTTAATCACTAGCGCAAGAGGTCGCACGTGAGCTGAAATAATTCACCATGGAATGATAAATCGTCTTATTCTAAATTACCATAACTGCCATGGACTTATAAATCAAACTATAGTTAAAATATCAACCCACTAGTTTTCCCTATGTAACTTCCTTTAATTTGATATATAATAATACATGTCTGCTACCATATTAACAACTGTTAAGTCATAACTGTGACACCCCTACTTCTAATTTTTCGCCATCCATTTTAGTTAGGTCCAAACGTACTTGTTATTTAGCACTGAATCTGTTAAGAAAAACCTTTAGTGCCGCCGATGTGGTTCAGATGCAGCGAATGCTTTTCACAAATCCCCGAATTACCGAGTAGAGAGTTCGAAATCAGCTACAGACAAACATGCATACAGATGTTCTCTCGCTTTGAACTTAAGCGTAGTCCATACACGTTAGTGCACTAGACTGATCTTTGCGTGTGGATTCGCTTTCCCTATTACCAGTCTCCCTCGCCATCAGATACTATAAATAAATGAATATGCATGAGGCAGGGAACTGGCAAAATAAAGAACAGCCGTTCCGTAGACTATGACGGCAGAGACCTTATGCACAAGGCTTTATGAGTTGATGATTAACATAACTTTAACATAACATAGCTTTAACATAACATAACTTTACCATAACATTTAACATAACACAGCGTTTCACATAATACAACGTTTAACATAACATAACTTTAATATAACATAACTTTCATATAAAATAACTTTAACATAACCCTTTTTTTCCCATTTGCTTTGGAAACTTGAGCAATCTCCCATGTGGATCCAGTGAACAAACTTGCCCGCGAACAAGTGTCCGTTTCCCCAGAGATTTCAATGGTGTTGTATAGCTGGTCTTTGCGCGTGCGTAAACAATCATGTCCCTATTGATTTGGTGAAGTTTAATGTGAAAAGTATCACTTTCAGTGCACACGGATGCCTCCACAGATGCCCCAGTCTTCTCCCTATAGATCACACAAGGAGAATCCCAGCGCACTGCACGAACTTCGTGGCACCAACGAAGAGCCAGGTGTGTGTATATACCATTATAATTTTTCTGATGTGGGTATGTTTACTAATTCTGAAATTTTGCCTGGTCAGTGGCGTATTCACCCTTCTGTTTTCCATGTCCGACTGTAGGGGAATGTGTAATGTACACACGGGATCTTCCTAGTTTTTAGCCCCTATCCGTGAAGGCTAGGCGTCCCATCCATAACTCCAAGATCATGAGGTGATATAATCCTTGACTGCCTTATTTGGTTAACATTCACACGACCACACCTTGTCACATTTACCACACTTTGCCACATTGACCACACCTTGTTACATTGACCTCACCTTGTTACATTGACCTCACCTTGTTACATTAGTCGCGCCTTGTCACAATGACGACCAACTTGTCACATTGGTAACCTTGTCACATTGATCACATCCTTGTCACATTCACCATACCTTGTCACATTGGTCACACATTGCCCCATTGACCAACTGGGCACATTGATAACTTTGTCACATTGACCACTTGGTCACATTGACCACACCTTGCTTAATTCACCACACCTTGTTACATTCACAACCTGGTCACACTGATAACCTTGTCACATTGACCATACCTTGTTTAATTGACCACACCTGTCACATTGACCATAACTTGTCATATTGACCACACCTTGTCACATTGACCACGCCTTGTCACATTGACCACACCTTGTCACATTGACCACACCTTGTCACATTGACCACACCTTGCCACATTGACCACACCTTGCCACATTGACCACACCTTGTCATATTGACCACACCTTGTCACATTGACCACACCTTGCCACATTGACCACACCTTGTTTAACTGACCACACCTTGTCACATTGACCATACCTTGCCATATTCACCACACCTTGTCACATTGACCACACCTTATCCCATTGACCACACCTTGTCACATTGACCACACCTTGCCACATTGACCATACCTTGCCATATTGACAACACATTGTCACATTGACCATACCTTGCCATATTGACCACACCTTGCCACATTGACCATACCTTGCCATATTGACCACATTTTGTCACATTGACCACACCTTGCCACATTGACCATACCTTGTTTAATTGACCACACCTTGTCACATTGACCATACCTTGCCATATTGATCACACCTTGCCACATTGACCACACCTTGTTTAATTGACCACACCTTGTCACATTGACCATACCTTGCCATATTGACCACACCTTGTAATATTGACCACACCTTGCCACATTGACCACACCTTGTTTAATTGACCACACCTTGTCACATTGACCACACCTTGTCACATTGACCACACCATGTCACATTGACCACACCTTGCCACATTGACCATACCTTGTTTAATTGACCACACCTTGTCACATTGACCAAACCTTGCCATATTGACCATACCTTGCCATATTGACCACACCTTGCCACATTGACCATACCTTGCCATATTGACCACACCTTGTCACATTGACCACACCTTGTCACATTGACCACACCTTGCCACATTGACCATACCTTGTTTAATTGACCACACCTTGTCACATTGACCATACCTTGCCATATTGACCACACCTTGCCACATTGACCACACCTTGTTTAATTGACCACACCTTGTCACATTGACCATACCTTGCCATATTGACCACACCTTGTCACATTGACCACACCTTGCCACATTGACCACACCTTGTCACATTGACCATACCTTGCCATATTGACCACACCTTGTCACATTGACCACACCTTGTCACATTGACCACACCTTGTCACATTGACCACACCTTGCCACATTGACCATACCTTGCCATATTGATCACACCTTGCCACATTGACCACACCTTGTCACATTGACCATACCTTGCCATATTGACCACACCTTGTAATATTGACCACACCTTGTAATATTGACCACACCTTGCCACGTTGACCACACTTTGTTTAATTGACCACACCTTGTCACATTGACCATACCTTGTCATATTGACCACACCTTGTTTGATTGACCACACCTTGTTTGATTGACCACACCTTGCAACATTGACCATCCTGTCACATTGACCATCTTCTCACATTGACCACCTGGTCACATAGGTCACTTTGCAACATTGACCACACCTTGTTACATTGACCACACCTTGTTACATTGACTACACCTTGTTACATTGACCACACCTTGTAATATTGATCACACCTAATACATTAACCACATCTTGTCACATTGACCACATCTTGTCACATTGACCACATCTTGCCACATTGACCACATCTTACCACATTGACCACAACTTGATACATTGACCACATCTTGCAACATTGACCACACCTTTGCCACTTCATCCATTCTTCGTCACAACGTGCCACATTTCGTCACACCGTGCCACATCGTTCACACCTCGTCACACCGTGCCACATCGTTCCAACCTCGTCACACCGTGCTACATCGTCCGCACCTTTAAGAAAGTAGTAGAGACGTGAGGACGCACTAGACCATACCCTCTATCACGTCTCTACTTCTTTCATCTACTTCTCTGAGCTCCATACAATACACGTGTGTTTGTTTATGAACTGTCTTAGTGGCCTCAAAGGGTTCCCAAATTGATATTTCTGTGCAATACACATCCTCCAAATCATGTCACGTCGGTCACACCTCGACACATCACACCACATCCTTTAAACCATACAGCATCTTGATAAATTCTCCGAACTATGCAACATCGTCCACACATCGATACATCCTCATTACCTCGACACACCCTCATTACCTCGACACACCCTCGTTACCTCGACGACATTATCGTTACCTCGACACATTCTAGTTACCTCGACACATTCTAGTTACCTCGACACATTCTAGTTACCTCGACACATTCTAGTTACCTCGATACATTCTAGTTACCTTGACACATCCTCGTTATTACGACACAACCTATTACGTCGACACATTCTCGTTATTACGACATATCCTCATTCCCTCGACACATCCTCATTATCTCTACACATCATTATTCCCTCGACACATCCTCATTACCTCGACACATCCTCATTACCTAGTCACACACTCGTTAACTCTACACATTCTCATTACCTCGATGCATCCTCATTACCTCGACACATCCTCATTACCTCGACACATCCTCGTATCTCGACACATCCTCATTCCCTCGACACATCCTCATTACTTAGACACACACTCGTTAACTTGACACATTCTCATTACCTCGACACAACCTTATTCCTCGACACACCCTCACTACCTCGACATATCCTCATTAACTCGACACACCCTCACTATCTCGCCACGTCCTCATTACCTCGCCACGTCCTCATTACCTCGCCACGTCCTCATTACCTCGACACATCCTCATTACCACGACATATCGTTCACAATGTAAGCCTTGCCAAGTCTCCTCGAGATCTGCACCCCGGAGACATCTAAGCCGCTTCATCTTCGTGTGGTTGCCGAAAATGTCATGATGGAACATTATTTTGGTATCAGGTAGGTAGGAAGGCAGGTGGGCATGCAGGCAGACAGATAGCTTGTTAGTTAAGTAGGTAGGCAGGTAGGTATGTAGGTAAGTAGACAGGACGACAAGCAGATAGGTACGAACTCAGTTCGGTATTACGTAAACAACAGGGATGTAAATAGGTATTTAGAAAGACAGATATGTTCGTATATGTGTGTTCATTGGCACCTTGCCGTCTTGACAGACGACAGTTTGTGCTTTAAAAAGGTATAATAACTTTTACCTATGATGGTAGCGCATGTGACTGATAAGGCCAATTTGCGCTGTATATGTCCGTTCACAGTGGGTTCATGTGAACACGTGGTCATTTCCCCATCATGTACCATCTTACGTCTCACAAGCTCGGTGTGTGACTTATCTGCAATAATTTTCTCCTTTGTCTTTATTCCATTTCTGATGTTTGCCCTCCATGCAACACATTCAGTGGCGACTTGCTCCCAATGCGCATTATCAATGCCTGTATCAATCATGTCCCGCTTACACACATCTTTGTATCGTAGTAGAGGCCGACCCTGAGATCTCTTACCCATCTGTAATTCACCAAAAAAGATGTCCTTTGGTATTCTACCATCATCCATCCTCCTAAGATGTATGTGTGTATGTGTCTGTATATGTGTATTTATGTATCTATGAATGTTCGTGTTTGTGTGTATACCTTTATGTGTGCCTGCATGTGGTGTGATTTACGAGATAAAATCCTTACGTAACAGGGATTTATTATAAAGTGCATGGAAGAGTATGGGCAGCCGAAAATCGTATTTCAGGACACAGGCTGGCTCGTAAGCAACACCCCATGTCGGGATCGTGAGAATTGAGCAGTTTGCGGTGCGCAATAGCAATTACAAAATGGCTGCAACACTGTCGAATTGCACCGTGGAAGATCAACACCACGTTATTGATTTGTTTGTTTGTCGTTTGTTTGTTTGTTTGTTTGTTTGTTTGTTGTAGTGATCAGAGGGTGTGAAACCTTGTGAAATCTTCAGAACATTGATGGTTCAGTATGGAGACAGTTGTTTGAGTCATGGGAGAGTATATGAATGTGTATAAAGATGAAACAATTTGAAGACAACGATTAAGAAAAACATTAAACACGCAGGAATCCCTGGGGAAAGTCATTATGACCAGCGTTTAGGATGAGAAGGATACTATAATGGCTCTTTCCCAGGAATAGACTGAATCTGTGATTAATGATCGATATAAAGACATGTTAGTGGACAAACCGAAGCCAGTGATACGATTGTAACGCCGGGGACTTCTCTAAAAAGGTATATTGTTGCTGCACGACAAAGCCCAACCTCACACGGCTGTGATTAATACACAGGAAATCAATTGGGGCCGCTGAGACGGCTGAGACAGTTACATAAATAAACACGCATAGTATTGTTTGGCGCTCACAGAAGGAGAAGAAGGATGTAGAGACTAGAGGACGCACTAGACTACATAAAATTTGAAAGCTATAGTTACCGACCGGGATGGCTGTGTTTACAGCGGATACATTGCTTTAAAATTTGAGGTCTTGAAAAATCCAGAAAACAGTTATGATTTAGCAGCCATCGCATTTTCACTTGTTGGGATCCTGGAAAGAACATTTTCGGTGTCAGAGGTTTGCAGATAACGAGGTGAAAAATTATTTAAGGCCACACACCAAATATTTTATTTTTATAGAAGGCATCAACAAGCAAGAGGACAGGTAGACTAAGTGTGTTGCCAAGCAAATGCGTGTGGGAATGTTCTGAGTGCGTGTGGGAATGTTCTGAGTGCGTGTGGGAATGTTCTGAGTGCGTGTGGGAATGTTCTGAGTGCGTGTGGGAATGTTCTGAGTGCGTGTGGGAATGTTCTGAGTGCGTGTGGGAATGTTCTGAGTGCGTGTGGGAATGTTCTGAGTGCGTGTGGGAATATCCAGAATGCGTGTAGAAATGTCCAGAATGCGTGTGGGAATGTCCTGAGTCCAGTGATGTTCTGAGCTCAAATCAACTCAACTATTCGTAAAATTCCTGTTACTTAATGACTTCTCCTCGTATATCTATATATGTAACAGACAAGTTTGCGACAGAAGGCCCATGTGCCTTCCTGTTCCAACCCAACTAGTGAGCCGGTGGCCGAGGTGCTAGGACATTACATTGTGAGAGGTGGGTTCAAGTCTACGATAAAACCTGGGATTTTCCCAATCTAAAATTATCATCAATAATGTCAGCACCTGGTCCAGTAGTGAAGGTTCCCAATCATTCAACTCAATGATCAGCATGACCGGATGGATAAGAGCGCTCGCTCTTAAACTTCCAGTGTGCTGATGCCGAGATATCGGGTTCAGTCCATATACCGGTCAATTGGACTAAAATATTGACTTCTTGTCCTTGACTTGGGGACGTAAATTACAAGTACCTCTGAAGTTGGAGTGGGTTCACCTGATGGCGAGGGACACTGATAATAGGGAAAGCTAATGCACACTCAAAAGTCAGCCCAGTGCACTAGAAGTAGTAGCAGATGTATGGACTAAGCTCAAGTTCAAAGCGAACGAGCGCTAAAGAAAATTCTATAGTTGATTTATTTGTTTTTTATATTGCGACTTTCCCATAGCTTCTATTTTGTGAGACAATGTAGCGGTTCTCCTCTGTATTCCACATCCACTTGGTTTTTGGCCGTTCGCTGACTTAAGTAATGATCCACATTACTAGAGTAAGTGAGTACGCTGTCTTGTACCATCCTGGCTTAATAGCCAGAATACTCCAAGTTATCCATGTCTCCTGATGGATGCTCGGTCTCCAGAACTGCATTACCACAGCGCTGTTTTCCCATCCTCTAGCATGTTGAGGTGAAGTTGAGAACATTGCAATGCTAACTTGCAGGCTATGGGGTGACTGCCCAGGCAAGTGGTTTTTATCTCTCAGCCTTTCATGTCAATCCCGGTTGACACCAACAATAATAAAAATATATATGCAGGCATTGAACAGGCTGTGTGTGTAAATTTGACCTAGAAACACCACAAGACGTGTTTTTTTTTAGATATAACCTACTTTAATCCACAAGAACACCGCCTCCCTCCCTCACCCCTTGCAACAATACAATTAGTTTCAACACCTCATTATTATTCTGTGACAATTTCTCCAACTGTCAACTTGGAGCCGCATTTTTCTCCATTCTTCCCGTTTAAGAACAGAACATTGAGAGAAAGAAATGACAGCTCCGTGTTAGGAGTAGGGACGAAAGGACCAATCAAACCGTAATTTTGTCACAATTCTTCAAGAAATGTCTAGTTCACCTGGTTGCTGTGGCAACGGCCCTATCGGCTGGTTTAGCCTGTTGTAGCCAGAATTTGATGAACAAGGGTGAATGTTGCCAAACAAACACTGAAGTGGATTATTGTGTGCAAAAAAATCTGGGGAAAGTTAGACACTAAACTATGATATTTAAGGTACCGGAATTTGTGTTTTCTATTATCGATTTTATTAGATTAATTTGTTCTATCTATCTATTTAGCTACCTACCTTTCAGCTTAACTAATTAATTATGTACCTACTTACCTACGTATTTACCTATTTGTCCTTCAGTCCAACAAGCTACCTATTTATCTGCCTAGCCATCTAATGCCCACACATCTATCTATCCATCCATCCATCCATCCATCCATCCGTCCGTCCGTCCGTCTGTCTGTCTGTCTGTCTGTCTATCTATCTGTGTATATATCTGTTTATCTGTCTGTCCGTCAGTCCGTCCGCCCGTCCGTCCACGTCCCCACCCACCGAGACACCACCCACCTGTGTTTTCTTTGCTGCACTTAGTAGCTTCAGGAGAATCTTCCGCCTTCATTTTCTGTTGATATTTGTTGCTGAGTCCATCTGTATATGCTTGTTTGGGTAATGCTCTTCTGTCTAGTTTATGTTTGTCTTTCTTCTTTCTGTTTCATTTTGGGTGCAGTTTTTCTTAATACGCGAAATGTTTTCTATTTTAGCAGGCAGGAGCTGCTGTCTGAAAGCTGGGAATCTGCGTCCATTGTAAATAAGTTAAGCTGTTGATATATTGAGCATAGAACCTATCCTAATATTTCTGTTTACAGTTTCTACAAAGTTGTTTCGCATTTGTCTTCCCTTTTGAAGATCAATAAGCCTCTGATACAAGGAGTGATCTGTCAGTCTTTGAAATGTTTCTGCTTGTTGCTGGGCTCTGCCCTTTTCTATATTCTATAGGTTGTGCTGGACATGTTTTTGGGAAGCTAACTGGCAAAGACAACTTATCACAAACATCAGAAAGAAGTAGTCATCATTTTTTGTTACGTTATGAGAAGACAAAAACTCAAACATGTGGCACCTGGAATGATGTGTGGAAAGAGAGATAGAGGAAGACAGTATGAGATAACTATTGACAGTGAAGTTGTTAGTAGTTCAGTTCAATCCTTAGTTGGGAAAATTGTGTTTTTTTTTCTGGCAAGTACAGGTGGGGGAATTTGTAAAGAAAGTGGGTTGGTGGGCAGATGATCGACTTCGTTACACTGGCTTGTAGTTTTATATAGCTCAATCTAACTCCACATGTGTGGATGTGTAGCGTGGACAATAAGCAAACAAGCTGGAAAACAGCTGATGGCTGTGGAAATGTGGTTTCTGAGGAGAATTCAAAGAATACCATGGATAGACAGAAAAACCAATGACCAAGTACTACAAGAAATAAATGAAAATCGTACACTGATTAGAGAAATTAGGCGTAGACAGTCACAATTATCTGGTGATGTTATTAGAAGAAATAAATTAGAAAACTTGGTGACAACTGGCAAGATCGAGGGGAAGACAGAGAAGTAAATACCTGGATGGCTTGGCAACGTGGCATGGTCGAGACAAGAACACTGAGCTGATGCACAATTTTGGTGATCGAGTGAGATGGCGAAACATGACCGCTCATGGCACATGATGAACTAACGCCACAGAGCAGCTTGCAGCTTACCGAAAGCTTCACACAGAGCATAAACTCCATAACTTCAGCGACGACACCAAAATGCAGTCGCGAACCGAATGACGGAGTGTGAAAACGAACTCATGACCTTCTAAGCGCGGGGCAGACGTCTTAACTGCTTGGCCACGGAGATCCCTAAGGGGAAAGGAGGATCGATCCAGGCTCTCATTGTGGGTATCAGAGAATTGTATGCTGGGAAAAGGGTCGTTCCAGTCTCGCATGATGAGTATCAGAGAAATGTGTGCTGGGGGAGAAGGGGGAGTGAGGTCGATCGAGTCTCTCATGATGAGAATCAGAGAATTGTCAGAATGTTCTTGAAATATAAAAGTAAGAAGGTAGCTAAATGTTATGACTACACAGGGATTCGAACCAGTCATCTCCACATAACACACCTTGCCTGTGCTTTCACTCAAATGTAGATATCTTTACCACCCTCTGGCGAGCGGCGGTGGCTTAGTGGCTAGACGCCAGCCTGCCCGACCGGTGGTCTTTGGTTCGATCCGCGTCAGGGCGGTTTCGAATTTTAAAAACAATCGACCTGGGCTACCAGGTCAACCCAGCCTAAAATAGGTACCAGGAAATGTATTGGGAAGTAAAGGCTGAAGTAAAGTGTGATACCGATCATGGCACCCACTTGGTGCCGTTTGGTCTATACATATATGGGTCTAATGTTAGGATTGTGGAACGGCTGGCCGAGTGGCTAGAATGCCGGCTCTCCTTCGGGAGACCTGGGTTTGAATCCTCGGTAAGGTGTGGAGTTTTTTCTGTCCGCGGCAAAAGAAAACTCTAACCTGCACAGTTCGCGGCGACTGCACTAGCCATGCGGCCTTAATTCTTCAGGCTCAAGACCCCCATGTCCTACACCGCAAGGTACTATAGGCAGTAAATGACAGTTTATTTTTTTTTTTTTCAGTGTTAGGATTGTAAAGGGGACCTTTACTTACATTCTCTGGGAATTGAGTTGTAGTCCGTTGACACCTGTGGAGGAAACATGACTAACTGTGATCAACCCAATCAGCCCGCTGACACCCGTGGACGAAATATGACCAACCCAGACCTAACTTCATATAGTCCGTTGACACCCATATAGAAAACATGACCAACCCAGCCAGTCCGTTGACACTCGTGGAGGATGCTTTACCAACCCAGACCGTCCGTTGACACCAGTGGAGGAAACATGACCAACCCAGACAATCCGTTGATACCCATAGAGGAAACATGACCAACCCACCCAGTCCGTTGACACCCATAGAAGAAATATGACCAACACAGCCAGTTCGTTGACACTCGTGGGGGATACATGACCAACCCAGCCAGTCCGTTGACACCCATAGACCTAACCCAGCCAGTTCGTGTATGACATGCTGAATCATGATCTAGTTACACTCCAATAAGTTTCTCCGCACCAATCTCGCACACCCCGCTGGTTTCTGGGCTTGAGGAGGGGACGGGTAGCTCGCAGCACAGTTCCCATGGAGATGGTACTTTGGTACCGGGTATTTGTTGTCGCTTTTTTTTTTTTTTTGCGTGTGCTCGCTTTGAACTCAAGCGTGGTCCATACACGTGCTACTACTTTAAGTGCACTTGACTAATTTTTGTGTATGACTTAGCTTTCCCTACTACCAGTGTCCCTCGCCATCAAGTGAACCAACTCCGACTTCTGCGGTACTTGTAATTTATGTCCCCAAATTAAGTACAAGAAGTCAAAATTTTAGTCCAACTCACCCGCTAGCTCGGCATCAGCACACCGGAAGTTTAAGAGCGAGCGCTCTTACCCATTCGGCCATGCTGAACCCCTCTCTTGGGTATGAAAGAAAGTTTCTACACCAACCTCACTCCGATAGTTGCAAGCTCTTTTCAAAGGTCAGACATCCTTATATATATATATAAGGAGACAATGGCTACGGTCACTGACCAGTATGGTCACTGCTGGGAAGGAAAGCAATGGCAAACTACCTTCTTTACACATGCCAAGAAAATCATGTTGTGTTCACTTATCGATAATCAGAGAAACGGCGTAAATGGGTGCTCCATAGGAGCAGCCTCGCCCGGTAGGGATAGTCATGTGCACCAAGGGACTCCAGACCGTTAGCAGGTTACTAGGTGCAAAAGATTAATATCATTGAAAGTAGGAACTTGGAATGTTAGAACAATGAATGCAGATGGAAAGTTGGAGGACATCAAAAAAGAAATGGAGAGAGAGAAGATTAACATATTAGGAATATCGGAAACGAGATGGAGAGGAGCAGGGATAAGGACAGGAGAGGATTGTAAGATTATTTACTCGGGGGGAGAAGAACAGCAAAGAGGTGTAGCCATTATATTAGATAAGCAAACATCAAATTCTGTCAAAGGATATTGGGCTGTGTCAGACAGAGTTCTATTAGTAAAATTAAACGGAAGACCTTTTAAAATAAATGTAATTCAAGTATATGCCCCAACAAGTGAATGCAGTGAAGAAAGTATAGAGAAATTTTATAATGACATGGAGTCTGCTTTGAAGAACTGTAAAAAATCAGAAATAAATATCATAATGGGTGATTTCAACGCAAAAATAGGAAAGCAAAGCGATGGATGCAGTGTAGGCAACCATGGTTTGGGAGAGAGAAATGAAAGAGGTTACAGACTTGTAGAATGGGCAAAAGAACAAGAAATGGTTGTAGGAAACACCTGGTTTAAACAACATCCTAGAAGATTATGGACATGGAGGAGTCCAGACAGCAGGATTAAAAACCAGATAGATTACATCCTGATAAGCAAAAGGTTTCGAAATGCATTAACAGTTGTAAAAACAGTTCCAAATGCAGACTGTTACAGTGATCACAGATTAATTACTGGCACATTGAGGGTAAAGTTAAAGAAAGTCAAGTATACAGCAGGAAACCCTAAATATGACTTGTGCAAATTGAAAACTGACAAAGAAATACAAGATAATTTTAACATAGAAGTAAAGAACAAATTTGATTTATTGTCTGATCTAGAGATCCTATTTCAAGATGTAGATGATCAATGGGAAATGCTGAAGAATTCAATCAGTTGTGCAGCAGAAAAAACTATTCCAAAAGTAAAGAAAGTGGGCCGTAAGACATGGATGACTGAAGAAATTTTACAACTAATGGAAACAAGAAGACAGAACAAAAATAATCCTGCCAAATATGAAGAAATTCACAGAAAAGTCAGAACCTTATGTAAGGAGGCTAAAGAAACATGGCTTGAGAAAAATTGCAGAGAAATTGAAAAACAACACAACAGTAAAAATGCGAAACTAATGCACAAAAGAATTCAGGAGATTACTAATCAAAGAACACGTACATCAGCAGGCTGCCTAAAGACAAAAGATGGAAGAGTCGTAATAGAAAAAGATCAGATTTTACATGTATGGTCAGATTACGTGAAAAACCTTTATGACGATAACAGAGACGAACAATATATTGTTCAAAATAACAATGAAGGGCCAGCAATTTTGAAGACGGAGGTTCAGAATGCTCTTAATCATATGAAATCTGGCAAGACCCCCGGTCCAGACAGCGTCACAACAGAAATGATTAATGCTTTAGAAGAATATGGAATAGATAAAGTTACCAGTCTGCTTAATACAATATATGATACTGGAAATATACCTCATGAGTTATGTAATTCTGTATTTATTGCAATCCCAAAGAAATCAGGAGCCTTGGAATGTGATCAACATCGAACAATTAGTATAATGAGTCACATCACGAAGATTTTGCTAAGAATTATCATGCAAAGAGTTAGGAGGAAAATACAACCTGAAATAGGAGAAGAACAATGTGGGTTTGTAGTAGGCAAGGGTACAGTAAATGCTGTGTATATACTGAGAACCGTAATCGAACGTTCTATAGAAGTAAACAAAGATCTACACCTTTGCTTTATTGACTACACAAAGGCTTTTGATAAAGTGAGACATGTCAACATGATAAGGATGCTTGAAGATCTACAAATTGATGGGAAAGACCTTAGACTTGTAAAAAACATATATTGGAAACAACAAGCTGCCATAAGAGTTGATAATGAAGTAAGCCAATATCAGCCTATTAAGAGAGGTGTGAGACAGGGATGTGTAATGTCTCCAGATCTGTTTTCCCTGTACAGTGAAAATATTTTCAGAAATATTGAAAATATGGAAGGAATCAACATTGGGGGACGATGCATCAATATCATTAGATATGCAGATGATACAGTCTTGATTGCAGACAATGAACAGGATCTGCAAAATTTAGTAGATGCGATTGTTACACACAGTGAACAACAAGGGTTAGAATTAAATTGTAAAAAGACACAGATTATGGTCGTCACTAGGAAGAACGAAATACCACAGTGTAATATACAAGTAAATGGGAATATTCTTCAACAAGTGAATAGGTACAATTATCTCGGAACAGTAATAACATCTGATGGGAGATGCCTTGAAGAGATTAGAACAAGGATCGCCATGGCAAAAGTAGCCTTAGCAAGATGAAAAACATACTGACCAATAAAAAGATGTCAATTGAAACGAGAAAAAGAGTGTTGAGATGCTACATAGAACCTGTACTTTTATATGGATGTGAAGCTTGGACAATGAGCAGCCAGGCTGAAAAACATCTGATGGCTGTAGAAATGTGGTTTCTGAGGAAAATGCAAAGAATACCATGGACAGCCAGAAAGACCAATGAACAAGTCCTTCAAGAAACAAATGAAGATCGTAAACTGATCAGAGACATTAGACGTAGACAGTCACAATTATTTGGGCATGTTATGAGAAGAAATGATTTGGAGAACTTGGTGACAACTGGTAAGATCGAGGGGAACAGACCAAGGGGAAGACCTAGAAACAAGTATCTGGATGGCTTGGCCTTGTGGCATGGTCGAGACAGAAACACGGAACTGATCCACGACTCTGTTGATCGAGTGAGATGGCAGAACATGACCGCCCACGCTTACCGGCATGGCACATGATGGATGGATGGATATATATATATATATATATATATATATATATATATATATATATATATATATATATATATATATATATATATATATTATATATTTATATATATATATCATCATCATCATCATTATCATCATCATCTTCCACTTCTGCCGTCAAGCGTTGTGGGGAGGAATAATTTGCTTTCCAGCACCCGGTGGACCGCAATGGATAGTGTCATTCCGTGTGGTTGTACAATGTCTCTGATGTCGTCAATCCATTTTCTTCTTGGACGTCCTCGTGGTCTCGTCGCAGATGATCTTTGATGTAAGGCCAGTGATGGTAGTTGCTGGTGTTGCATTCTAACGACATGGCCAAACCACTTGATCTTCTGTCTTTCAATAAATGTGACACAAGGTGTTGATCCCACAGTCTGTCTGATAGTAGCATTTCTTACTCGGTCTCGGATTGTTAAGTTGGCAGCTCTCCTCAGGCATCTAATTTCGCAGGTGTTGATTTTGCGAAGGTGTAATTTGGATAAAGTCCAGGTTTGAGATTGGTAGCATAGGGTTGGTGTGAATATGCTGTTTATTATCTGTCGTTTTGCGGACATAATGTTTGGATGTTTCAGTAAGTGTGATAGTTGATATGTAAGTACACTAGCTTTTTTACATCTGATTTCAATTTCTCTGTCCAATCTGCCATCTTCTGTGATCATACTTCCAAGGTATTTGAATTCTTTAACTTGTTTCAGAGTTGTGTTATTTATCTGTATACTTAGTGGGCCTGGCGATCTGCTAACTTGCATTACTTCGGTTTTGGCTGTGTTTATACTCATAATGTATCTCCTGCAGGTTGAACTCAGATTAGTAATATGATTTTGTAGTCTGCCCTCATCGCTGTAAAACAGGCAGATATATATATATATCTGTGCGTGGGTGGGCGGGCGGGCGGGCGGGCGGTCGTGCGTGCGTGCGTGCGTGCGTGCGTGTGTGTGTGTGTGTGTGTGTGTGTGTGTGTGTGTGTGTGTGTGTGTGGCACCTTACAGTCTTGACAGACCAAAGTATGTGAGTTGGAATATGGCCAAAATTCCATCGCAATGCCTGGGCAGAGCTTCAGAGAAACATGTGGTGCCCAAACGACATGTTCCCTCTCTGGCCTAGCCTTGTGTATTCCAGAGGAATGGGTAACCAATACGTCTGGCACAAGGTAGGCTGCAGACGCTGGCGGCTCAGCGTCAAACCTCCGAGACCTCGCCTCCACGAGCAGGTGGCGAGTGATGGCCAGACCCTGGAACCCAATTGACCCGACTTAGAGGCGTTAATCCAAGTCCCAGAGGTGAGGGCCTCGTACGCTCCTGTACGTAGGACGCGCACATCTGTCAATCACAAGTGTCCGGACCTTGTAAAGCGTGTACTACCGTCAGACTCCCCGCCTGACTTGTGCGGATCCCGCGACCACCGGGAATAGGCCCGCCGGAGATATCGCAGGAGATATTGCATTGCTCGTCTGTTGCGAGCAAATCTCCGGTCCTTCCACTCTGCGAATCTCGCAACCAGCGGGAATAGGCCCGGATAGGGAATAGGGGATATTGCTCGTCTGTTGCGGGCAAATCTCTACCGCTTGACTGTATAAGTAAAGACACGATAAAAGTAGTGGTATTTCAATTGCGCTTGCGCTCCCATCTATGCTACACCCTCCATGTGTCTTCACAAAGTCGGACTAGAGTGAAGTTATATGTGGTGTATTTTTAATGGCTGTCGCGGTGAACAAGTCCTCCAAGAAACAAATGAAGATCGTAAACTGATCAGAGACATTAGACGTAGACAGTCACAATTTTTTGGGCATGTTATGAGAAGAAATGATTTGGAGAACTTGGTGACAACTGGTAAGATCGAGGGGAACAGACCAAGGGGAAGACCTAGAAACAAGTATCTGGATGGCTTGGCCTTGTGGCATGGTCGAGACAGAAACACGGAACTGATCCACGACTCTGTTGATCGAGTGAGATGGCAGAACATGACCGCCCACGCTTACCGGCATGGCACATGATGGATGGATGGGTCGCGGTGCACTTGAAACACCCTCTCCTCTGCATATGCAAACAGTAGATGGAATTATAAATGTTGCCTACTTTTAATATTAATTTTATAACTATGTTTGTGAAGGCCTATGAGGGAATTATTGGGGTTGTAAAACGTTACCTTACACAGATCAAATATTGCTTAGTCATGGAGTTGGCAGTTGGGGTCAAAGGTTGACCAATGAAACGGCAGGAGCCGACCAATGAAAACGCGGTAGACACATCCCCGCGCATGGTCAGCAGACATTAGGTCATTTCACCAGGCGGACCTAGCAAAGACGGTCGAACTCCAAATTTTATCACGTTTGCTACAAGGCAAAGCCTACGACTTGTTACAACTGTTAGGCCCATGCTTTGGTGATCCAATAAATAATTGTAGGGTGAATTGGGAACATGTGTAACTATTTATATGCATTTTGTATGTACTAATAATCCATTTCTTTTACAGCATTAGAAATCTCCATGGCTGGTAGATTTCGATAGGCTGTTGTATGATAATTGATATTCCCAGTTATGTATGTGGTAGTAGGACCTCGTGTCTCTAGATTAATGTTCAATCTTAATGGCAGGTTTCACAGTGTATAGGATTGTTATACTGTCATAGTATACTGTCAGAGAAGATTCATTTGTTCAGAGGCGTATATAAATGACTTACAATGGATGACGCAAGCCAGGCTTGCTAACATTTTCAGAAACGTGTTGGTATCAAATTGCTAGGACAAGCTGTGATTGTCAAGACAATCCCCAGGCAGGAGTACATAAGCTTGTTGTCTAGGATAGTGATTAGTTAGGATTTGTAGGGAAGGATTGTAAGTGCAAAATTTGTTAGGATGGATTAACCACGAGGTAGAATTGGCGAAACCATAGAATATAAATATAGCTAGCCACATGGATGACAAAGGTCATCATGATAGAATAACACACGTGTTGTTAGAATCTAGTGAGGCACACGCCATGATTGTACTGTGACGGCAGTGAAAATCACTGGACCGGAGTGCAAAAGCATGTGCCCTAACTTCTTGGTTATATTCTAATTCTTGGTTCTGTTAGAATTCTCAGTAACTAGAATTCTAGGTGATTGTGTTCTTGATTGCTTGTTCAGAATTCTAGGTGATTGTGTTCTTGATTGCTTGTTCAGAATTCTAGGTGATTGTGTTCTTGATTGATTGTTCAGAATTCTAGGTGATTGAGTTCTTGATTGATTGTTCAGAATTCTATCTGATTGTGTTCTTGATTGCTTGTTCAGAATTCTAGGTGATTGAATTCTTGATTGATTGTTAGACTTATTGGTTCATAGTAGAGTCTTGATTGTTAAAAGGGTCAGAGTACAGAGGTGTGATCGTTGGGATCAATAGGAATTTATCAGTCTTTTTCCTTTGTTCAGTGGGGAAATAGGATGCGACATGTGTGTTTCTGATACACGTTGATTGTCGGATAGATTCACAACAATTAACTTCATTCAGTATAATTCTCACTCATGTTTCATTGGTCTTCATTTCTGTGAAGCTTCAAAGGTTGTGTAGGGACTGGATCTGCCGCTATTCCTTTGTCTAGTACTATATGTCATCTAGGCTGCTCATAGAGTGAAGGAACTTCTATAGAATGTTAGGCTGAAAGTCATGTTGAAGGTATGGGCGTTCTCCAGAAACTTACGAGTGTGCCTTTGTGTCAATTTCAGCTTGAGAGGCTACCAGAGTTGCTACTGCACCACCTTGCTGTCATCACCGAGCTACTGACGAGAAGAGCCAGTGAGTGGCTGACCACTAGGCAGAAGCAGAGCAGAGTCTGACTCCATGCAGCACTAAGATAAGTGAGCCGCCAACCTTGCCAAAATCCACTGACCGCTGAATCCTTATGCTAGGACCTAAAACTAGGTCCTACACCAGCACTAATTACAGGAGCTCTAGGCACATCCGACACTTACAGAGAAGTGCCTATTCTTTTCTTTTTTTTAGCTTCAACAACATCAAATAAACCTTACACTTTTATTTTGCTCTTTCAATGTGCTCTTAGACTTCTATTTATTAGTATACAGTTTATGTAAGCAAATGTAAGATTGATGTTTGATTATTTAGAGTGAGAATTCATTTCTTGAATTATGATAATTCTCTGGGGGATGTAATTCTATCACAGGCAATAGTAGCCCAGATAACTAAACCTGCTGTCTTTTCCCAATTGTTCAGCTTCAGGTTTTACTTTTTGGTGCCTGTGCCATTGTTAGGAAAGTTGACATTTTCTGGGTCACAAACCCATACTCCTATTCTACGAGCCACACGGTCTTCTTTTCCTACAGTGGATAGACTTTATTAAGGGTTAGTCTTTGTCTTCTACTTTGGTGTGAAGAAACTCCTCTCAATTTTGAACACCCTGCTACAATGACTGTGCGGTGTTTGAGAATATTGCCGGTCCAAGTTTCACCCTCTGTAAAGTTCATGCAACATAATAGGTCAATACAAAACTTGGACCCGCAATATTTTCAAACACTGCACAGTCATTAAAAATACACCCTGTACGTCAGTGCATCGGTATTGAAGTATTAAAACTAAAATTCTCCAGAGCATTCTGAAGGAACCAATCAACAAACAACCATATATCTCTATTGTTTTCTTTTGATGACTATTTGTAACCAACCACTATATCTGTCCGTCTGTGCGGAATGCGGTATCAGTCTGCAAAAATGGATCCGGTCATGAATTATGTTCTTTAAATAAGGATTTATCGCGCCAGCCACATGTTTAATAATTGCACAGTTAGTCCTGATTTATGCTACTATGATGGCTCCAGTATTAATGTCGTTTTCGGTGACTAACGGTTATTTGCGGTTATTATATTCGTCTGCGGCGATTGGCGGTTATTTATGGTACTTTTTGCAGAACCCCCGAGAGCATTTTTGGGTTACTATTTTATTTATCTTTGGTGCAAATTTATTCGATTTGTTCTTTACCTGTCTTTTATATTCTGGAGTAATCTCTTTGACAGTTTATTTGCATTTTGAAATTGGTCTCTTGCTTGTCGGTTGTAATTGATATTTACCACGGTATTCACATATATTTATTTTAATTTATTTTTAAAACATTGTAAACTGATGATAACTGATGAAATGCCATGGGATAATTAATCGTCTTAAGCGACTTCCCGTATCTGCAGTGGCCTATATGCAGTTTTTTTCCCCTATGCAACCCCCTTTAAAGTGATATACAATATAACATGCTTGCTACTATATTACATTTTAAATCATCACTGTGATACTTTCAATTTTCCGTCATTCATTTTTATTTTGTTCCAACCTACTTTTGGTTTTAAACTGAATATGTTAAAATTACTTTGACTACCAGAGTAACTAACGACGATTGGACGAAAGAGGCTAATGAAACTCGACCATTTTACAAAACTATAAGAAAGCGACAAACGACATTCTTTTCTTGTGTCATGAGAGGAGAGGCATCGGAGAATAAAGTGACAACTGGAAAAATCAGTGGAAAAAGAGGTGGAGAAGACCAAAAGACTGGATGGGCTGAGACGGTGGCATTGAAGAATATCATCAGCAGAGTTGATCCAAAACAGCAGGGACGGAGTTCTGTGGAGAGACATGAACGCCTACGCCAGTCGGCAAGGCATATGATGATGAAAATGATAGTTGCAGGAGTGTCCAACATATACAGAACAGAGAAAACTATGTTGGCCTACAACCGCTTCATTTGAGGACTAACTCTATGGAGATGTATACAAGCTACAGTTGGCTCTGCTTTATTTGGATGTATTTATGTTGTCCTTTGAAAGTACACGAAGAAGAAGAAATAGTACGAGGATTAGGAGGAGGATAAAAAGAGGAAGGATGAGCAGGAAGAAGAAGAAGTAGTAGGAGAAGGAAGAAGAAAGGGGGTGGAGGAGGAGAAGAAGAAGGAGGGGGCAAAAGAAGAGGAGGCACAAGAAGAGGAGGAGGGAGGGAGGAAGGCAGGCAGGCAGAAAGAAAGACAGACAGACAGAAAGAAATCTTGCCCACGCCCTGCCAGCGCATATTTGGGAACTACTGACCTAACCCCTAAACTGTTCGAAAATACCGATTCTGTGGAATTTGATGGTCAAAATGTTTAGACTCTCCGGCACCTCGGGGCATTGAGTTTTCAAAGCAAATGTAAGGAGGACAAGGATGAATAAAGTAGAGATTAACGTGTAAATGGCATTGTCTTATTCATTAACTAATACCGAATGCTTCCATTATCAAAACGAGGCTGTTTACTCTTTGATTTCCGCAACTCAGTGCTTGTCGCTGGAACGATTCCTTAATGGGCGTGCATTTTTATTATTTTCTTTACTTGTGTATATCGCCATGTTTAAAACATCAACAGATTCTTCTTTGCTGTGTGCACGCGCATGCCGTCTTGGACATTAAGATATGGTTCTGGTGTTTGCATTTAATAATCATTTCCGCCCATGTAAACGATGGGCAAAGGGAATAACACAGTCCATGGGAATCTCGATAAATGAAGCCTATAAACTGGCATTCTCCCGTTGTTTATGCTTTGCCCCAACACCGCAAGGTACAAGAGGAACAAGACGAGATGAGATTAAACATTTCCGTGCACTTTAATACAGTGGCCTATGATTTTTGTCGTCGTCGTCGTCGTCGTCGTCGTCGTCGTCGTCGTCGTCGTCGTTGTTGTTGTTGTTGTTGTTGTTGTTGTTGTTGTTGTTGTTGTTGTTGCGGTTTTTAACTTTAGATATTTTCAAAACATTAGTGTTTGTAAAACAATACTTGGCATTCGAATCTCTGAACTTTTAGAGTGTTCGGGTTGAGCGAATGTTGTATATTGATTTGATTTACTCAAATAGAGTACAAATATGCAATTAATGGATATAGATTTGAGTTGCGGGATTTAGAGGTTTGATATTCTTCTCGCGTCGTGCAGTGATGTAGATTTTCGGTATTCTCCTCCCGGGGTGCAGTTAATTAGAATTTCAGTATTCTCCTCTAGAGTTGCAGTTAATTAGAGTTTCAAGACGCTCCTCTAGGGGAGGGGCGATTTACTGTTTCGGTATTCTCCTCTAAGAGTGGAGTGATTGAGAGTTTCTGTATTCTCCTCTAGGGGTGGAGTGATTCACAATTTCGGTATTCTCCTCCATGAGTGGAGTGATTGAGAGTTTCGGTATTCTTCTCTAAGAGTGGAGTGATTGAGAGTTTCGGTATTCTCCTCTAGGAGTGGAGTGATTTACAATTTCGGTATTCTCCTATAGAGTTGCAGTAAATTAGAGTTTCACTAATCATCTCTAGGGGAAGAGTGATTGAGAGTTTCGGTTTTCTCCTCTAGGAGTGGAGTGATTTATAGTTTCGGTATTCTCCTCTTGCACTGGAATGATTGAGAGTTTCGGTATTCTCTTCTAGGAGTGGAGTGATTTACAGTTTCAGTATTCTCCTCTAGGAGAAGAGTGATTTGCAATTTCGGTATTCTCCTCTATGGGTGGAGTGATTTACAGTTTCGGTATTCTCCTCTATGGGTGGAGTGATTTACAGTTTCAGTATTCTCCTTTAGGAGAAGAGTGATTTACAGTTTCAGTATTCTCCTCTATGCGTGGAGTGATTTACAGTTTCGGTATTCTCCTCTAGGGGTGGAGTGATTTACAGTTTCGGTATTCTCCTCTAGGGGTGGAGTGATTTACAGTTTCCGCATTCTCCTCTAGGGGTGGAGTGATTTACAGTTTCAGTATTCTCCTCTAGGGGTGGAGTGATTTACAGTTTCGGTATTCTCCTCTAGGGGTGGAGTGATGTACAGTTTCAGTATTCTCCTCTAGGGGTGGAGTGATTTACAGTTTCAGTATTCTCCTCTAGGGGTTGAGTGATTTACAGTTTCAGTATTCTCCTCTAGGAGTGGAGTGATTAAGAGTTTCGGTATTCTCCTCTAGAGGTGGAGTGATTTACAATTTCAGTATACTCCTCTTGGAGTGGAGTGATTAAGAGTTTCGGTATTGTCCTCTAGGGGTGGAGTGATGTACAATTTCAGTATTCTCCTCTAGGAGTGGAGGGATTTACATTTTCAGTATTCTCCTCTAGAGGTGGAGTGATTTACAATTTCAGTATACTCCTCTTGGAGTGGAGTGATTAAGAGTTTCGGTATTGTCCTCTAGGGGTGGAGTGATTTACAATTTCAGTATTCTCCTCTAGGAGTGGAGTGATTTACATTTTCAGTATTCTCCTCTAGGGGTGGAGTGATTTACAGTTTCGGTATTCTCCTCTAGGGGTGGATTGATTTACAGTTTCGGTATTCTCCTCTAGAGTTGCAGTAAATTATAGTTTCACTACTAACCTTTAGGTGTAGGGCGATTTACCGTTTCGGTATTCTCTTCCAGGAGTTGAGTGATTTACAGTTTCAGTATTCTCCTCTACGAGTGAAGAGATATACAGTTTCGATATTCTCCTGCAGGGGTGGAGTGATTTACAGTTTCAGTATTCTCCTCTGGAGTGGAGTGATTTACAGTTTCGGTATTCTCCTCTAGGGGTGGAGTGATTTATAATTTCTGTATTCTCCTCTATGGGTTGAGTGATTTACAGTTTCGATATTCTCCTTCAGGGGTGGAGTGATTTATAATTTCAGTATACTCCTCTAGGGGTGGAGTGATTTACAATTTCAGTATTGTCCTCTAGGGGTGGAGTGATTTACAATTTCAGTATTCTCCTCTAGGGGTTGAGTGATTTACAGTTTCGATATTCTCCTTCAGGGGTGGAGTGATTTACAGTTTCGGTGTTCTCCTTTAGGAGAAGAGTGATTTACAGTTTTAGTATTCTCCTCTAGGAGTAGAGTGATTTAATGTTTCGGTATTCTCCTCTAGGTGTGGAGTGATTTACAGTTTCGGTATTCTCCTCTAGGGGTGGAGTGATTCACAGTTTCGGTATTCTCCTCTGAGAGTGGAGTGATTGAGAGTTTCGGTATTCTCCTCTAGATGTGGAGAGATTCACAGTTTCGGTATTCTCCTCTATGAGTGGAGTGATTGAGAGTGTCGGTATTCTTCTCTAAGAGTGGAGTTATTGAGAGTTTCGATATTCTCCTCTAGGAGTGGAGTGATGTACAGTTTCGGTATTCTCCTCTAGAGTTGTAGTAAATTATAGTTTCACTACTCACCTCCAGGGGAAGAGCGATTTACAGTTTCGGTATTCTCCTCTAGGAGTGTGTCACGGGATACTGTGAGTTAATGATTCCCTGATAACCTAGTAAGAGTAAATACAATGAAGGAGAAGGGTTAACATTCTAGTCGTTCAATCTGAGAGAAGGATAAGTTAAAGATCATTGACCGACAGATATAAAAATAGGATACAGGTATTCGCAGAGGTCATTGCCAGACGATCTGATCGGACGGACAGGGGGAAAAGGGGAGATCGCGTTGGGGGAAAATGAACGGAGGAAGCGATCAACGGGTTCGGATGCTTTGAAATATTAGCGTAAGGGGAACCAGGGAAACAGCGTAACCACGGAACGAAACGAGCAACTGGCCACTACGTGATTTCACCGCCTTTTGATGTACAGGATACGTCAAGAGACGAGTGTTGAGGTATGAACATCAAACAATAACGGAAGAACGGGAGGCCCACTATAAATAGTAGAGACTGGGTTTTCTGTTTAGTGTGTGTTCCAAACTGGGCTGAATTATCTATGCATCCTGAGTGGGGAAAGAAATACACGTCCCTAATGGTTGAAAGAATATGGAATATTAGTGTTTTATTCGCTAGTGTATTTCAATTCCAGGATGATAAGTGAATATATAAGGTATTATATCCTTGGCGTAATAGTTTAAGCATAGGGAAATAGATGTGTGTGCATAGCGTTTACCATTGCTTTCTATTAGTGAATAGTTTAGACTTTGGAGAATTTATATGTCTTATGTCGGTGTATCCTTCGATGCCTTTTCATCACGGCTGGAGAAGGACACTTACATAAGTAGTATTAAGTGGCAGACGCATATCACTTGATTTACTATCCATCTCACAGGTTCCAATTCTCATACTGACATATCAGAGAAGATAGACACATACGTCTTGTGTACAGAAACAACTTTGTTGATAAACTCAAGGCATTTCCTTTGGGTGGAGATCAAATACTTCAATAAACCAAGGAAGAACATAGACAGGGTCAAATAGGGAGACGAAATAAACAATGAAAAAGGAAGATAAGTTTGCAGAAAGCAAAGCCAAATAGAACTACATACGTTTATACTGTAGACTCATAGGGAAGGAACAATAGACAAGTCAGAACATTGCTAGTCGTTAGAGACAATATGCAGGACTGTGGTGATGTGGTTTTTCCGGTGTTGGATTATTAATTTCATGAAACAGACTCTGGCGAAGTCATAGACTTACTGGAATATTATTACTTTACGGTGATCCAGTGGTGAACAGTTTTGTTTCGTTCAATAACGGATTTACCTTCAGACTCAAGCCTACGGAACATCCAGGGTGAGACCTGGCCTGTTTTATGTGATGTCCTGTGGTTTGGCCGATTGAATGGGCGAGAGGTGATACCAAGACTAGACATTCCGAGTTCATTCTTGCACCAACAATAGAATACACTACCTACTACACCTACAAAGTCCATACATACACCAGACATAGTTTTTATTAAATAATATTTTATTATTGTTGAAGGAAACTGTTGTCGGAGTATGTGATGGAGGAATAATAGAGAGAGAGAGAGAGAGAGAGAGAGAGAGAGAGAGAGAGAGAGAGAGAGAGAGAGAGAGAGAGAGAAAGGAATAGATATATGGAAGGGAAGACAGAAGGGATGAGTGTAGACAGAAGTCAGTCAATAATCCCAAAGAAGAAGAAGTAATAAGGTGTGCTTGTTCATTCCACGTTCCTCCCGGGAAAACAGGTCACATAAAATGGTGGAGCGAGCGGGGTAATACATTATACCTACATTAAAGGACAGGCATAACAGGGCGTATGCATAGAGGGGTACCTGCATATTGGCACAGGCATAGCGGAGTACCTGCATGTTGGGACATACTTATTGGAATATAAATAAGTATACATTGATGACTTTTAATGGATGGACGTCCATTGGATATATGGTGCCATTTCATTTAGGTTAGAGACATTACATTAATGTTGGGGACCTTACAGTGGGAAAGATTCGGACAGGGTGATTGTGGATAGGTGTTCAAACACAGTACTTACCTGTTCACACTTTCACACGTCTATATAAGTCTGTATCCTATATCTTCTCGTGAGGTTGTGAGAGTAGTTGTGGTGTACTGTGTGATGTCATATATAACATATAGATATTGACATATATATATTTATGTGAGATAAGTAGTACGTACTTACTGCCTTAGGGTCTCTTTACTCAACCTGCTGACTTACCTTCAGTTACCATGGCCACTCATAAACTAGAGATGGATGAATTGAGAGAAATGGGTAAAGCAATGGGGTTGTCTGGACAAGCCCTATCCGAGTATATAGAAGTGGTAGAAAGAGAGCGTCGTCAAGCAGAAAGAGAAGATAGAAAGGCAGAGCTCGAGCTGAGAAGAATGGAACAGGAGGCCAAGAAACTGGAAATGGAACAGGAGGCCAAGAAACTGGAACAGGAGGCCAAGAAACTGGAAATGGAACAGGAGGCCAAGAAAATGGAACAGGAGGTCAAGAAACTGGGACTGGAACAGGACAACAAGAGGTTGCAAGCAGAGGAAGCCAACAAGATACGGGAACATGAATACCGCATGCGAGAGCTAGAACTCAAGACACAAACTAAGGGGGAAATAGATGAAGCAGAAGGAAGTTCATCTTCACCTGGGGCAACCAACATGAGTGGATCTAGCTACCATGCAATGAAGTTTCCCTTAGCTGTTTATGATGAGTCTAAAGAAAAATTTGACAACTTTGCGAATCGCTTTGAGGCAATGGCAGTTGCTATGGGACTGGATAGAAGCAGATGGGCTCTTAAATTATCCCAGGCCTTACGAGGTTCGGGATATGAGGTCTACACACGACTACCACCAGGACATGAAAATCATTACGAGGAATTAAAAGCCGCTTTGATGAAGCATTATGAAGTCACAGCACAAACGTATCGGAAGAAGTTTAGATCGTCTAGACGAGAGCCGGGAGAGCTATTCGCCGCCTATAGTCTGAGGCTGAAATCCTATCTCCAGAAATGGATGGACTTGGCAGAGTTCAAGCGGGACTATGAGAGTTTGGAAGAGCTAATGGTGGTCGACCAGATGCGACAGCAAATGTCAGAACCACTGAAGACATTTTTAGGAGAACAAGGGGCGGAACGGCTGGATGTTGTGAATAAGCTAGCGGAAAGATTCGTAGAAGTCCATGGGGAAGCTAAAGAAACCCATATACCCACAACCAAAGGTCAGGAGAAACAAGAGAAAAAGAAACCTAAAAACTGGGAAGGAGAAAAAGTGGAACCTTATATAAAGGCGTCAACGGAGAGTTCAGAGAAGGTGAAGGAAGGAAACCAGAACACCTCGAATTCTCCAGCTAAACGACCGTGGTATGAGAAATGGTGTTCGATTTGCAAGTCGCCCTCTCATAACACAAAGGACTGCAGATCGAAACCGAAAAGTTCTTACTTCGCGGCATGCCAAGTGATTCATAAGCAGAGGATCACCGACACGGCTGAGGTCGGCGGAGAAGCTTTGACCAAAGAGAGCCCACGGAAAGTTTGGAAGGGAAAATGGTGCACACACTGCCAGTCGAAAACACATAATACTGTGGACTGCAGATGCAAGGCAGAAGACGCCAATTGCATAACCAACCTCGAGGAATCAAAAGAGGAAGGCAAGGAAACGGTCAAGGAGATGGAAGACACTCCGGACCAAGAGAGGCCACCTGTGGTCGAACTGATTGAAGTCAATGGCCAGCAGGTTGTTTGTCTCTACGATATAGGTTTGGATGGGGAAGCTGTGATAGACGCCAGCTTGGTACGCCCAGACCAACTTACAGGGGAGACCATAGAGATACAGCCGGCAATGAGGAGTGCTGTTACCATGACGCTGCCAATCGCCAAGGTGGAGATTAAGTCTAGGTACGCCACGGGCATTATTCCAGCAGCTGTATTATCGGACTCCTTATTTCCCATGATCATTGGCACAAAATATGTCTTTTTGGGGATGCCCCTACAGCCAGCCCACAGAGGAGCAGTAGCCAGTGGATCTCAGGGGAAGGAAGAAGAGGCAGAGACACTATGTGACAACTCAGTGATAGGGGAATTGCATACTGCCCAGAGGAAGGATACTACGTTGCATCCTTGCTACAGGAAGCTGCAAAGAAGTGCTGAGCCACCAGAACGGGGACAGTAATTTCTGAAGAATCGACTTCTCTATCGGAGAGCTGGGAGGGGAGATAACCTGCACGAGCAGTGGGTGGTTCCAGAGACCCACCGTCCTCACATTCTTCAGAGTGGACACACCATAGCCGAGAATCGACATATGGGCGTCAGAGAGACCTTGCAGCAAATTTCCGGCCATTATTGCTGGCCAGGAATGACTGGAGATGTACGTCGGTTAGTGAAGTCTTGTTCAGAGTGCCAGAAAGCACCACCCAACAAGCGAATTAAGAGGAAACTAGCTCTTAAGGTGGAAGACAAAGTGGAAGTATGGGGTCCAGAAGAGACTAATATACTACAAGTAGGATGGAAAGGACCTTATCCTGTGGAAAAGGTTGTGTCCAAGAACATCTACAAAATCCGGATCTGGGAAGAGCAGAAAAATCTCCCTAGACATCTCATTAGGAAATATGAGGAGAGATCCGGGAGCAAAGCTTCGCACTTTATGGTGATGGCAGCCATTGGGACAAAGGTTACCAGTCCAGACGAAGACCAGAGATCGCCAGTACAACATAGGAGGACCTATGGGATAGTACGTGATAGGTCAGATTTACCTAACGAAGGAAGGAGGGAAATCACACGTCAGGGAAAGGACAACAGGGAAACCTTCACTAGTAACCAAGTTCAGACGGGGTGGGTAACGTCGGGGAAGACGCGGGATACCCAGGACTCCACCCGAAGATTGGCTGACCAGATCCAATATCGCCCAAGATGGTCCTGGAAGCACAAGTCCGGGAGGTTTGGGAAAGACGACTCGGTCCAACGAGGACGAGGCGGAACATCCCCAGAGGCAAAGCCGGGGGAAACCAAGAGAATATGGAAACAGTGTTACAGTAAGGATGGGACGATCCGTCTGTATTGTGAGCCATCGCTTACGCCAGTCGAAAGGAGGTCTACTGAACGTACAGGGGCGATGTGCCAACACTAATGGTGATCATGAGTAGTATGGTAGGTTGTCCATGAGGTTGCCTACTGGATGAGGTGCTGATCCTTGTGAGAATCCAGACATATCATCAACACTTAATGTTCATAGCTACTTCACAGAAGCTCAACGCAAGATTGATGAGATGGTAGTTGGTACTACAGCCGTACAACTTCACAGTGGAATACATTCCTGGTAAGGAGAATGTAGGAGCGGATTTCTTATCTAGACATCCAACTCTAGAGGAAGAGGAATAGGTTGGAGGATCATAGGAATCAAACCTACAGTGAGGAAGAGTCGACGCGGTCAACTCTCTTAAGAGGGGGCCTATGTCACGGGATACTGTGAGTTAATGATTCCCTGATAACCTAGTAAGAGTAAATACAATGAAGGAGAAGGGTTAACAATCTAGTCGTTCAATCTGAGAGAAGGATAAATTAAAGATCATTGACCGACAGATATAAAAATAGGATACAGGTGTTCGCAGAGGTCATTGCCAGACGATTTGATCGGACGGACAGGGGGAAAAGGGGAGATCGCGTTGGGGAAAAATGAACGGAGGAAGCGATCAACGGGTTCGGATGCTTTGAAGTATTAGCGTAAGGGGAACCAGGGAAACAGCGTAACCACGGAACGAAACGAGCAACTGGCCACTACGTGATTTCACCGCCTTTTGATGTACAGGATACGTCAAGAGACGAGTGTTGCGGTATGAACATCAAACAATAACGGAAGAACGGGAGGCCCACTATAAATAGTAGAGACTGGGTTTTCTGTTTAGTGTGTGTTCCAAACTGGGCTGAATTATCTATGCATCCTGAGTGGGGAAAGAAATACACGTCCCTAATGGTTGAAAGAATATGGGATATTAGTGTTTTATTCGCTAGTGTATTTCAATTCCAGGATGATAAGTGAATATATAAGGTATTATATCCTTGGCGTAATAGTTTAAGCATAGGGAAATGGATGTGTGTGCATAGCGTTTACCATTGCTTTCTATTAGTGAATAGTTTAGACTTTGGAGAATTTATATGTCTTATGTCGGTGTATCCTTCGAAAGCCTTTTCATCACGGCTGGAGAAGGACACTTACATAAGTAGTATTAAGTGGCAGACGCATATCACTTGATTTACTATCCATCTCACAGGTTCCAGTTCTCATACTGACATATCAGAGAAGATAGACACATACGTCTTGTGTACAGAAACAACTTTGTTGATAAACTCAAGGCATTTCCTTTGGGTGGAGATCAAATACTTCAATAAACCAAGGAAGAACATAGACAGGGTCAAATAGGGAGACGAAATAAACAATGAAAAAGGAAGATAAGTTTGCAGAAAGCAAAGCCAAATAGAACTACATACGTTTATACTGTAGACTCATAGGGAAGAAACAATAGACAAGTCAGAACATTGCTAGTCGTTAGAGACAATATGCAGGACTGTGGTGATGTGGTTTTTCCGGTGTTGGATTATTAATTTCATGAAACAGACTCTGGCGAAGTCATAGACTTACTGGAATATTATTACTTTACGGTGATCCAGTGGTGAACAGTTTTGTTTCGTTCAATAACGGATTTACCTTCAGACTCAAGCCTACGGAACATCCAGGGTGAGACTTGACCTGTTTTATGTGATGTCCTGTGGTTTGGCCGATTGAATGGGCGAGAGGTGATACCAAGACTAGACATTCCGAGTTCATTCTTGCACCAACAATAGAATACACTACCTACTACACCTACACAGTCCATACATACACCAGACATAGTTTTTATTAAATAATATTTTATTATTGTTGAAGGAAACTGTTGTCGGAGTATGTGATGGAGGAATAATAGAGAGAGAGAAAGGAATAGATATATGGAAGGGAAGACAGAAGGGAGGAGTGTAGACAGAAGTCAGTCAATAATCCCAAAGAAGAAGAAGTAATAAGGTGTGCTTGTTCATTCCACGTTCCTCCCGGGAAAACAGGTTACAGAGTGGAGTGATTTGCAGTTTCGGTATTCTCCTCTGGAGTGGAGTGATTGAGAGTTTCGGTATTCTCCTCTAGGGGTGGAGTGATTTACAATTTCAGTATTCTCCTCTAGGGGTGGAGTGATTTACAATTTCAGTATACTCCTCTAGGGATGGAGTGATTTACAATTTCAGTATTCTCCTCTTGGGGTTGAGTGATTTACAGTTTCAATATTCTTCTTCAGGGGTGGAATGATTTACATTTTCGGTATTCTCCTCTAGGAGAAGAGTGATTTACAATTTCAGTATTCTCCTCTAGGAAAATAGTGATTTACAGTTTCAGTATTCTCCTGTAGGAGAAGAGTGATTTACAGTTTTGGTATTCTCATCTAGGGGTGGAGTGATTTACAGTTTTGGTATTCTCTTCTAGGAGTGGAGTGATTTACAGTTTCAGTATTCTCCTCTAGGAGAAGAGTGATTTGCAATTTCGGTATTCTCCTCTATGGGTAGAGTGATTTACAGTTTCGGTATTCTCCTCTAGGGGTGGAGTGATTTACAATTTCAGTATACTCCTCTAGGGGTGGAGTGATTTACAGTTTCGGTATTCTCCTCTAGAGTTGCAGTAAATTATAGTTTCACTACTAACCTTTAGGTGTAGGGCGATTTACAGTTTCGGTATTCTCCTCTAAGGGTGTAGTGATTGAGAGTTTCGGTATTCTCCTCTAGGAGTGGAGTGATCTATAGTTTCGGTATTCTCTTCTAGCGGTGGAATGATTGAGAGTTTCTGTATTCTCTTCTAGGAGTTGAGTGATTTACAGTTTCAGTATTCTCCTCTACGAGTGAAGAGATATACAGTTTCGATATTCTCCTGCAGGGGTGGAGTGATTTACAGTTTCAGTATTCTCCTCTGGAGTGGAGTGATTTAGAGTTTCGGTATTTTCCTCTAGGGGTGGAGTGATTTATAATTTCTGTATTCTCCTCTAGGGGTTGAGTGATTTACAGTTTCGATATTCTCCTTCAGGGGTGGAGTGATTTATAATTTCAGTATACTCCTCTAGGGGTGGAGTGATTTACAATTTCAGTATTCTCCTCTAGGGGTGGAGTGATTTACAATTTCAGTATTCTCCTCTAGGGGTTGAGTGATTTACAGTTTCGATATTCTCCTTCAGGGGTGGAGTGATTTACAGTTTCGGTGTTCTCCTTTAGGAGAAGAGTGATTTACAGTTTTAGTATTCTCCTCTAGAAGAAGAGTGATTAAAAGTTTCGGTATTCTTCTCTAGGTGTGGAGTGATTCACAGTTTCGATATTCTCCTCTAGGGGTGGAGTGATTCACAGTTTCGGTATTCTCCTCTAAGAGTGGAGTGATTCACAGTTTCGGTATTCTCCTCTAGGGGTGGAGTGATTGAGAGTTTCGGTATTCTCCTCTAGATGTGGAGAGATTCACAGTTTCGGTATTCTCCTCTATGAGTGGAGTGATTGAGAGTGTCGGTATTCTTCTCTAAGAGTGGAGTGATTGAGAGTTTCGGTATTCTCCTCTAGGTGTTAAGTGATTTATAGTTTCTGTATTCTCCTCTAGGTGTTAAGTGATTTATAGTTTCGGTATTCTCCTTCATGTGTTAAGTGATTTATAGTTTCGTTATTCTCCTCTAGGAGTGGAATGATTTACAGTTTCGATATTCTCCTCTAGTAGTGGAGTGATGTACAGTTTCGGTATTCTCCTCTAGAGTTGTAGTAAATTAGAGTTTCACTACTCACCTCCAGGGGAAGAGCGATTTACAGTTTCGGTATTCTCCTCTAGGAGTGGAGTGATTTGCAGTTTCGGTATTCTCCTCTGGAGTGGAGTGATTGAGAGTTTCGGTATTCTCCTCTAGGGGTGGAGTGATTTACAATTTCAGTATTCTCCTCTAGGGGTGGAGTGATTTACAATTTCAGTATACTCCTCTAGGGATGGAGTGATTTACAATTTCAGTATTCTCCTCTTGGGGTTGAGTGATTTACAGTTTCAATATTCTCCTTCAGGGGTGGAATGATTTACACTTTCGGTATTCTCCTCTAGGAGAAGAGTGATTTACAATTTCAGTATTCTCGTCTAGGAAAATAGTGATTTACAGTTTCAGTATTCTCCTGTAGGAGAGGAGTGATTTACAGTTTTGGTATTCTCATCTAGGGGTGAAGTGATTTACAGTTTCGGTATTCTCCTCTAGGAGAAGAGTGATTTACAGTTTTGGTATTCTCCTCTAGGAGAAGAGTGATTTCCAGTTTTGGTATTCTCCTCTAGGAGAGGAGTGATTTACAGTTTTGGTATTCTCCTCTATGGGTGGAGTGATTTACAGTTTCGGTATTCTCCTCTATGGGTGGAGTGATTTACAGTTTCAGTATTCTCCTTTAGGAGAAGAGTGATTTACAGTTTCAGTATTCTCCTCTATGGGTGGAGTGATTTACAGTTTCGGTATTCTCCTCTAGGGGTGGAGTGATTTACAATTTCAGTATACACCTCTAGGGGTGGAGTGATTTACAGTTTCGGTATTCTCCTCTAGAGTTGCAGTAAATTATAGTTTCACTACTAACCTTTAGGTGTAGGGCGATTTACAGTTTCGGTATTCTCCTCTAAGGGTGTAGTGATTGAGAGTTTCGGTATTCTCCTCTAGGAGTGGAGTGATCTATAGTTTCGGTATTCTCTTCTAGCGGTGGAATGATTGAGAGTTTCGGTATTCTCTTCTAGGAGTTGAGTGATTTACAGTTTCAGTATTCTCCTCTGGAGTGGAGTGATTTAGAGTTTCGGTATTCTCCTCTAGGGGTGGAGTGATTTATAATTTCTGTATTCTCCTCTAGGGGTTGAGTGATTTACAGTTTCGATATTCTCCTTCAGGGGTGGAGTGATTTATAATTTCAGTATACTCCTCTAGGGGTGGAGTGATTTACAATTTCAGTATTCTCCTCTAGGGGTGGAGTGATTTACAATTTCAGTATTCTCCTCTTGGGGTTGAGTGATTTACAGTTTCGATATTCTCCTTCAGGGGTGGTGTGATTTACAGTTTCGGTGTTCTCCTTTAGGAGAAGAGTGATTTACAGTTTTAGTATTCTCCTCTAGGAGAAGAGTGATTAAAAGTTTCGGTATTCTCCTCTAGGTGTGGAGTGATTCACAGTTTCGATATTCTCCTCTAGGGGTGGAGTGATTCACAGTTTCGGTATTCTCCTCTAAGAGTGGAGTGATTCACAGTTTCGGTATTCTCCTCTAGGGGTGGAGTGATTGAGAGTGTCGGTATTCTCCTCTAAGAGTGGAGTGATTGAGAGTTTCGGTATTCTCCTCTAGGTGTTAAGTGATTTATAGTTTCTGTATTCTCCTCTAGGTGTTAAGTGATTTATAGTTTCGGAATTCTCCTCCATGTGTTAAGTGATTTATATTTTCTTTATTCTCCTCTAGGAGTGGAATGATTTACAGTTTCGATATTCTCCTCTAGGAGTGGAGTTATGTACAGTTTCGGTATTCTCCTCTAGAGTTGTAGTAAATTAGAGTTTCACTACTCACCTCCAGGGGAAGAGCGATTTGCAGTTTCGGTATTCTCCTCTAGGGGTGGAGTGATTTACAATTTCAGTATTCTCCTCTAGGTGTGGAGTGATTTACAATTTCAGTATTCTCCTCTTGGGGTTGAGTGATTTACAGTTTCAATATTCTCCTTCAGGGGTGGAATGATTTACAGTTTCGGTATTCTCCTCTAGGAAAAGAGTGATTTACAGTTTTGGTATTCTCATCTAGGGGTGGAGTGATTTACAGTTTCGGTATTCTCCTCTAGGAGAAGACTGATTTACAGTTTTGGTATTCTCCTCTAGGGGTGGAGTGATTTACAGTTTTGGTATTCTCATCTATGGGTGGAGTGATTTACAGTTTTGGTATTCTCATCTAGGGGTGGAGTGATTTACAGTTTTGGTATTCTCATCTAGGGGTGGAGTGATTTACAGTTTTGGTATTCTCATCTAGGGGTGGAGTGATTTACAGTTTTGGTATTCTCCTCTAGGGGTGGAGTGATTTACAGTTTCGGTATTCTCCTCTAGGAGAAGAGTGATTTACAGTTTTGGTATTCTCCTCTAAGAGAAGAGTGATTTACAGTTTGGTATTCTCCTCTAGGAGAAGAGAGATTTACAGTTTTAATATTCTCATCTAGGGGTCGAGTTATTTACAGTTTCTGTATTCTCCTCTAGGAGGAGAGTGATTTACAGTTTTGGTATTCTCCTCTAGGAGAAGAGTGATTTACAGTTTTGGTATTCTCCTCTAGGAGAAGAGTGATTTACAGTTTTGGTATTCTCCTCTAGGGGTGGAATGATTTACAGTTTCGGTATTCTCCTCTAGGAGTACAGTGATTTAGAAGTTTGGTTTTCTCCCCTACAGGTGCACTGGCTTAGAGGTTCATCATTCTCTTCTAGAAGTGCGATGACTTATCATGATTTAACAGGCATGCGTTAATGCTCACATTGTTTAATAACTAAACTATTTATATAAATGTTAAACATTTCTTAAAACCATCGGCATTGTGAGAAGATCACGGTATCGCTGAAGTTACAGTAACAACCAGTAAGTAACGGACAGTAAATTACAGTAACAGCGAATATGGCGTTAGCATGACGTTACAGTAACAACAAGTATAGAGTGAATATGGCACCGTGAAGTTACAGTAACAACTCGTAAAAGGCAGAAATGACACCGTGAAGTTACAGTAACAACTAGTATAAAGTGTACTTGGCATCGTAAGTAGCAAGTAGTATAGAGCAGACATTACACAATAAGTTTCAATAACAACTAGCATAGAGTAGAGTGGCACGGTGAAGTTACAGTAGCAACTAGCATACAGCTGACATGGTACTGTAAAGTGTCTGTAACAATAAGTATCGAGCGGAAACGGCAACGTGAAGTGTCAGTAGCAACTAGCATATAGTCGAAATGGCATTGTAAAGTTACGGTAGCAACTAGCATATAGCCGACATGACACCGTGAAGTATCCGTAACAATAAGTATCGAGTGGAAATGGTACAGTGAAGTTACGGTAGCCATTAGTATAGAGCAGATATAGCACAGTGTCATGGGATGAGTAATCGTCTTACGCGACTTCGCGTATGTGCCATGGACTTATACATAGTTGTTTTCCTAATGCAACCCCCTTTAATTTGATATATAACACAACATGTCTGCTACCATATTAACACATTAACGTGATAACTGTGACATGCCCCAACTTCCCATTTCCAGTCCTCCAGTTTTATTTGGTCCAAACCTTCTTTTCGGTATAGCACTGAACCTGTTAAGAATACTTTAGCTACCAGAGTAAATAACAACGATTGCATTGAAGAGGCCAATGCAACTTGAACATTTTAGACAACTATCGGAAACAGATAAACAGGATTCTTTGGTCATGTGGTGAGAAGAGTGGCGTTGGAAAATATCGTGACAACTGGACAGATCAGTGGGAAAAGAGGCGTAGGCAGAACACAAGAAATTATGCTGGAAGGACTGAAACGGCGGCATGGAGAAATATCGTCAGTAGAGCTTATCCAGAGCACCAAGGACTGAGTTCTGTAGAAAACCATGAGCACCGACTCCGTTCACAGAGAACATGATGATGATGAAAATGATAGCTAAACGTTTGTTACAAGAGTTTTCATAACGAAGACACAAACAATAGATTGCATGATTTATTGCCTGGCATATTTCGCTGCATCTCGTCAGGTACATACTGCAGAATTCACACAACGTAAAGTAAAATGACTAGATAAATCCTTCAAGCTGAAATATACACATGTTCGCACAGTAATGTCAGTTGTCTACCACGGTAATTTTAAACCGACTAACATGTCTTTCTGTTTGCACAGAACTGACTTGTGTAGATTAATCATTATTGCTTCTGCAAACTTTAACAATCGAGTATTCGTGTGTTAAAAAACACGCGAAAGGCCCTGTCTCTAAACATCACATGGCCGCTTTCCAGCATACGCCTTGCAATTGATGAAGCGGGAAGTTTCCGGTGTGTCGGCTTCACTAGGCTCCCATCGCCTGTGTGTAGTACAGATCAGAGACAACTATTTTGGCCTAAACTCGCTCCACAAGGACACACTTAGTGGAGATGTCAACAGGCTTCAATCTTTTTATCAGATTGTCTAAGGGGGCCCACGTCATCAGGGGCCCACATGGCCCACTTGCCGTCGGGCATGCTGACGTCCCAGTCAGTCCGGCCACCAATGTGTGAAAGGAGAACACAGCGACCAGGGACATAGCCCAGAGAAGTATACCAGATGAGAAGAGATTTTAGGTAAAAGTGGGCGTGGTGGTCTTCAGATGTGCTTTTTGTGAGTGGTATATTTGTAGGCCGACTCCGTGGCTAAGGAGTTACGGACGCAGTTTATAATCCCGCATACCGCGCACATAACACAGCCGTGGGGGATTTGGCAGCTGACCGCCTTGCGTTGAGGTTATGTTTTTAATAAAATGGCATGGATAATGGTTGATCAGAAAGCAATGGCACACTACTGAACGTAAACTTGCCAAGAGATCACAAATAGCCACAAAATACTGGGGTTGACTGTGACTTCCTGTAAAGGATATGCAACTAACCGTTTTTTTGTGTGTAGATGATGACTATGATGATGATGATGATGATGATGATGATAACTATGATGATGATGATGATAACTATGATGATGATGATGATTATGATGATGTATATGATGATGATGATGATGATGATGATGATGATGATGATGATGATGATGATGATCACTATGATGGTGGCTATCATCATCAAGATGATCATGAATGTGATAGCGACTAACGCTGCGGCAACAAAGACACGGAAGACAAAAACGACAGCCGCAAAAGGAATAAAAACCGAGGGAAACTACCACAAAACTGTATGGGGGTTATGGACAGCTATTTGATCTATTCATACTTGTTCATTCATGAGTTTTAACAGATATTTTAAAAAGACAGCTATAATTTAAAGGTACAGAGGATATCCGCCCTGAGGCGAAGTTCGTAGTTGAGGCCTCCTCCCCTGGCCTGCGCCTCTTGACAAGAACTCGGCCTCAAATTGATACCATTGTTAAGAGAGATTCATCTACCGGCACGTGTCGGTCCAATCTGCCCCGTATCATCAAGGGAGCTCGCGCGCCAGGCACGTGTCACCCCGTGATTTGCCACTCCTTCCGGTTGTTTAGTAGGTCGAAAAGGGGGAAAACTCCCCAGTGACCTGGGGTGTCCCGTAGGGACTTTGTCGTTACTTGACCAGCTTTAAGTCTGGGGTTATTGTACGGAGCCCCGAGACCAACTTCCCGTGTCTCTTTCAGATTTTTAGAATGTCCTGTGTTGACAGCTAGTAACATTTTCCCCAGGACGTCCTCGATCTTCTTTGTTCTATGTGCTGTACCATTAATAGGTCCTTTTTACGCGCGCATTTGGTATATAGTGCTAAACTCATACGTTTATAGATCAAAGGCATAACGTGTGTGATGTGGTCGATATCATGGCGACCGCCTTTATTTCCCAGAACACTTCATGGTACCTATTTTAGGCTGGGTCGATCTGCATTCTTTTTCCCCTCGCTTAGAACTCAAGGGTAGTCCATACACGTGCTACTACTTCCAGTTCACTGGACTGATTTTATGTGTGCGGAATTAGCTTTCCCTATTACCAGTGTCCCTCGCTATCAGGCGAACCCACTCCGACTTCAGAGGTACTTGTAATTTACTTCCCCAAATCAAGGACTAAACCAACATCTTAGTTCAACAGATCGGTGTAGGGGTTTAACCAGCTACCTAGGCATCAGCGCACTGGATGTTTAAAACCGAGCACTTTTATCCATTCAGCCATGCTGATCTCCACCTGCATTCTTTATTCATAATAAAATATCTTTCAAAAAGCCATGGAAGCACGAGGGCGTTGAAGTGCTAATATCTTATTGGTTGGGAGTTCTCCGGAAGGCGGCTGTGAGTTTGAAGTCCGTGCATTGAAACCCCGGTGGTTAGTGAGAGATTTGTGGCTTTAACTCTTTCTATACTCTGCAAACCCCCACACGCTTAGCTCCTCCTGTCCCACATAGTTGTCCCACATTCACCCATTCTATCCTAGTTATGTCCAACTCTGTCCTAGATGTGACGTTAACTCTTTCTGTCCCATACAGTTGGTAAATTAATCACCTCTATCCCAACTATGTGTTCGACACGGTTGTTACATTAACCAGCTCAGTCCAGTTGCAAGCAAGCAAGCAAGAAAGAAAGAAAGAAAGAAAGAAAGAAAGAAAGAACGAACGAACGAACGACAGGCAGGCAGGCAGGCAGACAAGCAGAAAGAAAGAAAGAAAGAAAGAAAGAAAGAAAGAAAGAAAGAAAGAAAGAAAGAAAGATAGAAAGAATTTAAAAGGGAAACAAGCTGGAAGCCTGTCTTAAAGAAAAGACAAGAATAGCCAGGAGGGATTATTGTCAACTATCTATTGGCTGAGTCACTCGCCCTCGACCCAAACCCAGCCGGCATGTCCAACATCCAACCGCCGAGCTCCTGTATCCAATGGCATTGTTGGCACGTGCCTAGTGTGGACACTGGCTTCTTTGAATGTTTTTGATATTCAACTTGATCCCAGTGTCTGGTTTCTGAACTGATGACTAACCAGCTATGTTTTCACAGTTTTCGTATTATTGTCTGAATAACTCTTGAGGTTAACACCAGGAGAGGCAGATTAGATTTACAAAAACAAGAAAATTATCGTTTCTTGACACTTTTCTTCGGGGGGGGGGGGGGGGGGGGGGGGGGAGGGGGGGATATAAGTCGTGATTTGGGTGTTTTGTATTTTGTATTTTTTTTTTGGGTGGTTTTATTCGCTCACTTAAAACTCGAACGTAGTCAACACTGGGCTGATTTTATTAGTATGGGCCAACTTTCCCTCTTACCAGTGTTCCCCGCCATCAGGCGAACCCACTCCGACTTCTGAGGTACTTGTAATTTACGTCCCCAAGTCAAGGACGAGAAGTCAACGTTTTATTGCCAAATGGCCGATGTAGGGTAGAGTCCACTAGACTGCTATCAGCGCATCAGAAGTATAACAGCGAGCGCTTTATCCGTTGGCACGCTTCAGTTGGTGTAATGAGAGCCTCACGTGGTTCTGTTCTCTAATGCAGCTTAGGCGGCCCTTGTGGTTTAGGGGTAGTGAAGGCAGTGTCACAACCCTGACAGGCAGGGTTCGAAACCCGTCGCATGCGATTTGGAAGCAGATCGTTTTACGTTGTTTCACAATGGTATGAGCGTCGGTAGGAGAGGCATAGGAGGAGAATAACACAGAAAAGGAGGAAGGAAGAGGAAGAGAAAATAAGCTAAGAAGAAGAGGATGAGGAGGAGGAGGATGAAACAGAAGGAAAGAGGAAAGAGGGGGGGGCAGAAGAAAGAGGTGGAGAAGGTTGGGGAGAAAACAGAAGAAAAGAAGAAGAGAAAGGAGGGTGAGAAAACAGAAGGAGGAGGAGAAAACAAGAGGAGGAAGGACGGAAAAACAAAAGAAGAAAGGGAAGGCGATAGAAGAGGAGAACAAAATACAAGAAGAAGAGGAAGGAGGGGAAAACAGAAGAAGAAGAAAGAGGAGGAGGGGGAGGAGAAAACAGAGGAAGGAGGAGGAGGTCAGAAATCTGGAATGGACTGACATGTCAAGAAATGCTCACACAAGGTTGCGACTGAACCATCCTAACATGACAACAGATGAAACATGCTGCTGAACTTTTCATTACACATAAAGAAAGCGGTTTCCACTGTTAATACGGATTAACACCACAGTGGATGTATTTGTGGAGTAGAGGGGGCGCCGACACGGCAGCGCGAAGAATTAACGGACAGATTGGCCAAATCAAGTGAAACTACTACACAGCTTAAGGAAAGAGGCACAACTGTTAACATTTGCGATGGTATCTCTAATATGCTAATTGTAAAGATGACGTGTATCTGTATCTAAATATAACACATGAACGGTTGAAAAAAAAATGGGGGGGGGGGGGGGGGACACGAAAGCAGCCGACTGAATGCATGAATGTCAATGGGTGGTTTATAAAGGGTAAACTGAAAATGTTACTCATTGGGAAGGCCAAATGCCAACATTCGCGCTCTTTGTTGGTCGTGGCAGATGGCGCGTGGAAGGGTATCATTCTCATTGACACACTCACACCCATCAAATTTGGGTGGAAGGAAACAATGAATACAATTATACGCTTGGTCTAGTGGGCATGGCAAGAAGTCCGACAGTGGTTACACGGGTTTGTTGTATGCCGTTGGACTGGTTGTAGGAACAGCGGTATTCTGACAGCTTTGGGTAAGAGGGAAATATGAGATGAATAATGGGTGGGACTTTCGGGGTATGCTTACATGTAATCACGTCTGGTTGTGTGGTTGTGTGATGTTGGTCTGTGTGATCATGGGGATTTTTTAAAAAAACGTCGATATCAGTGAGTGTACATTTTTTTTTTGCGCTCGCTGCTTTGAACTCAAGCTTCGTCCAAACATACTACTTCTAGTAGCACTGGACTGAAATTTGCGTGTAGATTAGCTTTCCCTATTACCAGTGTCCCTCGCCGTCAGGCGAACCCACTCAGACTTCAGAGTACTTGTAATTTACGTCCCCAAGTCAAGGACGAGAAGTCAAGATTTTAGTCTAACTGTCCGGTGTAGAGTTAATGTTATAGAATCAATTTGTATGATGTGTGGAATATATGTGAATGTTACTGTTGTTGATAGAGTCGATGTTGGTGGTGTGTGAGTGTTATCGATTTTTGTCAATCATCATCATCATCATCATCATCCAGTGCCTTGCCGGCTGGCGTGGGCGATCATACTTCTCCACAAATTGCGCTCTCCGACGGCATGGATTAATTCGTGTGTTCCATTTGTTGTCTTCTCATTCACCCATTGTGATAATAACTGGCGCTGTGGCTTAGGGGATAGTGAGACGTGCAGTGTCATAATTCCCCGTCATAAAGCGAACAGTGGGCGATTTGGAAGTAGACAGCTTTGCGTTGATTTGAATGGTATGAGGCATCGGCCGTTCAGAAATCAATTGCAAGCTAATGAACTAACAATGCCTAGCAATCACAAACATCCCTAAATGCTGGGTGCAACATCCTGTAAATAGCATGCAATTAACTGTGACAATACCGTGGCACACATCATCATCACATGGCAGTCCTTTGTAAAACTCCGATCTCATCACGGTACGCCGAGAGGTTTCTAGATGTCTTGTCAGTTTCCTGTCCTACCTCATGCACCCTAAAGTTCAAGGTGCCTGCAATTTTCTGTGTCCATCTTTGTGCTGGTCCACCCCTGGCTTGTCTTTCCAGACACCCAGCCTCCCATCACTGCTTGTTGAATTTATTGCCTGGCATATTTCGCTGTATTTCCTCATGTGCATACCACGTCTTGCTCTTTGCGCCTGCTATACACGCGGGTAACCTGCAATTCTTCTAATAGTCCATGCCGTGTGGGGTTGGTGATCATGTCTGTCCTCGGCCTTATTGCGAACAGACATTAGATGCGAGGCATCTGTAAGGAAGTAGTTTGCCATTGTTTCCTCATGGCAGTGACCACACTGGTCGATGATCGTAGCCATTGTCTCTATAATCCGCCAACCGTCATGAAACTCGAGACCATAACCAACAACGATCTGTTGTCCGCTCCCCAGCTCGACCTATCACCTGCTCACATAAACCCCAGGTTTACGTTTACGTAAACAAAAATACACCATTTTCTCCTTCCTCTTCTTTGTCATCTGTTTTCTTGTTCTTCCTGTTATCCATTTACCGCAGTGAAGTGTCGGTGTGTGTGTGTGTGGGAGGTGGGGGGGGGGGATGTTACAGATCTTCTATGCTCTCTTTCTAATGTTCTTTGTAAGTTAGTATTCATTTCTCTGAGGTTGTTCTTGATACCATCACTCCATGTTTTACGCGGTCTTCCGCTCGCTCTGCATCCATTATACGAGTATTTTATCACTTTGGCACTTTGTGGCAGACGGTTCCAGGACATTCTTGTGAGGCGGTCACACCATTTCATCTGTTGTTCTTTCATGAAGTGCATGACTGGTTTCAGATCTTGCTGTCTAAGTTCCTCAGTCCTGATTCTATCTCTCACGGTTACTTCCGCTGCTCTTCTGAAGCATCCCATCTCTGTTGTTATGATTTTGAGCGCATTAGTTGCAGTAAATTGTTTAAATACACGATAGTCTTTTTAAAACTACAGTATTTACAGTAAGAGACATGACAATGAGACACATGACAGTAAGACACAAGTTAGTGAGACACATGCTAGTGAGACATATGACCGTGAGACATGAGGGTGAGACATATGACCGTGAGACATATGAGAGTGAAACATATGAGGGTGAGGCATACGACAGTATGACACATGACAGTGAGACACATGACAGTGAGACACATGACAATAATGATGTGACATATGCCAGTGAAACATATGACCGTGAGATATATGACAGTGAGAAATACGACAGTGTGACATATGACAGTGTCATATCTCGGCTGAAAGGATTTATTCATCATCGTGAAGCTGATCTTTTGCATAACGCCAGGCGAAAAGGCTCTCAATCTCTGGCCAGTTCTCCTACCTCGTTCACCCTTATAGCAACAGTATCTGGGGTGCCTTGTGTCCATCATCGTGCTGGTCATCATCCCCTCTTCTACTACGAACCATGCCACACGTGTGTGTGTGTGTGTGTGTGTGTGTGTGTGTGTGTGTGTGTATGTGTGCGTGTGCGTGTGCGTGTGCGTGTGCGTGTGCGTGTGCGTGTGTGTGTGTGTGTGTGTGTGTGTGTGTGTAGGGCTGCGTGGTCTCGAGGTATGGTGTCCACCTCGAATGCTGAAGGTCCCGGGTTCAAGCCCCGGTAAAGTAAAAAAATTTACCCTGGTCTCTGGGTAGTGAGATCTGGCGCCCGTGTGTATTGTTGCGCACGTAAAAAAAATCCCGTGGCAGTTGGAAATCGAAAAAGAATAGCCTAACGGCGCTGATCGGGCAAAATTTCGAGTTAAAAATCTACCCAAAGTATTTCAGGATCCCGGTGCTACGTAGTTCGTGCACTGAGCTGAGATTCCCCGGACTCAGTCTTGAGTTAGGAGTAGAACGGAGCATTTATGGGTTACACCCGTGTGCCGTGATGTTGATCCGTCAACTAAACTAAACTAAACTAAACTAAACTAAACAGTGTGTGGGTGGGTGTGGTGTTTAAAAAGTCAGTGTGAAGTTTGGTAATGATACAGTCAATGTATGTAATGTTTTGTTTAGTCACTTTTGTGTGATGTTGATAAATTCACAGTGTGTGAAGTTGATAATGTGACTTGACATGATATTGACGTCGGTATATCGGCTATGTGACGTGTACAGTAACGAAATTGGCATGATATTCACACGGTCATCGTGTGATATTATGGTAACAACGACAGGTTCGGTAACGTAAATCACTGGCTATCTCTGCGCCATGCATTGATGGTGATTTACACAAAAACAAACCAGTGAACATTCGCCAGGAACTCATTACTTGGACTCGTAAATTCTGAAAACTACATTGTGATTTATGGTTTTACACTAAATGTGTTGGCTGAATGGCCGGGCTACTACTGAACTTTTATATTTCTACCTCTCTTCGTTTAGATATCCCCCCCCCCCCTCTCTCTCTCTCTCTCTCTCTCTCTCTCTCTCTCTCTCTCTCTCTCTCTCTCTCTCTCTCTCTCTTTTTCTTTCGCTGTCTGTCTCTCTCTCTGTCGGTCGGTCTCCCATATCTGTCTGTCTGCCTGCCTGCCTGTCTGTCTGTCTGCCTGTCTGTCTCTGTCTCTCTCGCTCTCTCTCTATCTATCTATCTATCTATCTATCTATCTATCTATCTATCTATCTATCTATCTATCTATCTATCTCTCCATCTATCTCTCCATCTGCATCCCTTTCTCTTTCTGTTCCATATGAAATGCTGTTCTATCTACTTTATTCTTGGTGTTATTTGCCCGGCAGTGGGATTAGAAATTAATATTAAAACACTCAAAATTACAACCATAATAATTAGCAATGCTAATTGGTCAACAATGTTCTAGCAGGTAAGAGATGAGAAATTGGAACAAGTAACACATTGTTACTATCTTGGACACGTTAAAACTGAGGGCAGAGATGAAAAAAACACACATATACTCACACATACACATGCACTCACTCACACACACATGCACTCACTCTCACTCACATATGCACTCACACACATGCACTCACTCACACACATATGCACTTCTCTCTGGGCATTTGGTTTTTAGTCTATAGAATACATGCATCAATGGAGGGATCGTTGGGAACTTTCCCGTAAACCCTTATTTTTCATTTATCTCAATGAAGTGTTCGGGGAGGGGGGTTTAAAGATCATTTATGCGCTCTTTCTGATGCTCTTTGTAAATTGGTATTCATTTCTCTAAAGTTGTTCTTGATGCCATTACTTTATCCTTTACATGGTCGTCCCCATTGCTCTGTATCCTTTATCTTTTTTTTCCAGCGTGGCTTTTTGTGGTAGATGGCCCCAGGCATTCTTATGATGTGGTGAATACCTTAATGCGTTGTTCTTTAATGAAGTGCATGACTGGTTTCAAACCTAGTCGTCTCCTAATTTCCTCATTTCTAATTCTGTCTCTCACGGTTACTCCTGAAGCTCTTTTAAGGCATCTCATCTCTAATGTTATGATTTTGCGCTCATTAGTTGCAGTTAGCATCCATGTTTGACACTGATAGCAGGGGCGTCACTAGGGGGGTGCGGGGGTGCGGGCCGCACCGGGTGACACCATCAAGGGGTGACACCAAAATAAAAAAATTGCAAATTTGACAAAGCAGACATAGCTCTGTCTAGTCGGGTTTCATAACCGTTCATTGTTAATTTTAGAAATTTTAATGTTAAATAACAAAAATTTAACTTTGTCCGAGTTTGTCGAAGTTCTTTATTTATGTTTTACCTGAAGTATTGAAGTTATATTGTTCAATTTGTTTTCTTTCTTATGTCCTTATTAACTTTTTGACTTATTTTACAAACATTACTATATGCGATTATATATGGTACAGGAACACTCGGAAGAAGACCATGGTGAAAGTCTAGAGGGGTGACACCAAGAGTTTACCGCACTGGGTGACACCAACCCCAGTGACGCCACTGACTGATAGCATAATGTAGGCCAAAAAAAAATAGTTCTTGTACGATTTGCTTTAGTACTTATAGATATCTTTCTATGCTTTTAAGATCTTTCTATGCGACAGAAGCAGCGATGGTTGTCCCAGTACTTGATTTGCACAACGTGTGTTGATTTCTCTATTCATTCTCCCACCTGAAGTGAAAATTGGCCCGATGTATTTAAAATCGCAAGTTTGTTTGATTTCCGAGTTCTTTAGTTTCATTGGCAGGGTTTCTGACCTAAATCCTGTCATTCGGTATTTGCAGGACTGAATTATAAACTGGTTGCATCTAATATGTTTCTAAATAGATATAGTCTCAGTACCGGTCATGGACAACCAGCTGGTATTTAAGCTTGGAGAGGGGAAGGCGAACTCTGGGACACATCCACCGTGGAGAACGTAATTTTGTATTGGGTCGGGAGAAACGACTTTACACCACTCTCATCCCTATAGATGCAAGCCTTTTTCATGGATCTACTTCTTCTTCTACTTCTTTGTTCCAAATGTTTGTTTTGGACGTTAATGTGTTGTGCCTGTTTACAGCAGAGCTGCGATATTTTCACCTTCCGGACTTCACATCCGACTTCTTGAGGCGTTTGTTGACCGAGGTAACCTTCCCAGGTGTTCAGGAATCAGATGTGAAGTTTATGATCAAATCAGTGCGTTGAACTTCCGGTTAAAACTGTGTCTTCTTGGTGATTCCTAACCAATCAATCACACAGGCAGAGAGAGAGAGAGAGAGAGAGAGAGAGAGAGAGAGAGAGAGAGAGAGAGAGAGAGAGAGAGAGAGAGAGATAGAGAGAGAGAGAGAGAGAGACACACACACACACACACACACTCACACACACACACACACACACACACACACACACACACACAATGGGAAGTCGTGTATGGATGTACAGAGGACACCATTAAGTAACAGGAATAGTCCGAATCATTCTTTATTAAAGTGCGGACCAGAAATGTTGCGTGTATTATTTCTGAACATAGTTCCCCGCTGTCTGGCAACCTGGCCACTTGTTCACTTGCTTGATGATGCCTTCTTGGAAGTAGTTTTTGAGTGTAGTATTAAATCAATTGTGCACCACCTCCATTAATACATTGTCATCAGAAACCATCGGATCCCGCAAATAGTATTGAAGTATTCAGAGCATTCAGTTTGTTCGCTAGCATGTCGCTATTTTCCGCACTAGTCACAGTTTCACCCATTTCCTAAAAATGTACGAATATATGGTCCTTGATATCCCATAAGATGGTCAAAATAACTTTCCCAACAGATTCCTGCGTCTTAGATTTATTTGTCCGCCATTTTGAAATCTTTCTACCCATTCAAACACTGTCCCCTGTCTCCATACTGAACCATCATTCTTCTGTAGATTTCACAAGGTTCCACATCCTCTGACCACACACAAAAACGAATAACGCCTCGTTGCACTTTTATGGTGCAAGTCGATAGTGAGGCAGCCATTTTGTAATCATGATTGCGCATGCCCAAGCTAACGAAATAAACTGTGCCGTTGTCCATACTCTTTTATGCACTTTATAATGAAATTCATGTTTCTTAATTATTTTCCTGTGTGTGTGTGTGTGTGTGTGTATGTGTGTGTGTGTGTGTGTGTGTGTGTGTGTGTGTGCGTGTGCGTGTGTGCGTGCGTGCTTGTGTTCAAACGTATTATAAAAAATGGTTTGCATATCCTTTACAGGACATTGCTGTCAACATCAGCATCTTTCAGCTGATTGTTGATTCCTTGACAAGATTACGTTCAGTAGTTTGCCATTGCTTTCTGAGCGACCGGCTCACATACACCGTAAGTTACCGACGCGATTCGAACCACTGCTGATTCTCACCGTCGTCACGTTACTTACGAGAGTATACGAGATTATGGAGAAACGTCGCTAACCTCTAGGCCAGGAAGCCGGCGTTCAAACTAAAGATGGCAAAATCATAATAGAAAAAGATCAGATTCTACATGTATGGACAGATTATGTGAAACACCTTTATGATGATAACAGAGACGAACAGTATGATATTAGATTTAATATTGAAGGGCCGCCAATTTTGAAGATGGAGGTTCGAAATGTTCTTAAGCATATGAAAGCTGGCAAGGCCCCCGGTGCAGATAACATCACAACAGAAATAATTAAAGCTTTAGAGGAATTTGGACTAGATCAAGTCACCAGACTGCTGAACACATTATATGATACTGGATATATACCTTCTGAATTATGTAATAAAATTATGTAACTCTGTATTTATTGTTTCTGTCAGGTCTTAGTCAGATATGACTGAGCTACCGTATAACAGTAGACGGTACTACCTGGTTTCTGTTAGCGCCGAACGTTGGGCGGCGCTTACCAAACCCGACACCCCACATTGTGCCAACGGCTTCGGGCGGAAGAGCGCAATTGGGAGGGTACAAGCCTTACCCTGGTGCGAGGAAATGCAAGCTAAAGACAAAATTGTCATGGCAGGGCAGACCAGGCCCTAAGCCTTGGTTGGCGACTGGTCTAGGATCGAAGCTCCGACAGGCGGACAGTTAGAGCATTGCTTTGCTGATCCGGCAGCTTCTGCAGCTTGTCTTGTTCCAGATGTAGGGGTGTTACCTTTCCTCTGGAGTGAACTAGGCAGGCCGAGAGAGGGATCATGCTGCATGGGCAACACATGATCTCTATATTTTAGCCCAGGCTTTGTGCTATGGAGAGGCAATAACTCCATCCCTGGTCTTAACTGGTCTCGGAATCAAAGCGAGAGGCAACTGTTACGGGTTATAAGTCCTTGTCAGTTGGCGTAGACATGGGGCGCCACGCGTTGCCTCTGACGGTGGGAGACACCTATAGGTGTCACTGATCAGCTACCGCCCGCCTCAAGCTGGGCATCCCCCAGCCAATTGGGTGCTGATCCGCCACAGCCTGCCTGCTTCAATGGGTGCTTGGGGCTAGGACAAAATCTGAATCGCAGGCTGTAAAACCAATGCACCAGGTACAAACAAAAATATAAATAGAAACCTCAAGCTCCGGCTTGCAACCTGGAACGTGAGAACCATGTGTCCAGGATTTTCCACTGACTTGACCAATATTGACGATGTGAGAAAAACGGCTGTGATTGATGCCGAACTCAATCGTCTTAACATTGATATTGCTGGCCTGCAGGAGACTCGCCTCGCTGAGGAAGGGTCACTCAGGGAAAACAACTACACCTTTTTCTGGAAGGGTAAAGGGCAGGCAGAAAAAAGGCAACACGGTGTGGGCTTTGCAGTGAAGAATTCGCTACTGGGAATGATTGAAATTCCAGCAGGAGGAAATGAAAGACTATTATCCCTGCGCTTGGCAACCTCTTGTGGGTTTGCCACCATTATTACTGCATATGCACCGACACTCGATTCCTCTGATGATGTGAAGGATTTGTTCTATGAGGAGTTAGACTCTGTGATCAAGGCAGTTCCAAAATCCGACTACATTTATATGCTCGGTGATTTCAATGCTCGTGTGGGCAAGGACTCGAGTTCATGGCCAGTGTGCCTTGGAAAATACAACATCGGTCGCATGAATGAAAATGGGCAAAGGCTGCTGGAGCATTGCACCAGTAATGACCTATGTATTACAAACTCTTTTTTTAAAACAAAAGAGATGCATAAGGTCACATGGAAACATCCAAGATCCGGCCATTGGCACCAGCTGGACTTCATCATCACACGGAGACAACATCTGAACCATATATCATTGACTCGTAGTTACCACAGTGCTGACTGTGATACGGATCATTCTTTGGTTGTTGCAAGGGTTAGACTGAGACCAAAGAGAATCTACACAGCTAAACACAAATCTAGCCCCAGGATTAATATTATTAACACTCATGATCCGGAAAAGTGCTTTCAGTTTCAACAGCAACTTGAAGACGCTTTCACTGATACACCAGAAAATTGTACAGTAAATGATAAATGGAATAAACTTAAGGAAACTCTTTGTAAAACTGCCGTAAAGGTTTACGGCACTGTGGATCATAAGAGGCAGGACTGGTTTGCGGCCAACAGCGAGACTCTGCAGCCCTTGATTGATAAGAAGAAGAAAGCTCTCTTAAGAAACAAGGAAAGACCAACGCGTAACACTCTGAGTGAGCTAAGGCAAGCTAGGAAGGATGTGCAAAAGGCTGCCAGGCAGTGTGCAAATGATTATTGGATCAAGTTATGTGAGTCCATTCAAATCGCAAGTGATAAGGGAGACATAAGAAGCATGTATGAAGGAATAAAGAAAGCCTGTGGTCCAGTGATCAAAAGAAGTGCACCATTGAAAACCTTGACTGGAGAAGTCATCACTGATAAGAAACAGCAGATGGACAGATGGGTAGAGCACTATTTGGAGCTTTACTCAAGTGAGACCAAACTAGCGGATAATGCCCTCAACGCCATAAAGGCTCTACCAACTCTTGACCACCTGGACACACTTCCCACCATAACAGAAGTTAAGTGTGCTATAAATGAACTTGCATCTGGCAAGGCTCCAGGTAAGGATGGGATTCCAATAGAGGTTATCAGGAGTGGGCAAGACACACTCACTATACAGATCCACCAGCTAATAGAGCTATGCTGGCGTGAAGGACAAGTCCCACAGGATTTCAAAGATTCAAGCATCATAACACTGTACAAGAACAAGGGCGATCGGAGCGACTGCAACAACTATAGGGGTATCTCACTTCTGTGTATTGTTGGAAAAGTATTTGCCAGAATTGTTCTGCGCAGACTTCAAGTCCTAGGAGATCAAGTCTACCCCGAATCACAGTGTGGCTTTCGACAGAACCGGTCTACCACTGATATGATATTCTCATTGCGACAAATGCAAGAAAAATGCCGTGAACAGAATCAACCACTGTTTATTGCCTTCATCGACCTCACAAAGGCATTTGATTTGGTCAGTCGTGAGGGTCTGTTCAAGGCACTAAAGAAGATTGGCTGCCCACCAACTCTTCTGTCCATTGTGGAATCGTTCCACACTGGCATGAAGGGTATAATCAAGTTTGATGGTGCAACTTCTGAAGAATTTGAAATCAAGAGTGGAGTTAAGCAAGGTTGTGTACTAGCTCCCACCCTCTTTGGAATATACTTTTCACTTCTACTGAAATATGCATTTCGTGATCAGGATGGTGGTATATACATTCACTCACGCTCAGATGGCGGCCTCTACAATGCTCAGAGATTGAAGGCTAAGACCAAAATTAGGAGGGTACTGATCAGAGAGTTGCTTTTTGCAGATGATGCTGCAGTTACGACCCACTCTGAGGAAGAATTGCAATGTCTACTATCTGCATTCTCCAATGCTTGTTCTGAATTTGGTTTAACAATTAGCAAAAAGAAGACACAGATTATGTCACAGGGTGCACATGGGGTACCATCAATCTTTATTGACGACGCCGAACTAGAGATAGTAGACCATTTTACATATCTAGGATCAGTGGTAAATAGCAAATTATCCCTAGATCAGGAAATCAACATCCGGATTGGTAAGGCAGCAACAACAATGAACAGGTTAAGAAAAAGAGTCTGGGAGAACAGGAAGCTTACTGCCAAAACAAAAGTCCTTGTCTATCAAGCCTGTGTCCTTAGTACTCTTCTCTATGGCAGTGAAACCTGGACAACTTACTCACACCAAGAGAACAATTTAAACAGCTTTCATATGCGGTGTCTGCGAAGAATTCTTGGTATTAAGTGGCAAGACAAAATCACAAATACTGAAGTATTGGAAAGATCAGGTTGTGTGACAGTTTATTCCATGCTCAGTCTTCGTAGACTTAGATGGATAGGACATCTTAGGAGGATGGATGATGGTAGAATACCAAAGGATATCTTTTTTGGTGAATTACAGATGGGTAAGAGATCTCAGGGTCGGCCTCTACTACGATACAAAGATGTGTGTAAGCGGGACATGATTGATACAGGCATTGATAATGCACATTGGGAGCAAGTCGCCGCTGAACGTGTTGCATGGAGGGCAAATATCAGAAATGGAATAAAGTCAAAGGAGAAAATTATTGCAGAAAAGTCACACACCAAGCGTTTGAGACGTAAGATGGTGCATGATGGTGGAAATGACCACGTGTTCACATGCACCCACTGTGAACGGACATTTACAGCGCAAATTGGCCTTATCAGTCACACTCGCTACCGCCATAGTTAAAAGTTATGCCTTTTTAAAGCACAAACTATCGTCTGTCAAGACGGCAAGGTGCCAATGAATGAATTTATTGCAATCCCAAAGAAATCAGGAACCTTGGAATGTGATCAACATAGAACAATTAGTATAATGAGTCACATCACAAAGATTTTGCTACGAATTATCATGCAAAGAGTGAGGAATAAGATACAACCTGAAATAGGGGACGAACAATGTGGGTTTGTAGAAGGAAAGGGTACAGTAAATGCTGTGTATATGCTGCGAACAGTTATTGAACGTGCTACAGAAGTAAACAAGGATATACACCTTTGCTTTATTGACTACACACAGGCTTTTGATAGAGTTAGACATGTCAACATGGTAGATATGCTTGCAGATCTACAAATTGATGGGAAATACATTAGACATAAAAAAAACATATATTGGAAACAACAAACTGCCATAAAGATTGATAATGAAGTGGGATAATATCAACCTATGTTAGGCAGGGATGTGTAATGTCTCCAGATCTTTTTTTCCCTATACAGTGAAAATATTTTCAGGAATTTAGAAGATATAAATGGAATCAGCATTGGAGGACGAAACATCAATAACATTAGATATGCAGATGATACAGTATTGATTGCAGACAATGCACAAGATCTACAACAATTAGTAGACGCAGTTGTTGTACACAGTGAGCAGCTGGGGTTGGAATTAAATTGTAAGAAGACACAGGTTATGGTCGTCACTAGGAAGAACGAAGCACCACATACAAGTAAATGGGAATATTCTTCAACAAGTGAATCGGTACAATTATCTCGGAACAGTCATAACATCTGATGGGAGATGCCTTGAAGAGATTAGGACTAGAATCGCCATGGCGAAACTAGCCTTTAGCAAGATGAAAAACATTCCGACCAACAAAAAGATGTCAATTGAAACGAGAAAAAGAGTGTTGAGGGGATACATAGAGCCTGTTCTTTTGTATGGATGTGAAACTTGGACAATGTGCAGTCAAGCTGAAAAACATCTGATGGCTGCAAAAATGTGGTTTCTCCGGAAAATGCAAAGAATACCATGGACAGACAGAAAAACCAATGACCAAGTACTACAGGAGACAAATGAAAATCGTAAACTGATTAGAGAAATTACACGTAGACAGTCACAATTTTTTGGACATGTTATGAGAAGAAATGGATTGGAGAACTTAGTGACAACTGGCAAGATCGAAGGGAACAGACCAAGAGGAAGACTGAGAGGAAAATACCTGGATGGCTTGGTCACATGGCATGGACGAGACAGGAACACTGAGCTGATCCACGACGCTGGTGATCGAGTGAAATGGCGAGTCATGACCGCAACGCTTTCCGGCATGGCACATGATATATATATATATATATATATATATATATATATATATATATATATATATATATATATATATATATATATATATATATATATATATATAAAGAATGATCACTTGTTCTGCATACTGAACAGCATTCTTTTGCTGTGAAGAATGCTCAGTAAACTTTCATGTGTAAAATCCATTAGAGGCATTACAAATCTGGATACACAGAAAAATTGGGTCTCATCTCATGAACATAAATGCAAACAAATGTGCAGTTCACAGAGAGGCCAGAGACGACAAGACTCTTTGATAAAAACTATACTGGACGGAAAAGTCGAAGGCAGGCAAGCAAGGGATAACATGGGTGCCAGTATAACATGGGAGCCAGTAAAACATGGGCGCCAGTATAACATGGGCGCCAGTACAATATGGGCGCCGGTACAACATGGGTGCCAGTATAACATGAGTGCCAGTATAACATGCGTGCCAGTACAACATGGGTGCCAGTATAACATGGGTATCAGTATAACATGGGTATCAGTATAACATGGGTGCCAGCATAACATGGGTGCCAGTATACCATGGGTGCCAGTATACCATGGGTTCCTGTACAACATGGGTGCCAGTATAACATGGGAGTCAGTATAACATGGGTGCCAGTATAACATGGGTGCCAGTATAACATGGGTTCCTGTATAACATGGGTGTCAGTATAACATGGGTGCCAGTATAACATGGGTGCCAGTATAACATGGGTGTCAGTACAACATGGGTGCCAGTATAACATGGGTGCCAGTATAACAATTAACATGGGTGTCAGTATAACATGGGTGCCAGTATAACAGGGTGCCAGTAAGACATGGGTGCCAGTATAACATGGGTGCCAGTATAACATGGGTGTCAGTATAACATGGGTGTCATTATAACATGGGTGGCAGTATAACATGGGAGCCAGTATAACATGGGTGTCAGTATAACATGGGTGCCAGTATAACATGGGTGCCAGTATAACATGGGAGCCAGTATAACATGAGAGCCAGTATAACATGGGTGCCAGTATAACATGGGTGTCAGTATAACATGGGTGCCAGTACAACATGGGTGCCAGTATAACATGGGTGCCAGTATAACATGGGTTCCTGTACAACATGGGTGGCAGTATAACATGGGTGTCAGTATAACATGGGTGCCAGTATAACATGGGTGCCAGTATAACATGGGTGTCAGTACAACATGGGTGCCAGTATAACATGGGTGCCAGTATAACATGAGTGTCAGTATAACATGGGTGCCAGTATAACATGGGTGCCAGTATAACATGGGTGCCAGTATAACATGGGTGCCAGTATAACATGGGTTCCTGTACAACATGGGTGCCAGTATAACATGGGTGTCAGTACAACATGGGTGCCAGTATAACATGGGTGCCAGTATAACATGGGTGCCAGTATAACATGGGTGCCAGTATAACATGGGTGCCAGTATAACATGGGTGCCAGTATAACATGAGAGCCAGTATAACACGGGTGCCAGTATAGCATGGGTGTCAGTATAACATGGGTGCCTGTGGAGTGCCAGTACAACATGGCTTCCAGTATAACATGGATTCCAGTATAACATGGGTGCCAGTATAACATGGGTGCCAGTAAAACATGGGTGCCAGTATAACATGGGTGCCAGTATAACATGGGTGCCAGTAAACTTCCTGCGAAGGCAAAGCGACCGGTGTCGTACTGGCCACTTTACCTATCGAGTGCTGACAGGTTTAAAATATGTGGCTAGGGCCATGCACTAAATAAGCCCCATAGTGAACGAGGATCCTCTTTTATGTCAGGCAGACGTGGTCAGGGTCCTTTGAGAGCATGTGTGTAGTGTGGAAGAACAGATCATAGCCTATGGAGAAGTGTGTGGCAGGGAGTGGAGGCGTATGCTCGACATTCAGTATTCCGAAGAAAGACCATACGGACGCATCATCAGACTATAACTGGTACTGTTAGTATTGCGACTCGTCGCTGGTTGTTGAAGATAAGGACAGAACACGTCTGGAAATGCCCCGAATACTGTGATGCCGGTTCTTTACTCACCTCGGGGATCCTTTTACTCTGAAAGTTCGCGCAGACATCGCCCCTACTGTTATCAACCACGACATCCTTCAGGCGGATTACCTGCTTATGTACTTCACTCAAAGCACACTCACTCTCTACATCCGTGCTCACCCATAATACTCTTATACGACCATGAACTTGCTTTACTAGCCTCGTATCCACGCTGTACTCACTTTACACACGAGACGCTGTGTCAGGTCACTGGTCCAACACACACTCCCCTTCACACAGTGTTGATTGTGAAGCACACGTACTGCCAACACTCAGTCCAACCTCTTGCCTAGCACTTGACCAGTCTGAGACCTTTCTAATCAAACTTTGAGGACAGGCGTGTGACCGGCCTTAGTGTTCTCAGGCATGTGACGGGCCTAAGTGTTCTCAGGCGTGATGGATGTACTTCCTGTTTTCAGCCTTCGCACAACCTGCCTGGTTCACTGTCTATCCAGTTACTTCTATTTAAAACTACAGGAGACCGTTTTATTTTTGCAGCGTGGACTTCAAACTGAAAGTGTTGGTTGTGGCAGCCATTGCCTGAACGCTACTGATCATTGCGCTCTTCATCTCGCTCATCTCATCTCATCTTGTTTCTCTTGTACCTTGTGGTGTCGTGGTGTTTATCCCTGGGAGATACTCTACCCTGGACCCTACAAACAACAGGGACACAGTTACATCAGCTGTGTTTATCCCTGGCAGCTACTCTACAAACAGCAGGGACACAGTTACATCAGCTGTGTTTATCCCTGGCAGCTACTCTACAAACAGCAGGGACACAGTTACATCAGCTGTGTTTATCCCTGGCAGCTACTCTACAAACAGCAGGGACACAGTTACATCAGCTGTGTTTATCCCTGGGAGCTACTCTATAAACAGCAGGGACACAGTTACATCAGCTGTGCCGGTATTCAACAAGGCGGAATGGACCCTTAGAATAAGCTCCGTTGATGAGTAGACGTCATAGTAATGTCTAAATACCCACACAAAACACCACCGCTAGAAAGTGAACCAAGTGATATCGTTCAATTAAAATCTGGTGTTTAGATGTAACATTAAAACAAAACTGTCTACACGGCTACAACGTGTTTGGTTGAGCTTAGTGCACCCATTTTTGGTTGAGCTTAGTACACCCATGTTTCATTGAGCTTAGTAAACTTATGCATGGTTGAGCTTAGTACACCCATGTTTCATTGAGCTTAGTATATCTAAGCGTGGTTGAGCTTAGTACACCCATGTTTGATTGAGCTTAGTAAACTTATGCATGGTTGAGCTTAGCACACCCATGTTTGATTGAGCTTAGTATATCTAAGCGTGGTTGAACTTAGTATATCTAAGCGTGGTTGAGCTTAGTACACCCGTTTAATTGAGCTTAGTACACTTATGCATGGTTGAGCTTAGTACACCCATGTTTGATTGAGCTTAGTACACTTATGCATGGTTGAGCTTAGCACACCCATGTTTGATTGAGCTTAGTACACTTATGCATGGTTGAGCTTAGCACACCCATGTTTGATTGAGCTTAGTATATCTAAGTGTGGTTGAGCTTAGTATATCTAAGTGTGGTTGAGCTTAGTATATCTAAGCGTGGTTGAGCTTAGTACACCCATGTTTGATTGAGCTTATTACACTTTGGTATACAAAAACGTCTCTACTAACATCCGTCTATAGACGCCCTTTAAAAATACCAATCCCTAACAATTACTGTTTAAGTATCTTACTTAATGTAGGAGAAAGGAAAAGTAGCACAGCCAAATTTAATTGACATTAATTAAAATTTGGCCTTATTTTGGTTCACGCACCTGGCCAAGACCGGCTAGTTTTAAAACAAAGGCACTAAAGCGGCCATTTCTGTTCAAGAGAGGTCAAAAGAAAGACGTCGGCCTTTCCCTTAGGGGATAGGGCAATTTTGCCCTAAAAACCATCATTCTCTGCAGCCATTGGTATGTTAAAATCTACATTATTAATATGTATTCATGTATTTTGATAAAGTACATATACCATTGTGTTTAATTAAGAATTAGTTAGAATGATAAATCAACAATTCTTGTAAACGTCTGATGGATTTTTACCACTGAGCGCCATGCCAGGCCACGCTGTAATTTTTCCTATGCTTGTACAATTTCATATTCCTATGTTAAAACCTTTTATAGGCATTGTGAACCTATATCCCATTAGCAATGCTTATAACCTATAAATATTATGTGTACTGTAGAGTATGAAACTCATGTCAGAAACACATTCAGAAACTCTTCTCAATTTGGGAGCAGACTCCTGATCATACTTCACAGTAGAGAACTCGTGTCTGTCAATTTCATATTCCTATAAATAATAACTTCTATGCATTGGGAACTATATCTCACTATCTATGCTTATAAATCTGCAAATAATCTATGTGCTATAGAGTATGAAACTCTAAAGACCATTTTCAAAGGAACTTTTATCCATGCGGGGACATACAAATGATTACGCATATTCCTGTCTCTTAGTCAGTGGATAAAATGCTTTGCCACATTCTAATATGTAACTTGAAACTATCGCGCTAAGTCTTAGTACAAGCTTTTTGTTAACAGATTAGTAACCACACCATAGGTGTGATAGACATGTAATATTTTCATAAAGATGCTAGGAAATTGCCATATTTAAGAATATAAATTCAAGAACAAAGAAAGTAAACGCATGATATAACCAAGCTTTAGTCACACCGCACCACAGGCGATAGACACCAGGAATAATATTATTTGTTCCAAACACGCATCAGACTGCATAAATCATTTCTAATAGATAAGAAATGCTCTTAAAATTAGCAGCACTTAGCAAAATATATCACAGCGTTCACTAACCCCATTCTGCTGTAAGCAGTGGGGGAAAACAATTTATGTTGTAAGGATTAACCCATGAGGAAATCCAAAAACATAGGCTCCTTGCATCATCATTATGATTAATTATTATGTATGATTATCATGTACTTGATATCAGAGAAAGGTATGTTTTCTCTGTTATGAGAATTTTTCTCTGCCCTAACTGTTACTCTTTACTGTGGGAATATACATTTTAATGTTACCCCTGGGGACCGGAGGATGTTGATGTAAGAATCCTTGAGTATGTCAGTACACCAGAAGTCACTGTTGAATAGCCTTGGCCTAATGCTGATTATAGTGAAGGAAAGGAAACAGGTTATGTATGGGTTATTCTCTTCAAGAATGAGAGATAAAATATCTACATGTTTGGATGAAAAGAATGGTTTCACTCATCTAATAGTCCCAGTAACAACAGAACAAAACATAGAGTGAAAAGATACCTCACTCACTATCAGAGCTAGGAAAGCTCTACAACAAGCGACGAGGGACAGGGAACTTGGAAACCCACTCCTATCCCCTTCCTTTTTTTTTGTAATTGTGTTGTGAAATGTTAACACATCACAGTAGGTTAATGCTCGTGTTGTATTCTTTGTCATCCCTTTTCTATAGCGAGTGGTGGATTTGGTGGGACTGCATTTCATCACTATTAATTGGAAACTGGGTAAAAAGCCAGGAGAGAGTGAACATGGCAACCTGTGCTAAACAAAGTCTGGACCAATACCTCAATGTTTACTGCTGCACTCATAAGCTGCAAAAGAGACACATTCGAAGACAACTGACTGCGTGATTGAGAAAGTCCTATTTTAGTAGGAAAATCCAGGATGGACTTCGCGATCTAAAAAAATCTACAAAGATGAAGATCAACAGAGTAACTGACAACAATGTATCGTCTGCTTTACTTCTGAGAAGTACCACCTATAGCCTCATCATTCAACAAAATCAGTGAAACTATGGGACAATCCTACTACAAGTTTAATAAAAACTAACAACAGTGAGTGACCTTCAACTGTTGGTTGGATCACCAAGTTAATATCCAACAATGGATAAGTCTTCGAAAGAACGTCTCACAGCAGCAATAGTCAAACATAAGGTTCCAGACACTAAACACCAAGTTCTAGAATACTAACACCAACTCAAACAAATGAGAAGAGACACTGAAACCACATAAGCCAGTACAACCAAGGTAACAACTTAAGATCCTCTGAAACATAACTACACCAGATTACCTCAAGGATCCAAAACCTGAACACCATCAAAAAGACCATATGAAAGCAGCTAGCGGAGTAAATGCCTTTACGCCTGCAACCAAAGGAAGCATCTGATTGCTTGCAACCCTGGTTATGTGTTGAAAGTAATATTCTTCAGTCCCATGCCTGCAGCAGAATCCTGGAAATATCTCCAGATGAACCAAATGAATAACAAGGAGCATTGTATGTCTACACTGAAAGGAAAATACCGAATCAGAACTCTGTGCTGGTCCCATGTCAGCCTAAATGCCAACAACTGTGGAATAGGGTATAGACTGGTGACTAGGCGGGTGAAAAATCTTTGTGAACATAATTGAGATTCGGATATTATAAGCCGAGAAGCTGAATGGACGTCGACTTTTCATCAGACCTGATGATAAAAGGAATTACCTTCTGCAGAGCTTAAGTGGAACTCCTGAAGTATGACCAACCTGAGGCCTCAATTTCACACTGGCACCGAGCCATTCGCAACAGAATATTCGTGAATTCAGCCCCAATGGAGGGGATAGGTGGTGAATTTATTTCCTAATATGGATTATAATTATTCAGCAGCCAACTTCAGTGGACATTAGAACAGGACTGTGAGTATTTTATTTCTGTCCCGGATAATTATGGACATTAACTGCTTCGCACTGGAGAAGAATACCCAGCCGAAATGCCTAAAGGAATACTATAATTAATTAGTTTAATTGTTAGTACCAACTGCTTTTTATATGTGTTTTTCTATGCCATGGAGGTAACAGGTCAGCAGTTTTTTTCCAATGAAGGTTATGGTGTAGTATTTTGACACCAACTCATTATTTTTAAATATGAGAATTGTAAAGGGTGTCTGAAACAACTGTTTTATATGCTGGGTTCTATGTACTTAGATCATTATTTGCCTTAATTATGTTCGGTGGGTAGCCCCAATTTGTGGTGGTCGTGTTGTTTGTAATAACATTGGTTTTTTCTTGGGTAAAAATGGGGTAAATTTGTTTTGATAATGCAAATCATTCCCCTGCCTGTGCATAAAATTCAATGTGACCATTACAATTTCATGTATGTACTATTACAGATCTTGATTTACTACTTGAACTGTTTGTCCAAAAATGTGTTAGTTGTGTACATCAAGTAAATGTGGTGTTCACCAGTGGTTGTTTAAATGTTGTGAACAATCAATGTCTTCTAGCACTAGATAAACTTTAGAGGGTGATAAGTGGGAATGGAGAATTACTCATAAATACAGCTATGAACACGAGTGAAGTATTTTCCTTCTTGTGTTTATGGTAGAATTCCATGATCACCTCAAGTGGCTAAAATAATAGAGAATCAAATTAAATCCCCTAGACAACTTAACATAATATTCTCATAAATTAAAATCCACATCCCACATACACTTATGCATGGTTGAGCTTAGTACACCCATGTTTGATTGTGCTTAGTATATCTAAGCGTGGTTGAACTTAGTGCATCCATGTTTGATTGAGCTTAGTGCATCCATGTTTGATTGAGCTTAGTGCACCCATGTTTGGTTGAGCTTAGTACACCCATGTTTGGTTGTGCTTAGTACACTTATGAGAGGTTGAACTTAGAGTACTCATGTTTGGTTGAGCTTAGTGAAACGTTTAAACAGCTTTCATATGCGGTGTCTGCGAAGAATACTTGGTATTAACTGGTAAGACAAAATAACAAATACTGAAGTATTGGAAAGATCAGGTTGTGTGACGGTGTATTCCATGCTCAGTCTTCGTAGACTTAGATGGATAGGACACGTTAGGAGGATGGATGATGGTAGAATACCAAAGGACAACTTTTTTGGTGAATTACAGATGGGTAAGAGATCTCGGGATCGGCCTCTACTACGATACAAAGATGTGTGTTTAAGCAAGGCATGATTGATACAGGCATTGATAATGCACATTGGGAGCAAGTTGCTGCCGAACGTGTTGCATGGAGAGGAAATATCAGAAATGGAGCAAATACAAAGGAGAAAATGATTGCAGTTAGGTCACACACTGAGCGCGTGAGACGTAAGATGGTGCATGATGGTGAAAATGATCATGTGTTCACATACATCCACTGTGGACGATCATGTACAGCGCGAATTGGTCTGATCAGTCACATTAGCAGCAGCCATGGGTAGTAGTTATTATGCCTTTTATATAGTACAATGTAAGAAACTATCGTCTGTCAAGACGACAAGGTGCCAATGAATGATTATATAATCAGATTTGTCGATAGAAGTCAAGTATTTCCCCAAATGACGTTTAAACTGCTCTGCTAAACAAACATGAAACAGAATTTAGCGATATCTAGCTAGCTCTAAGCCGTGCCGACAGTTTCTTTGCGCCCAAAGCAAGGCAAATGATCTGTGTAATACGGTGCCTCTCAAAGGTCAGCGCCGCTGCCATGTTTCAGCGCTAATTGCTCTTAATGACAGCACGAGCAGTGGCTTTGCGACTGGGAACACTGCCCTTAAATGTGGCGTTAATTATTTATTATCAGCGTCAAATTAATAAAAATGTGATATTCTGCATTTACAATAAGAAGAGAAATGAACTGGTGTACTTTTCTTCAATTGACGTTAGCGTTACATTTAAAACACCTTTGTGTATTAAGGTATAATTCTGCTCCAGACCAACGTTTCCCATATTTGGCTTTCTCGTAGACAAATCGGCATTATAGGAGCCACTGATAATCCTGGGTTAAAAGGTCATTGAATGTTCGCAGCAGTTATTGATTTTTCCCGCCAATTTTCTGTATTCTTCCAATTTGTTTTAATTATAGCCCAGGCTTGTGTCTTGTTTACTGTGAAAGCTATTGGAGACGCTAGGATCCACCACTAAAACTTTCAGGGTCCATGAGATCCCCAATGACAAAATGAGTTGCAACAAATGTACGTTGAGTTTACATATACAATCTAGTTTTATTGTTGCTATGAAGTTGGTACACTTTAACTGTATATTTTTTTTTAGTTCGCTCGTCTTGAACTCAAGCGTAGTCCATACGCGTGCTATTACTTTTAGTGTACTGGACTTATTATTGCATTTGGATTAGCTTTCCTTAGTACCAGTGTCTTCCATCCGAAGAACCTACTCGGACTTCAGAGGTACTTGTAATTTACTTCCCCATGTCAAGGATGAAAAGTCAAAATTTCAGTCCAACTGACTGATGTATGGGTTGAACTCGCTACCTAGGCTTCAGCACACCGGGTGCTCTAATAACGAGCGCTGTTATCCATTCTATCATGCCGACCTCCCTTTAATTGTAATGATAACGTTGGTTCAGATGTTACGGAAAATGTTTAGTGTGTAAATAATGTGTAAAATAATGTTTAAAATAACGAGTAAAATGTGTAAAATAATGTGTACAATAATGTATATAATTATGTGTAAATTAATGTATAAATTAATGTATAAAATAATGTATACGTTAACGAATAGATTAATGTACAAAATAATGTATAAAATAATGAATAAAATATTGTATAAAATAATGTTTAAAAAACGTGTACAACAACATATAAAATAATGTATAAATTAATGTATAAAATAATGTATAAAATAATGTATAGATTAATGTATAAAATAATATATAAAATAATGTATAACAATGTATAACATACTGTATAAAATAATGTGTATAAAATAATGTTTAAAATAATGTATAAATTAATGTATAAAATAATGTGTAAAATAACATAAAATAATGTATAGAATATTGCGTCAAATAACATAAAGGACCCTTCTCCACCACGCCTGGAGGCCCGTGGGCGGACTAGGTCTTCTTCTTCTTCTGCTTCTGCGTTCATCCGGAGACTTTTTTCGGACGTGATTGCGTTGCGCCTGTTTACAGCAGAGCTGCGTTCTTGCGCCGTTAGGCCGACACATCCGGCTTCTGCGGGCATTTGTTGACCAGGTTAACCTTCCCGGGGGATTAGGTCTAAAATATGGGTTGCCAGGAGACGAAGTCACGAAAAGGACGTTAACATTTCAACATATTGACTCACTTCACCAGAGACCCTCATGACCCACTTACCGACAGGACCCACTTGCCATGGGGCAGGCCGAGTCCCTGGCCAGTTCGTCACTGCTTGAGGTGCATTGGGTACAAGGTGCTAACCCTTTATTGTTATAGGCAAGTCTGGCATGTGTTGCAATCCAGTGTGTGTGCATATGTCGTGTAATGCATTCCAGTATTTCTTCAAGTCTCTTCTGACAATGTGTGCGTTAACATGTGGTGGAATTGTCAGCTGTAAGTCGATCTAAAGCAAACAACTTCAAATTTCTATTACCAGAGTTGAGATAAGAACTGACATCACAGCATTCTGGACATTCCCATATGTGCTCCGTTCTCATCTGCAACAGCCAGCGAAGAGTCCCAATACTAATGGTAGCAATCTGATTACGTGTCCGTATGGCCTTTCCTCGAGTGTCGGTCAGAACTTGTTGTCACTCCCTGTCTTCTGCACTATACGCTCGATTCCAAAGCGCCCCGAACATATCTGCGATATCATGCACCAATACAAAAGTGTTATTATTACTATTACCAATTATGACCTGATATTTACTTCCTAAACTCCACTTGTAAAATTGTTGATTTTTGATCGCGTACGCTGAGTTGGGAAATGAGTTAGCTCAGAGGCGAGCACGCCTACTTCAGGGCTCTGCAGTCATTCATTCATTCGTCATCAAGGCGGATTTTGTTTTTTAATTGATCTAAGATCCTAGATCGACCCATCCTAAAAAAGCAAGTACCAAAAAATGTCAAGAGAAGTAAAGACGACAGTTCTAATATTGATTACATCACCCATCGGACGCCTGCATATCTATACAAACACTCAATGTACGTGAACAGGTCCTTGGCCTTTTTAATCTTTATATTAAGAGTACTTTACATTACGAGTATTTTACATTAAGAGTACTTTACACCAAGAGTACTTTACATTAAGAGTACCTTACATCAAGAGTACTTTACATTAAGAGTACCTTACATCAAGAGTACTTTACATTAAGAGTACCTTACATCAAGAGTACTTTACATTAAGAGTACCTTACATCAAGAGTACTTTACATTAAGAGTATTTTACATTAAGAGTTGTCTGCATCTGTGGTTTAGGGGATAGTGAAACAATGTTGCACAGTTCTCAGACATACCGAGTTGAGGGTTAGAAATCTGTCGCGGGCGATTTGAAAACATATGACTTTGCTTTGCGTTGATTTTGATGGTACGTTGGTCGGCAAAACAAAGTTTTAAGACGCATCTTTGGGCCCATTAGGGATACTTCTTCTTCTTCTTTGCGTTCATCCGGAGTGTGTTTTTTTTCAGATGTCATTGCGGTGTGTCTGGTTAGGCACCCTTGGGTCGAAACCCTTAGGTCAACACATCCGACTTTTTGCGTGCATTTTTTTTTACCAGGTTAGCATTCCTGGGAGACTCTCACTGTTGTGGTACTGTCCACCTCCCAGCTGGTCAAGTTGAACAGTTGAAGACTGCACGGTCATCCCTCAAATGAAGGAGGGACAGTCCATAGCATTTCCCGCCATCCTGGGTGGCTTCCATAATTGCAGAGCCGACACATAACGCTCTGGTGCTGGGCTCACCGAGGGAATCGTCACGTCCTGCTTATGGCTGCTTTAATTCTTCACTTCAATATATAGGGCATTTCGTTCGCCGCGGGCCGTTCCCGCACAAACCAGACAGGTCTGCAGATGGTATCCACTCAGAGAGTTTTCGGACATGTGCTTGTCGTTGCGCCCGTCAGAGCTGTTCCAGGCACGACAGACATTCGAAAAACTACCTAGTCAGAGCTGTTCCGAATAAGAGCGGCAATCGGAAACTAGGTAGTCAGAGCTGTTCCTAGCACGAGAGACATTCGGACGAGACATTTCACTCGGACGTAAATGCGTAGTGCCAATTTTTAGTTTGCCACCCGTTGGACGGCACTTCCGACTTCGGCGGGCATTTTTTAATGAGGTTAGCCTTCCTCGGGTTTCGTGGCACGTTAGACTTATTGTTGTGATGTCGCGCACATCTCAGCTGGTCAAGATAGAACGATCAACGACATCGCGGTCGACCCTCAAGGGAAGGCAGGGGCAGACCATGGGCATTCCCTCGCTGTCCAAGGAGGCTTCCATAATTGCAGAGCCGGCACATATTGCTCTGAGACTGGGCTCACCCGAGGAGTTGCCACGTCCTGCTCATGGCTGCTTTAGTTCCTCACTTCCATGTGTTGGGCATCTCCCTTGCCACTGGTCGCCCAAGCACACACCAGGAGCGGTCAGACTGCGGGCGACATCCACTTGGTAAGCTTTTGCTTTTGACTTCGGACCACGCAATGGATTCGCTAGCCGTGCGTTCCATTTCGTGTTATTGAGACGTTTTTTTTTTCATTTTTGTCTACACTCTTTATGAGTTAGATACAGATAATTTTCGTAACCATTTCATTCGACTGGGGCATTTTCTGCATTTTAGTACTCGCTCACGAGGTAGGCTACATGTGCTGCCGGCTCAGCACCTTACCTCCGTGCAGCAGTGAACGAGAAACGGCCAGGCCCTCTCATCCGGGAATCCCTCATATTCCCCAGCTGAGAGCCTTCGAACAAGTATCAGAACTGGGCATGTAGCGTGCTCAGTATCTCACTTCTATTTCTCGGTAGGTGTGTATCGGCCCGGCTCTCACATCCGATGGTTTGTGGCTTAGAGGCGTTCAGCCTAAATCCTCGACAGAGAGCCTTAGGCTATTGTCCGGACCAAGAATTTCTGCCTTCGTGCGCCTGATTTAAACTCTTGACTGCTATCCTCAGTCTACCTGCAGAGCAGCAGGTTGTGTCTCTCTTAGTCTGGTCTCTATCCCATGAGCTGTCCGATATGTAGTTTTCATCCATCGACAAGCACATGGGGTCAATGGGACACGCAAGCTTCCCCACCACGGCAAGGTGGAGACACATCGGGGGAGCATTAGGGATACACAAAGTGGAGAGTGGAAAAGAAGAAGTAACAAAGACATTTATTATCTGTTTAAGTCCCCGCTAATCGCTGATATCATGAAGGCTAATAGACTACAATGGCTGGGGCATACAGAAAGAATGGAAGATAATAGGGAAACAAAACTCGCTTACACTCAGGAAATAAATGACCGTAGACCCCGAGGTAGACCAAGAAGACGGTGGGGAGATAATACATATACAGACCTACAAGCACTTGGAATCAACGACTGGCAAGAGAAGGTCAACCAGAGAGACGAATGGAGACGGATTGTATCTGCAGCAAAGAACCTCAATGGCTCGGTACGCTGAAGAAGAAGAAGAAGAAGAAGAAGAAGAAGAAGAAGAAGAAGAAGAAGAAGAAGAAGAAGAAGAAGAAGAAGAAGAAGAAGAAGAAGAAGCAGAAGCAGAAGAAGAAGAAGAAGAAGAAGAAGAAGAAGAAGAAGAAGAAGAAGAAGAAGAAGAAGAAGTTGGTCGGCTCTTCAGAAAGTAACGGAAAACCACTGAACGTAAAATTGCCTAATATATTGCAACCAATAAAAGCTGAGGTCCATTGCAACACTATGTAAAAGGACATTCAATTCATCATCATGTGGCATGCCGATAAGCATGGGCGGTAGTCTTTCGTCATCTCACACAAACACCAGAGTCATGGATCAGCTCTGTGTTATTGCCTCGACCATACTACGCGGCCAAGCTTCTCTGCCTTCCCCTCGTTATTTTCCCCTCAATCTTGCCAATTATCACCAAGTTCTCCAATTTATTTTTTCTCATAACGTGTCCAAAAATAAAAATCTTGACTGCCTACGTCTAATTTCTCTAATCAGTTTAGATACACAACTACCTTCACCATTAAAAGTTAAGCCGCTACCGTCAAAGGAAATATGTGTGAATTATATGTAAAAAGAAACTAGAAAAAGAACAGAAGAAGATGGCGTTTTTTGAAAAACTGATTGTGAAACGATCGTTTGTCATCAGTTCGTTGCTGTAGGAATAGAATGCAGTAAATGCTGGGTTCTTATTTAACGCCCAGAAGTCATGTGGGGACGAAGGCAGACAAGCTTTCTCAGAAGTAATGGGAAATACGAGACGGTATTTTAGAACAGGGCTTCTCAAATGATGAGAGGCGTCGCGCGTCTTCAGTGCCTGGGCTGTGGCAGGTGTGGCGGGAGGTTTCGAAGACGATAGAGAATCGTTTCTGTCTATCAAATGTGTTTGTAACAATTGGTTATGGTTTACATGTTACTGCTTGACGATAAAGAATCGTTTCTTTCTATCAAATGTGTTTGTAAAAATTGGTTGTAGCATGTAGCAGGCTTAGCATCTCGCCACCATTTTGCGGTGGGTGAGTATCGGCCCGACTCTCACATCCGGGAGATGTTGACTTAGAGACGTTCAGTCATATCCCTCAGCGGAGAACCTTAGAGTATGTGTCCGGACCAAGAATTAGTGGCATCGTGCGCCTGATTCGGTCTTTGACTGCCTATTCTCAGTCTACCTGCAGAGCAGCAGACTGTCTCCCTTGGTCTGGTCCTTATCTCAAGGCCTGTCTGACATGTAGTTGTGCTTCTGTGGACAGAGCTCTTGGGGTCATTGGGACACGCAAGCCCCTCTACCACGACAAAGTGGAAACACGTCAGAGGGGATTATTAATACTAACATTATTTTGATTATTGTTTACATTTTTTGTATACTATTTGTTTACTAATTGTCCAGGATTCCCAGCGTATATTGACTGATAATATATATGGACTATACTTTTTTGTTAATCATATACCCAAAGTGCCTAAAGCATGGACAATGGTCATTTACTTTTAGAACAGTGAGACGGAGCACGGAAAACGTGCGACTTTCAAAAAATGACCGCCTGTTTGCTGAGTGCACACAAATCGATGACCACATGGGGCTACCACTGATGGAATCAGAAATCCAGTTTCGTTAGATACCAGCACGACGGATCGGGGTAGGGGACGGAGTAAATGCGTGCATAACCAACTACCTACCGGAATCTTCAGTATCCATACTCGTTGACATCTTCTGAAATAGATGGAGCACCCTGAGTGCCGTGACGTGGGCATTATTTTCCCGTTGAAACATCAGATAAAAGGAGTTTTCTCTCTGTCTGTCTGTCTGTCTGTCTGTCTCTCTCTCTCTCTCTCTCTCTCTCTCTCTCTCTCTCTCTCTCTCTCTCTCTCTCTCTCTCTCTCTCTCTCTCTGTGTGTGTGTGTGTTTCATGTGGTAAAAAAAAATGTTTGCATATCCTTTACAGGACATCGCTGTCAACATCAACATCATTCAGCTTATTGTTGATTTCTTGGCAAGATTACGCTCAGTAGTTTGCCATTGCTTTCTGAGCGACCGGCTCACATACCCCGTAAGTTACCGACGCGGTTTAAACCGCTACCGATTCTCGCCGTCGTTACGTTACTCATGACAGTATACGGGATTACGGAGAAAGTTGCTAACTCCTAGGCCTGGAAGACCGGCTTTCATGTGTAAGCCTAGCTGACATTGCAATCAAGCTCATTTGTAAACACAGAAGCCATAAACAACAGATTGCACGATTTATTGCCTGGCAGATTTCACTTCATCACGTCAGGTAGATAGTGCAGAGATATATATCATATGTAGTGAATACATGAATTTTACTTTAGCTGAAGTACTAAATACATAGTCACTGATATTGTTCTAATGTGGAAAATGTTATACCCACGGTAATCTAAGATTTAAAAGGAAGTCAGTTCCAACAGAAACATTTAAAGAAACAATTGGGACAAAGTCATTTAAAAAAACAACTAGCAAAATATGTAAAGTAACAAATAGAGGCGAAATTTGTAAATACACGGTAATATCAATTGTTGCGGAAAATCTGGAGCCACCGTTTGGGAACCGTTGTGGTCTTGCTTGCAGTGTCGTGTTAAAGATAAGATGACAGAAGGGAGGGAGATAAAGAACAACAACTGAGAGGACAGACAAGCAGAGATGCAGATGGGGGAAGCACGTGCCAGCTGATTTGTTCGCTTTCGACTCCCAAAATGGGATGTCCTCGTTGCAGGCTGCGCGGGTGGAGCAGTGGCGTCCATTTTAGGCAGAGAATGCAGGAGCGCGGTTCAAATTTGCGGCTAAGCGGGAACAACTCCACAATGAAATAGGGTGGAGGGTACCCGAAGACAATGGCTGCATGGAGCGCCAGAAGGCATTGATTGATACCCCTGTTTGTGCGTTGGAAACAATAGGAGGAGAGGCAATAGAAACGAGAAATAAAACGCGGGGAAGCAAAGGAGGGAGAATAAAGAATACGACCCTGGATGAAAGGAGGAGAGAGGGGGAAAAGTGAGGAGATGTGGTTAATATTTGTCACGTGACATTCGCATGGCGGCAAAACGACATCTATGCCTTGGGTGCTGCAGTCAGAAGCTGGATGCCAGACGAGACGGGCGAGAGACATTCTAGTCAATGTCTGGTCAGTGAGCAGGTTGTCTGTGTTGGTTTCTTCGTGTGGCACACAGTTATGGTCATTTCACAATCGGATTAACACAGGAGGTAGGCTTGAAGGAATGTGTCCGTTACTTCTGTACACCAGGTCTCGAATCTGTCTGTCTGTCTGTCTATCTATCTATCTATCTATCTATCTATCTATCTATCTATCTGCCTGCCTGCCTGTCTGTCTGTCTGTCTATCATCTATCTATCTATCTATCTATCTATCTATCTATCTATCTATCTATCTATCTATCTATCTGCCTGTCTGTCTGTCTGTCTGTCTATCTATCTATCTATCTATCTATCTATCTGCCTGTCTGTCTGTCTGTCTGTCTATCTATCTATCTATCTATCTATCTATCTATCTATCTATCTATCTATCTATCTATCTATCTGCCTGCCTGTCTGTCTGTCTGTCTATCTATCTATCTATCTATCTATCTATCTGCCTGCCTGCCTGTCTGTCTGTCTGTCTATCATCTATCTATCTATCTATCTATCTATCTATCTATCTATCTATCTATCTGTTTGTTTATCTACCTACCTCTCTCTCTCTCTCTCTCTCTGTCTGGCTGGCTGGCTGTCTGTCTATCTGTCTATCGGTTTGTCTGTCAGTCTGTCTGTCTGTCTGTGGAGAGAGAGACAAAGGAATAGTGTGTTAGTTAGTTGTATGTCGTTTTACAGGACGTCGCAGTCAACACCAGCATTGTATGTTGTTTGTGATGTCTTGGCAAGTCTACGTTCAGTAGTTTGCCATTGCTTTCTGAACGGCCTGCACCCATATCATGTCGTATAAAACCAACCCTAGGCGGTTTGCTGCCAAATCGTCATAGATGTGTTTCTAACGCGGTATGCAGGGTTACGAACTGCGTCGGTAAACACTTCGCCACGGAGCCGGCATAGTGTGTATGTATGAAACAATGTTTGTGAGTTTGAATGTGGGTGTGTGAGTATATGGTCATGAGTCTGAGTGTTTCTGTTAATGATGTATGTATGCTTGTATACGTGTGTGTGTGACACACCTACGTGTGTGTGTGATGTGTGCTTGTACGTGTGTATGCACGTACGAATGTAATTGTATACGTACATGGGCATCTGTGTTATTCTGTATGTATATGTGTACCAGGATGGCTTGTCCATGTGGCATGGCCGAGACAAGAACACTGAGCTGATCCACGATTCTGGTGATCCAGTGAAATGGCGAATCATGACCGCCCATGCTTGCCGGCATGGCACATGATAGATGGATGGACATGAAGAAATTGAAAATGTCACACTTTGAATATTTTCCACCTATAATCAACGGTATGAATGAAGTCAAACATAATATGGCCATACTAGTGCAGAGGTTCAACAGTATTTAGAACCTATGGCACAACACCAGCAAAGAAATTAAATTAACATGTATTAAAACATGAGTCTTTACTGCAGCAACAAATAGAGTGGGAGTCTCTGTGGCGAAGTGGTCAAGCCGTTTGACTCGGGCTCCGAAGGTTGTGGGTTCGATTCCGGGCCGTGTCCTTCAGTTCACGAGTGAAATTTTTCGAAGACTCCTGTGGGTCGACGCTGGAGCTACAGAGTTCGTGCTTTGTGCGACGCTTTCCGAGCTGCGGAAAGAGATCGAGCCATATGAGATAAAACCCGGTGTAATGAAGTCGACCCTGTCGACTTTTAAGCGACTTTTTTAAAGATGTGTGTCATTAAAGAAGAACAACGGCGCTTCTGAAGTTCAGTGTTGATAAGTTCTTAGAATACCCTGCACCATGAAGAGGAAATATTCCGACGTTCTACAAGATCTGAACATCCAAGAAATCTGGATCAAAAATAGCATCGTGAAGTACTTTGGCCATAGTAAACTTATTATGGCTTGAAGAGATCAGCGATGGAAGACATGGTTCCAGAAAGAAGAGGCTGGAGTCGCCTGGTATAAAGATGAACACGTGGCATTGCTAACACCTTGACCGTGAGGGCACAGGAGGCAGGGGATCTAACCAGGGATGAAGAAACATGTGGGCGGGCCGTGATTAGAGCGAGGCTCTACCAAGGACCTGTTACATAATGATAACACTGAGATTAGTCATTAGTCGCGGTTCCAACTTCACGGCAACGGGTCGTAACCATTATGTTCCGTTCCTGTGCCAGTGAATATCACACAAATGCTTCTCACTGTCCTATGTGAAAAGTGGAACAGACAGGAGTCTCGGCAAGCCAACAGCCCGCACAGGTATACTATGCATAATCCCGCCGCCAAAATGCCAAAACAAACATCCTCCACGAAAAATACAGTTCATCTTCGATGTAAGCTGCAGTCACTAGAAAATCAGTAGCCAATTACTGCATAAGACAACTCAGTCAGTTCAGCGACAGGCCGGCCGCCATCATTCTGAACATGCAGTTCAAGCTATAAACAACCGCGGACAGATGTAAAAGCATTCCACACGAAATTTACAGCTCACAGTGTCGCTGCACGCACTCAACTCAGTAGCAGGGCGACGGAACCATGACCAGTCCAACATGAGGAAAATGCGTGTGCAAACCGCAGCCCCACATATAAATACTCCAGAGGTCTTAGCCATTCAAATACCTATCCTCCATGTTGGGGACCGGAAATCCATTCTCCATTAGCTTACTCTGCTGCCCATCTATAGAATTACCATTCACTCAACCGATGAACTACAATGACAATAACAACTACTCATTTAATAACAAGCTCTTCGGGTGGGTTAGAGTAGTTGATAGGGAGATGTGGTATTAATGTCATGAACGAGGTTGGACAAGGGCTTTACTCCTGCGTTCGTTGTCTCGCTAAGTGAAGGAAATATTGGTCACCTATTCTCTCCGTGCATTGAGGCCTACAAATTGGATAGCTCTATCACATTACCAGCTCATAGCAGGAAACTACTTCGGGGCAAATGTTTACTAAATATATTTTTTAATATATACTTATAATATTCCACACTGACTCCAGCCGGTACTAACATATCGCAATACTACTGACCGTTTGATAAGATGTATGTATGTATGCATGTATATGTGTATGGTATCTAGTATGCTTGTGTTCCGTAGGTGTGTGTGTGTGCGTGCGTGAGTGCGAGTGTGTGTGTGTGTGTGTGTGTGTGTGTGTGTGTGTGTGTGTGTGTGTGTGTGTGTGTGTGTGTGTGAGAAGTTTTTAATTGTATACATTTTTCAATGTCCCAATGTTACAAACTCGTGTTTATAGCGACACTGATTTAGTATGCAAAAGGTTACATACATAATTAATGTCTGAAAGAGAAGTTGTAAGGAGGGAAGTATAAGGATGGCATTGTGTCTAATTGTTAACGCTTTGAATATAAAATTCGTTCTGTGTGTCTGACAAATTTATCTATCTGGATATTTAACCGTCCATCCATCCATCCATCCATCCAAATCGATGGAAAGATGGATGGATGGATGGATGGATGGCTGAGTGGGTCGGTGGGTGGGTGTGTTGGTGCCTGGCCGTCCGTCTATATAGTTCTTAGGTTTTCTTGTCAGCTGTAATGGGTTAGTTAGTTAGTCGACAGATCATCCTCATTGCACATCGAACCATTCAGTTCATAAGTGCTCGGATCCCCTCCTCAGCAAATCCCGGAGCGTTTAGCAGCTAACACCAGTTCTGTGTTGGTTTATCAATCTTCTTTGGAAACGGTGTTCCAAATGGAAATGCCATGCCTGGTGCACACGCTCTGGCACCGGGATTGCAATTTGTGTCATATAGTGAGAAGACACGCCCTGGGAGTCACAGCACAACCACTGTACAAACAAACGTGAAACATTTGCACCAGGAGTTTCTTCTCAAGATCTGCGCCGATGCTACGGAGTTCGTGCATTGAGCGAAGCAATCCTTGAGTGAATTTTCGCAGCGAGTGTGTTTCTGTGGTGTTCGGTTTTTCAAAATGGCTGTAATGGGTCTAAGTATGATGATAAAATAACTGTCACCTGGCCTCGTAACGACACCATCTAGTTTAACGTCAGTTGATATCATTGCCAGCCCCGTGACAGTTCGTAATCCCGCATACCCGCGTTCGAAACACAGCTGTGGGCGGTTTGGCAGCAGAATGCCTTGCGTTACTTTTTTACGAAATGGTATGGGTGCTGGTCGTTCAGAAAGCAAAGGCAAACGTAAACTTGCCAAGAGATCGCAACAGCAGAAAATACTGGTGTTGATTGTGGCATCCTGTAAAGGATATGCAACTAACGTGTAACTTTATATCACTTCCCCTAGAGGACAGTGAGTTCAGAACATCACCAATAATCCGCTCATGTCACTAACAGATGCAGAGCGACCTGCTTGCCACAGATGTGCCTTGAAATCGAATGTAATTAAACCAACTCTCACTGCATGTCACATAATCATGATGGCGGCCATTAATTCACACTCGTACGGTAGCATCTGCCTAGAATTACATGTACCTTAGCCACGGCAATCACCGCCGATCATTTTATTAACTGATTTAGTGCTAAAGGATAATATATCGTCAAATGCGACACCCCATTTAGACAGAACGATACATCGCCACACTAGGTCATCGTGTTATTTGTTTTATTTCGTCGTATCTTTTGCAGGTGTAATTTTCAGTGAATGGAAATGTACATTATACAATCCTAGTTCAACTGATCGTGTACCATGTTGGTACAAATCTACTTTTTGTGTGGCACTGAATCAGTTAAAACGGTGTTCCAAATGGAAATGCCATGCCTGGTGCACACGCTCCGGCACCGAGATTGCAATTTGTGCCATCTAGTCAGAAGACACGCCTTGGGAGTCACAGCACAACCACTGTACAAACAAGCGTGAAACATCACCTGCCCATGACTGATGGAAAGTCATTCCTGTTTCTTGGGTTTCCTGTTTGTGCAATATGATTCTCCGTGGTTGGAGAGTTCCTGGGATGTGTGTATAAGGGAGCACGGGTTTGGGGAGGAGTTGTTGTTTTAGGCCATCCTTTGTTCATCAATGTCGGTTTTATATTACTGTGACGTCTCGTTTGCTAAGCCGATGCTGCGGCGAAGGCTTTCCGAAAACAATTCGCAATTTCTCAAGCCGCGTTCGAAACTACGCTGCAGGCGATTTAGCAGCAGACCACCTTGCGTTGGTTTTTATACAGTGGTAGAGTGCCGGGCGTTTAGAAAGCACTGGCAAACTACTGAACGTAAAGTTGCCAAGAAATCACAGCTACAATTTGCTGGAGTTGACCGTGACGTCCTGTAAAGGATATACAACTAACTTTTAACAACTCGTTTGCTGAACCTGTTTGGTGCTGGCGTGACTCTCTCTAAATGATCGCGTCATAACAGGTCCCTGCATCGGAGCCCACTGACAATGTTCTCGGCCCTTCACCAGTTTCCCCCCCCCCCCCCGCCTCATGTATGTTCATGCAAGGGGTGCCTTCGGTGTTCTGTGGCCATCGTCGTGCTGACAGACCGCTGCCTTTTCTTGCGGGAACTATTTCAACTAGGAGCTCTTGGCATAAGATGGGTGATAGCCTGAGCTCCATTGTGGGGTGAAAGAAGTGTGTATGTATATATCTATGTGTGTTCTTAAGTATGTATGGGTGGATGGATGGATGAATGTGTGTATGCATTGATGTATTATGCATGTCTATAGGTAGGTAGCAGGTAGACAGGCTTTAGGTGGGCAGGTAAGTTTACATGTGTATGTGTTCGTACATGTGTGTGTGGTTCTGTAGTACGCACACTTCCCTCCCCCACCCTTGGGTATTCACGCACGCTCTCCAAATAACGAACTAAATAATAAATTAACACGTAGCACGCTCAAGGACGAATCAGAACTATAAATGCAAACATATAAGAATACTAACTCAATTGTCACGACTACCTTTGATCGTTAGTGCCGATGAAATCTGGCAACGGAAGTGGTACGATCAGCCCGGCCCGACAACTAGACTAACCAGGTTTGCTCACCATTAGCATGGGAAAACTCTCACCCAGGTCTATAACTTTCGTCTGGCATTCGTGATCACGTGCCTGCTTATCCGCCCGCAGGCGTTCAGCTTGTTCATGTGGGTGCATGGGTCGCGACGTGTTCCTGTGATTGCAGCAGTCATTATATACTCATGTGGGAAGCATTGGGGACTGGGGTAGCGTAGTGGATTGACACTGATATGATGGTTGTGGGTTCGATCCGCAGCTGGGCGGATTTTGATTTTTAAAAATTGAACTGGCACTCAATTCGAACCATACCTGTTATTTTCATTAGCCTCTGCAAGATTCGCATACATTTAGCTCTGTGGGCGGCTTTTGGCACCCTAAGAGTCTTGTAGATGCTTTCATCAACAAAGATCCATACCACAACTTGTTTGCATCCAATAGACTGCTGTGGTGGCTTGGGTTTTTCTGCATGATATCCCTGTATTGTTGTTTCTTTGTATCTATTGTTGTTGACTTCTGCCTGACATTTGCATCTCTCCGCTGGTTGCAGCACTACACGTCGCACTGTATGTTAAACGCGCACACACTCACACGGTCTTGAGTTGCCAGATGTAATAATCCAGCCAGACAGGATCGGCGGTTGGGAGGCGCACTCTCGATCAGTCGGGCTAGTAAGCCGATGTCCCTTATTGTCATGATAACAGCAATGATAACAGCAAAAACAGTGCTAGTAGTTATCGTAACTCGAAACTAGTGAAATCAGAGACGAAAGGGGTTAAAGTAATCAGTAGAAGAGAGTTAATTCCCCAATACCCTAGAGTCAATATTGTGATAGCTCTGTGACCGTTGTGAGTAACTTTCATAGACTTTGTTTCGTTTTTCAGCTGGTTATACTTTTATAATATGTTCTACATAACTACATGTTGTATCAATATACTTTTGGGAGGAAACTTTTGTAGAAATCATCTTTATGTGCTATGTCGATAAGCCTGGGCGGTCTTGGTTCGCCATCTTACACGATCATGAAAGTCTTGGATCAGATATGTGTCATTGTTCCGATTTAACTATATGGATATATTATCCAGATATTGATCTCTCTACTTTCCCCGTGCATTTTTCCCTTCAATTTTGCCAGTTGCCCTTAAGTTTGTTTTTGTTCTGTTTCCCTGTCTATGCAGAATATTTCTAATCAGTATACGGTTTTCATTTATTCTTTGATGAATTGTCTCATTCATTTTTTTTTTTTTTTGGGGTCCGCCTGTAGTATTCTATGCATGTTCTTCAGAAATCTCAATACCGCTGCCATTAGATGTTTCTCGTGGTGTCTTCTTGTGTACAAAGATACAAATGGAATGTTCTCACTTACAAAGGCTGCGGTTTTTCATCTCAGCTATAAATCTCATTCTCATTTACCACTGTATCTGTTCGAAAAACCGCATCTTGCTTCACAATTCTCGGGCCTTCTGTAAAAATCTGAATCCGTGTTTACAAAGGCGAAAATCGCTTGCCAGATTGCCACATTTGAAGCTAAAAGAGAAATGGCAAACGATTACTCAAAACTAATATCTGTTCACGGCAAATACGTTTCTTTGTTTACGAAGTGTAGCCAAACATAAAAAGCTAAATGTCGGCTTCCGAATAATTAAAACCCGTCACAGCTAGACGTTCTCACAAACTACTGCCGGTGTTAACCCCTTTTTCCTCGCCCGGAAGCAAAAAGAGAATGCTTCCTCCATTATGTGTTTCGCGGCTTGTGCACTATTGTAGCAGCCCCTGCTGTCAATGATCGCTAGTCAATGGGCTCTCCGTCTGCACATTCTGTGCTCTCGACGTTTCGCCAAATAGTGTTAGCACAATTCTATACCATAGATTTGGAGTGGGACTCAAGTGTGCAGTATGGTCGGGCCGCCCGTCGCTGTAACATAAAAAGAGTTTTAGAGGGACTGTATATATTTCTCCGTTGTAGTGAGTGTAGTAACGGTGAATTGTTTCAAATGATGTAGTTTTTAGCGGTGTTATAGAAGGCTGGGATAGGTTACCCCTACCTTGCCTTTCCATTGAGTGTTGTAGAAATGCGTTGGTCAAAATTGCGTAATTTTTTTAACAAAGCAGGAAAACTGACAATGAAATCTGCTAAATTTGGGACACATTTTGTGACAGCCAGTTGCCTTTGACTGTTTGCTATGCCGTCCAGTGTAAGTATTACAATATTAGGCTTTAAGCTTTCGTTAATTGAATTACGTTGTAGTGGATGGTGAGTTGTTTTAATGAAGCTGCCATGACACGGTGGATAGAACAGTTGCTTCAATAGACAGCGGCGTGGGTTCAATCCGACGTTACAGAGAACTTTCTTCGACAGTATGTTGCTGTTGTGGTTCTTCTTTTCTTCTCCTCCTCCACTTCTTCTTCGTCTTCTACTACTGCTACTACCACCACAACTATTACTATTACCACCACTATTGCCACTATCAGTATCACCACCTCTACTACCACCACTATCACTACTACTACTACCTACGATCGTTATCTGTAATGATTACATTATCAGCCATGGATGCCTATGATTATCTTCTTCTTCTTCTTCTTCTTCGTTCATCCGGAGTTTTTTTTCCGGATGTGATTGCGTTGTGCCTGTTTACAGCAGAGCTGCGTTCTTGCGCCGTTAGGCCGACACATCCGACTTCTGCGGGCATTTGTTGACCGGGTTAACCTTCCCGGGGGTTTCTTAGGACGTTTGACTCTCACTGTTGTGGTGTTATCCCCCATCCCAGCTGGTCCATATAGAACAGCCAAAGATCCTGGTCAGCCCTCAAGGGAAGGCAGGGGCAGACCATGGGCATTCCCCGCCATCCAAGGAGGCTTCCATACTTGCAGAGCCGATACATAGCGCTCTGGTACTGGGCTCACCCAAGGAATCGTCACGTCCTGCACATGGCTGCTTAGCCTCACTTCCGTATATTGGGCCTTCCGTTCACCATAGGCTGTTCTTCCGGAAACCAGAAGTATGCAGTCTGCAGATGACATCCACACAGTGAGCTTTCGATTCGGACTTTCCATGTAATGGATTTGCTATCCAAGCAATATTCCATTTCGTGCCACTAGGACACTTTTCCACCTTTTATGAAGTCCACACAGTGGGCTTTAGATTCGGACTTTCCACGTAATGGATTTGCTATCCAAGCAATATTCCATTTCATGCCACTAGGACACTTTTCCACCTTTTATGAAGCCCACACAATGGGCTTTTGATTCGGACTTTCCACGTAATGGATTTGCTATCCAAGCAATATTCCATTTCGTGCCACTAGGACACTTTTCCACCTTTTATGAAGCCCACACAGCGAGCTTTCGATTTGGACTTTCCACATAATGGATTTGCTATCCAAGCAATATTCCATTTCATGCCTCTGGGTCTTCATGCACCTTTAAATGTCAACCTGTATGTAGTTAAAGTAAGCTGCGGTCAACTTGAGCTTGTTGATATCTCCATAGAGCTTGTCCTCAAATGAAGCAGGTGTGGGCCAAAATATCTTTCTCTGTTCTGCATACGTTGGGCAATCCTGCAGCAAATGTTTTGCTGTCATTTTTCCAGTTCTACAATTACATTCATCGGTATCTCCTATCTTTAGTTTATTGAACAAGTGGTATTTCAGCCTGTTATGTCCTGTGCGGAGTCTGAAGATTGCTACTTGTTCTCTTCGGTCGAGTTTGTAATATGCATCATCCTTCTGATGGCCTGGATGCTCCGATTCCCATTTGGTTCTATAAGTGCTTTTTATCAACCTCTTTGCCTCATTATAGGTTATGTCTATGTCAGGCTGTGGTAGTCGTCCGCCCTCTTTTGCCAGTCTGTCAGCCTCTTCGTTTCCAGGTATACTGCAATGTGATGGGATCCACTGTATTACAACTTTTTTGGATTTCTGGCATAGACCATGGAGTGCTGCTCTTAGGTCAGTTAGTTCTGTGCTGTTATTGCTCTTCAGTATTGAGACAGCTGACTTTGCATCTGTGAAGATAGCTATTTGCTTCTCTTTATTTTCCTCCATCAGGAGCATTTCTGCTGCAGTTTTCAAAGCCTCTACCTCCGCTTTGAAGTTACTTGAAAATTTTCCAGTTGCCATTGAATGTGTTTTTTTCACTCCATTTTTTAAATTTAGGAGAATTCCTCCTCCTCCATTCTCTATTGAATTTTTGGCTGATCCATCTGTATATGCATGGGTCCAATTCCTGCTTGGGTAATGTTCTTTTATGTAGTTTAGGGTTATTTCTCTTCTTTCGGTTTCATGCTGAGTGTTCTTTTTCTCAATACCAGGAATGTTTTCTATCATCTCAGGCAGTTGCTGCTGTCTCCAAGCTGGGAACTTGTGTGCATTGTGTATGGGCTTGACTGTTGATATGTTAAGTATAGGATCTGCCCTAATCCTTCGTTTTGCAGTTTCTACAAAGTTGCTACGCTTCAGTCTTCCCTTTCCAAAACCATTAAATCTGTTGTACATAGGGTGGTCTGTCAATCTTCTAAATTTTTCTGCTTGTTGCTGGGCTCTGCTATCTCTTCTATCCTGCATTGGTTGTAAACAAGTGATCTTTTCTAGTTCATTAATAGGCGTTGTCTTCAGGCTTCCAGTTATGATTCGCATTCCTTGGTTTTGGACTCTACTTATTTTGTTAAAATTTGACTTAGCTGCTGTTGCCCAAGCTGCAATGCCATATTCCAGTACTGGCCTCACCCGTCCAGTATATAACTTCTTGAGAACTTTCTCATCTGCTCCCCACGTTGTACCAGCAAGCTTTTTCATGATTGCCATTCTCTGCCTTGCTCTTGTTCGATTTTTCTCAACCTGTGTCTTCCATGTCAGGCGACGATCAAAGGTGACTCCTAGATAGTTTGGATTTTCTTCATGGCGCAATATTTTTCCATTCAATACCAGCTTAGGTTGCTGAGTTTTATTTGAGAGGGAGAACACTGTGCATGTTGTTTTCTCCTCACTTATCTTCACTAGCCATGATTTTGACCAGTCCTCTAGCGCTAATAAGGCTTGCTGTATTCTGCTGTTAGCTGTACTAATATATTCTTCAGATGTCCATATGGCTAGGTCATCTGCAAAGGAGGATGTGTGTACTCTGGCTGGAAAATTTTCTGTGATGTCATTTATATATGCTAGGAATAATGTTGGTGAAAGAACTCCTCCTTGGGGGACACCTTGCTCCAGCAGCATCATTTTGCTTGTTTGTCCTTGTACTTTTGTCCTGGCAGTTCTGTTCTCAAGGTAGTGGCTGATCCATTTATACATTTTTCCACAAACATGCATGTTTTGCAGTTTTACTTTCAGTCCTTCCTTCCATACTTTATCAAATGCTTTTTCTAAATCTATCCAGACTGCTAGTGTGTGCTTTTTCTCTTGGAAGGCATCCTCTATTTCCTGAGCTATATAGGTTATTTGATCTTCAGTGGATCTGTATTTTCTGAATCCTGCTTGGTGTGGTGTTAAGAGTTTGTTTTCTTCCAGATGCCATGTTAGCCTGCCATTGATAATGCGTTCCATTAATTTTCCTACACAGCTAAGTAGACTGATAGGTCGATAGCCATTTGGTTCTTCCAGGTCTTTTCCTTTCTTTGGGACTGGTATTAGTATAGCTTCCTTCCATGCCTGTGGGACTATTCCTCTCTTCCAGCTGTTATTTAGGACTGCTAGTAGTTTCTTCTTTGCCTTGGTGCCTAGTCCTATTAGCATTTCATTTGTGATTCCATCCTTTCCTGGTGATTTCTTCTTTTTTAGGGTATTCATTGCCTGTTCCATTTCTTCCATTGTTAGATTTGCCATCATATATTCTGCTGCTGTCTCTGTATTTCTATGATGTATCTGTTTGTCTTTGATTGCTTTCTTCTGTTCGGTTGTAATATCAATGTGGTTTGCATTTGCATAGTGTTCCATTAGTGCATTTGCAGCCTTTTTTCCTGTAAGCAAGGCATTTCCTTGTTTAATTGTTATTTGTTTGTTTCTAGGTCCTTCATTGTTCATGGCTTTCACTAGTTTCCATAGTTTGTTTCCATCCCTGTCAAAATTCAGGTTTTCTGTTTTTTCCCTCCAACAATCTCTTGTTGTTTGATTTACTGTTCTTTTATATTTTGCTGAGATGGCTTTGAGAGAGATGTTTGCTTCAATTGTTTGTTCTCTCTCTGCTGTCTTCCTGGCATCTTCAACTTTGTCCTCCAAACTTTGTAGTTCTTCAGTCCAGTATGGTTTGTAATTTTTCCTCGCTCCTCTTGGAATGGACTCAGTGGCTGCCTGTATTATCGCTCTGTTTAGACTTTCCACCATTTGCTTTATGTTGCCATATCGTGTATTTATGTTTTCACAATATTTGTCTGTTAGTATGGCAAATCTGTCCCAATCTGCCCGTTTGTAATTCCAGCGGGGCAAGGGCTTTTGCTCCTGTGGAACATACTCCGTATTCATTACAAGCTTGATTGGTCTGTGGTCACTACCTGCTAATTGGTCCAGCACATGGCGATCGATTTTGTGGAGGATGTCTCCTGTGCAGAAAGCTAAGTCTGGAGTAGAAGTGGTAAGCCATCTTCTGGAGTAGAAGCTCGGTGTGTCATCCGCTTTGTTGAGTAGATGGAGATTTGAGTCTATTTCCCAGTCCTCCAATTCATCTCCTCTTTTGTCAGTATCTGGGTATCCCCATCTTTCTGAACGGCTATTAAAGTCTCCAACAATAATGCAGTTTGTGTCAGTTATTTTCATGATTGAGAGTGTAAGGTCCTTATCTGCTGGGCTATACAGATTGTAGATTCTTATTTTCACGTCCTTTATCATTATATCAACACCTATAATTTCCGTTTGGTTGTCAGAGATCACAGATACTTCGCTGCAAGGTATTGTATTTCGTGTAAGTATTAGAACTCCTCCTTTGTGTCCTTCGCGGTCGAAACGTGTGGCCTGATATCCTCTGACTGAGAATTTGTGATTGGCGTTGAGGTGTGTCTCTTGAATGCATGCCACATCTATTCTATCTTTATGAAGACGCTGTGTTAGGGAGTCTTTCTTCTTGTAAACTCCTTCGGCATTCCACTGTAGTATGTTGAGTGTCCGGGGTATTTGGTCAATAGCTCTTAACCTACTCCTCTGTGCCTTGACTCCACAGCACAGGGGAAGGTGACCACCAGTAGTCATGGGTGGACCCCCTCGAGGCAGGGGGCCCGGCACTATCACCGCCTGATGGGACTTCACGGGATTAGCACCATATCGATTAATTTTGATTTGTGACATCATGAATTAAGTTACGTTGCACTGCTTTGTCAAGCCTGTGGCTCAGTACATCCGATTTCGACAAGCATTTATTCGGGATGCTTTCCCTAGCCTTTGACTGTCCCCAGTCTACCTACAAGGCAGCAGGTTTTACGTTGCACTGCTTTGTCAAGCCTGTGGCTCAGTACATCCGATTTCGACAAGCATGTATTTGGGGTGCTTTCCCTAGCCTTTGACTGTCCCCAGTCTACCTACAAGGCAGCAGGTTTTACGTTGCACTGCTTTGTCAAGCCTGTGGCTCAGTACATCCGATTTCGACAAGCATGTATTTGGGGTGCTTTCCCTAGCCTTTGACTGTCCCCAGTCTACCTACAAGGCAGCAGGTTTTACGTTGCACTGCTTTGTCAAGCCTGTGGCTCAGTACATCCGATTTCGACAAGCATGTATTTGGGGTGCTTTCCCTAGCCTTTGACTGTCCCCAGTCTACCTACAAGGCAGCAGGTTTGTGTGTCTCTTCGTCTGGTCCCTCTCCCTTGACCTGTCCGACATGGGTGCCCCTACCAGTAGCTGTGCTACCGTCGGCATAGCTCTTGGGGTCATTGGGACGCACAAGCCCCTCTACCTCGTCACGGTGGACACACAGCAGAGGGGCTATGATTATTAAACTTCATAATAAGCAGCATCAACATTTCCCATCCTCAAGATGAACCGTGTTAGTTATATATATTTACAGCTTCGAATTTAGTGTTGATTCAGTGGGCCAGGATATCTTTCTTGGCTGGCTGTAGAGAGGACAGCCCTGCTGAACATGTTCAGCCGTATCTTCAATTAGTCCCCCTGAGCACAGTGGTGAAACAGACGCTGCCAGTGCATATGTTTATATCCGTTAGTCCCCGCTCTGAGGTGAAGGGGGGTAATCTGTACTGTCTGTCAAGAGTGTGGTGGTCGTCATTGGGTTTGTTCTTTATATTTCTTGTAACCAGAACCACCTTCTTCTTCTTCTTCTTCTTCTTCTTCTTCTTCTTCTTCTTCTTCTTCTTCTTCACGTGCCTGGTCTAGAGCAGACATGGGCGATTGTGTTGGTTACATCATTCTATGTTGCCTAGCTATTTAAGCTTTCCACATACATCTGTCCCTGTCTTCCTCTGTTTCTGCCGACTAGTACTTTTCCATATGAGACTTGTTTCTCTATTCCACCTCTTCTGTTCATTATCCCCATAAATTTCGTCTGTGTTTAATGTTTTTAAGGTCGTATTTCCACTTCCTCCAGTTCCTTCACCATATCATTACACATTGTCCAGCATTAGCGTCCACACAAAAGAACAGGTCAAACAAGACTTTTCAGTGAGCGGCAATTTGTACCGCTTATATTTATGTTGTTTACCACGCTGCTCATTCGTGTAACACAATCTTTGGATATGGCAATTATGTTTTTCATCTGTGTATCATCTTCCCATAGACCAAATGGAATCAGAAGAAGAGGCTGGTCGTGTAAACGCTGGACCGAGGGAATAACAGAGTCCATGGACATCTCGATATATGAAGACCATAAACGGACATTCTCCCATTGTTTATGCTTCACCTCGACACCGCAAGGTACACGAGGGATGAGATGCGATGATCTTCCGCTAGATGTCACGAAGTAGCCTAGATATTGATAAATAATGACCTGTTTGATTGTTATGATTTTAAAAACATATATGCCTCATACAGTAGTTTGTGTTTCCTTGCTACAATCATACAATATGTGCACAGTGTGCTTTTATATGTTTGGTTGTTTTTTTAGTTTTTTTTAGAGGTATGATACTGCGTTATCTTCTTGTTCAAACCATGCTTCCTTGTTTCCCTGTTCGTTCTACTCATCATTATGTAACAGGTCATTGGCAAAACGTCACTGTCATCGCGGCCCGCCGACAAGTGTCTCCATCTCTAGCCATTCCTCAGGCACCCTCATGTCCATGGTGTCTGCCATGTCCCGTGTCCAGCCAGGTTGACCCCGGCCTCTGCTTCCAGAAATCCCGCCTTCCTTCCCAGTTCTCTCCAAGCCGCCGTGGACGTTTAATATATAGCCGAAGATTTTCAGTTTCCGAAACAGGAAGTTGATTATGAGCCAGTTTTCTTCGAATCTTGTAGAATGTCAGTATATTTCTTCCTGTTAGTTGGCCGTATTGTAAGAGCTTGTCTGCAACATTTAACTCAGTGGTTCTCAGACTTTTTTGGCCCATGCACCCCTTCACCATATGTTCAGAATATCATTACCCCCCCCCCCCTTTCGTATTTCCTCCCTATAAATCCCCCCGCCCCTACACAGTATATGTAAAAATGGAAGCTAAATTTAATAACACATACTAGAACAAGTCTATCATAAAACATATACGAATTTCATGAGGGCGAGAAGTACAAAACTGTAAATTATAGAGTGAAAAATCAATATCAAGTAATCGGTTCTTGTATTAATACGATCTTGAAAGAATCTTAATTTCCCCCCCCCCCCCAACCGGTATCCTTAAAATTCCCCCTAGGGGAGGGGGGGGAGATTTTCCCCATTGGTTGAGAACCATTGATTTAACTGATTAAGTGCCGAAGGATAATATATCGCCAAATGTTACCTCCATTTGTGACAGAAGGATTATATATCTCTACACTAAGGTCATCGTGTTATTTTTTTAATGGTATCTTTTGCAATTTCAATGCTCAGTGAATGTAAATTTATATCATATTACTTGTTCACTTCATAGTGAATCATTCTTGGTCCAGACCTACTTCATGTTTAGCACTAAGTCAGTTAAGCTCAGTCCCCAATGTTCTTCTGTGGTGATTGCGAAATAATTCGTTGTTAAATACTCCATTACTTACATGACATCCATATTTTGTCATAGAAAAGATGCATGTTCTCAAATATATGACTTTAATGTGTTTGCTGACGCTGTACCACCGGATCTTAACACTGTTTAACCTCTCTTGTTCTTTTATTTGCCCTCGCTCGCTTTGAACTCAAGCGTAGTCCATACACACTACTCCCAGTAGCACTGGGCTGAATTTTGCGTGTGCATTAGCTTTCTCTATTACCAGTGCCGCTCGCCATCAGGCGAACCCACTCCGACTTCAGAAGCACGCTGTACTTGTAATTTACGTCCCCAAATCAAGGACGAGAAGTGAACATTTTAGTCCAAGTGAACATTTTAGTCCAGCAGAACCGTAATGGGGTTGAGTTCCCTACATCAGCATCAGCACACCAGATGTTTAAAAGCGGGGGATCTTCTCCGTTCAGCCATACTGATCTCAGCCTCTGTATCGCCACGGCCAGCCGTATCTGGCTACGTCTGGGCATTACGCATTGTTGTTGGTTGGGAAGCTAGGATATTCAAAGAGTGTGACATCACTGTCGATTGTGATCTTTAGTTGGCGTGTAGTTTTGTCCGTGGACACTCGTATGTTTTGTTTACGTTCAGAAAAAGATTGAGATTTTAATCGTCTCTTGACAGACAGGGTAACTCTTTTAATCCTTGTTTTTGGTTTTGGGTTTTTTTCAAGGAGGAGGACTATGTCATCTGCATATCTAAGACCAGGAATTGGATTTCTACTAGTTGTGACCGGATCAAAATGTCTCTAGTCTCGACAAGTTTGACATTTCCCGTTACATGTTCAGCGTATATAGGGAGATAATGCAGCTTCTAAAGGGATTTCAAATACGTGAAAGCATCACCGATTGGGAATAGAGTTTTACAGTAGCGACATCAACCCTGACAATTTGATGATAGTTGTCAGCTTATGGATTCAAGCAAATGTATGGCCTGGCTGGATTCTTTAATCCACAAATATTATATACAAGCAATAGCTAAAATGTACTGTGCATAAACTCGATTACATGTTTCTTTTGCACAAACAAACCAATACAATAGACATGCTTCCGTTGCTTGACTGATATACTGGAGCCGCAGTGCCACAGTGGCTAGCACTTCCCGTTGGCCCGGAGTCCATGGGTTCAAATTTACATAGAGACGGACAGTTACAAGCGACCTGGGAGCCCATGTCGACCCAGCCTAAAATGCTAGTTATTTGCACATCCTTTACAGGACGTCGCAGTCAACGCCAGCATTTTTGTTTTTTGCTGTTGTGATCTCTTGGCAAGTTTACGTTCTGTATTTTACCATTGCTTTCTGAACGACCGGCATCTATACCATTTCGTAAAAAAAACCAACGCAAGGTTCGTAAACCCTTCTCCGCGGAGCCGGCAGACTAAAATGGGTACCAGGAAATGTCTTCGAAAGTAAAGGCGGCTGGCGTGGTATTGGCCACGTGATATTTTGGAAACCGATTGCATTATGAAAATGTGGGTCTAGCACCATATACCCAACACAGCACTAGGCGTGTAAAGGGTTCCGTTACTTATACACGAGGTGGGTGTGTCCAGTCAAGCGCCATGGATGTGCACGGATGTTAATGGTGGAAAGAACAGTCTCTGCGTGCCACGGCAACCATTGCACTTATTACCTTGTGGTTCTTCTTGGCGAGACAGCCAGGTGGCTATTAGAAAGTATAAACACTCACAGGTGCAAGCGAACGTTTCCACAGAAGTCTTTATCAACGAACAAAACCAAAACATCAAAATACTTTGCTGGACGGTTGATGTGATGTATCATAGATAAATAATCAACACGTTGCAACGGCAAAGGGTACACACATGCACAAATCAAAAATTATTTTATTATTCGTGGCAGTTGCATCGCATACATTATTTATTTGAGATTGTGATGTGATGCTTGTTTTGTCTATTTACGGTCATGGTTTTTTATTTTATTTTTGTCATTGGTAGTCTAAGAACTCCGGATTCTCCTCCGGGAGACCCGGGTTCTAATCCTCGGTAAGGTGTGGATTTTTTTCTGCCGGGTGCAAAAACTCTTAACCTACACAGTTCACGGCGACTACACTAGCCAGACGGCCTTAATTCCCCAGGCTCAAAACCCACCTGCCCTACACCACAAGGTAGTAGATGACAGTTAAATGTTGCACATTTAAAAACTAAACATCTACTGTCATTCTGAGAGACAATGCCTGTCCTGATTAAATGTTTTGTTTATTTACCGGGCGACACCTTGTTGCACTCTAGCACGTCATCACCACTGCATTTAACAATGATTCTTGAACAATAAATTTAAACTCAACGAGGTATTTCTGCACGAATCCCTCATATTCTTTGAGAGCTCCAGGACTGCTTTACTGTTAGAAGCTGGATAATGAGACTAGTATCTCCAACTAGGCCTATTGATCTTTGGATTAATCCATTTCGACAGAGAGCATTCTTTGCTTTTCGCCATGTGTTCAGCCCGCCTTCTTTTGTCTTCTTTACTACATTCTGTATTTCTCGTCTGGTACTCTGTTATCTATTCTTTTGTTATTTTGCCATTTCAAGAATGCAGTTCGTTGCATTCTGCTCTGGACCTAGTTATTTATTTAAACTTGTCGATTGAGTCAATTTGCTAACAGAACCGACGACCTGGCATCACCATGTGTACCAAAGTCCTGTGTAGCACGCCACTCTCGTTACAACCCGGCCATCATCAGTGACAGCCTATTCAGACTTCCTTACATGGGTCATGTGTTTCCCGTTGTGAGCTCGAGCGTAGTCAGCACATGTGCTAGTTCTAGGGAGTGTACTGGAATGCTTGTGCGCGTGGAGTGGCTTTCGCTATTACCAGCGTCCTCGGCTATCAAGTGAACCCACTCCGGCTTCTGGGGTAATGGAGATAATGATTCAGGTTTAGTCCACAGTGGTGGTTGTTCCTTTCTCCCGATACGTAGGGCTTTGACCCGTGTGTTACCGTGGCCCATAAGAGAAACAAGCAATAGTAACAATGTAACATACCATGCTTGTCGTAAGTGGCGACTAAGGAGGGTTGGTGTGAGACTGGCTGCCCCATCCCGTCTTGAAATCTTGAGTTGTCAACACTGCCAGTTATGAGCAGGCCTACGGGCTGGGTGGGAGTTGGTTGATGACCTGTGCTACATTGGAAGATGGGTGGCAGAAGGAGAAGACAAGCGGGGTGTCTATATCAACCTAGTCTTATGGTTGTGGGTCGGATATGGGAACGTTTACTTTCAGTGCAAACTGGTATCTCCATAAGTGCCCCATTTTCCTCTCATAATAAGTGCTCCATTTTCCTATCATAGATCACATAAGTGCCCCATTTTCATATCATAGATCACATAAGTGCCCCATTTTCCTATCATAGATCACATAAGTGCCCCGTGTTCCTCTCATAGATCACATAAGTGCCCCGTGTTCCTATCCCAGATCACATAAGTGCCCCGTGTTCCTCTCATAGATCACATAAGTGCCCCATTTTCCTATCATAGATCACATAAGTGCCCCACTTTCATATCATAGATCACATAAGTGCCCCATTTTCATATCATAGATCACATAAGTGCCCCATTTTCATATCATAGATCACATAAGTGCCCCATTTTCATATCATAGATCACATAAGTGCCCCATTTTCCTATCATAGATCACATAAGTGCCCCATTTTCATATCATAGATCACATATGTGCCCCATTTTCATATCATAGATCACATAAGTGCCCCATTTTCCTATCATAGATCACACAAGTGCCCCATTTTCATATCATAGATCACATAAGTGCCCCATTTTCATATCATAGATCACATAAGTGCCCCGTGTTCCTCTCATAGATCACATAAGTGCCCCGTGTTCCTCTCATAGATCACATAAGTGCCCCATTTTCATATCATAGATCACATAAGTGCCCCATTTTCCTATCATAGATCACATAAGTGCCCCATTTTCCTCTCATAGATCACATAAGTGCCCCGTGTTCCTCTCATAGATCACATAAGTGCCCCATTTTCCTATCATAGATCACATAAGTGCCCCATTTTCCTATCATAGATCACATAAGTGCCCCATTTTCCTATCATAGATCACATAAGTGCCCCATTTTCCTATCATAGATCACATAAGTGCCCCATTTTCCTATCATAGATCACATACGGGGAATCTCAGCATAGTGCACGAACTGTGTAGTTACAACAAGGGTCCAGAAGTGTGTATTCGAGAATCATACATGCTCTCTCTCTCTCTCTCTCTCTCTCTCTCTCTATATATATATATATATATATATATATATATATATATATATATATATATATATATATATATATATATATATATACGCGCGCGCGCGCGCACTCTTTTGTGGGTATGTTTTCACAATTTTGAAATATTGCAGGCTAGTGAGCCTATGAGGAGAGTAAACTGGACAACATGATGACAGCTAGCAAGAATTGTGGGAAAAGAGTAGGATGGGGCAGAGAGGTAAATACCTGGATGGCTTGGCCACCTGGCGTAATTAAGACAAGAACACAGGTCTGATCCGAAACTGTGGTGATCGTGTGAGATGATGAAATGTGTCAGCCCCGCTGTATCGGATAATGTATCTGTCCACGTGTCGTCTTCTTCTTCTTTTTCTTCTTCTTCTTCTTCTTCTTCTTCTTCTTCTTCTTCTTCTTATTCTTCTTCTTCTTCTTCTTCTTCTTCTTCATTCTATCCCCAATTGAATGTCCCACCAACTCACGCCAAGCCGTCATATCTTTACCCCCCCCCCCTCCGGCAGCTCCCCACATGTCCTTCCAATATTATTCATCTCTGTCCTTAATTTCCCTCTCCATATGTTTTAGGCCTCTCTCTATTTCTTTAGCCCTGTGAATTCCATCGGAATTGAATAGAAATCAGCTCTGTGAATTCCATAGGAACTGGCCATAGGAATGCATAGGTTCAACAGCATTAGGAGCTAAGGGCACAACATCAGCAAAACCATGAAAGTACACTTTGTTGAGAATGTGCATCCTTCGTGTGGCGAAAATTCGCATGTTAGTCGTGGACTCTTTCGCATTAATTAGGGAAGAATATCTGGCATGCTGAATTTAAATGTAGCAGAAAATGTTTTAGAATTCCTTAGACAAAGAAGAAAAATACAAAATTTCTACAAGATCTGAACATCGACAGAAAACTGGCACATTACCATCAACATGTCTCGGAAACGGAAATACTTTGAGAGTATTTGAAAGAGCAGTTATGGGTGACATGATTCCTGGTAGAAGGGCCGGTGCCATGGGATAGATAAACCGTCTTATTCGAACTTCCCGTAACTGCCTTGGGCTTATAAATCAAACTATAGTTAAAATATAAATATAGTAGTTTTCCCAATGCAACTCCCTTTAATTCGATATATAATACAACATGTCTGCTACCATATTAACAACTTTTAAGTCATAACTGTGACGCACCCCTGCTTCCCATTTTTCCACCATCCATTTTTGTTTGGTTCAAACTTACTTTTTGTTTGAACCCGAATCTGTTAAAGACCGTATGAAAAGGCATGAGGCGGGGGAACTGGCAAAGGATCAAGAATCGTATCGAGGAGTCGAGATGAAAACGACGTTCTGCACATGATGGTGTTCATGACAAGTTTTAGAAAACAAAACTTTATCCCGGAACAGTAACATGCCCTGCATCTGTGATGTGATAAGGCCAAGGCATTTTGTAGGCCTGATTGCACTGAGAAATAGTGGCCATTCTTTTCCTCTGTTAGCGGACGACGAAACGCAGAACCCTCGTCTGACTGCGCTTATATTTATAAGAGTAGCCTCCTAGCGACCGCGCTAACGCTCTCGCAATGACAAGTTTTAGTGCGTCCAGAAATGGTTATCTGGCATCATTTCGGCGCGGAGAGGACAAGAATAGCGCTTGCAGACGTCACCAGCCACCACATCGGGCAACTAACATGCAGAAAGCAAATACCATTCAGTGTTTACTCCGCAGCGTGAGGTAAATGGCGGGAGTAATTAATTAATTAATTAGGTATTTCAGTGAGTTAATTAACAGAGCATGTTGAACGGACTGGTAATTTTTCAAAGTGCGTGTTTTTTTCTGTGTTTTATGTTAGTGGGGTGGGCGGTGGTGGGGGTTTGTCTTCGAAGAGAAAACCCAACACGTTGGCTGGGTGGGTGAATTGAGTGATATGGTAAGGGCAATAGAAGGGTTAAGTGTAGTTTGTCACGTGGTGCCATCTAGTAAATGTATGTGCATTTGTGTTTCCAGATTGTGTTAAGAAATACCACCTTAAATGAACAAATAAATAAATATCGAATCAATTTTAATCATAATAAACAGTATTTTAGACAATTGTAATGCAATCTTAAGTAATTGGTTACATCGTGTTTGTATATATCTGCAGAAGAGATGAAAAAGAGAAGTTAGCCTTAGGTGGTACTAGGCACAAGATGCAGCGGAAAACAGAGTAAGATTCAAGTTTAAACAGCTGGAAGGCAAATAAAAATATAAGCAACATCAACGTCACTTTATTAAATCAAATACATAAAATAATGGAAAGTCGTTACCACCAATGTCTGCTACAAAAGAAGTCGCTTAAAGAAGAATGTGATAATGATAGTGAAAAGAAGCAGAGGAAGCTGATGATGATAATGATGATTAAAAAAAGATGATGATAAAGTTAGAAATGCTGTTTACTGTGGTATGTGATGGCTATAAAAGGTAACAGTAGTTCCATAGCAGATACTGCAGTTTGGGTGGTTGGATGGTTGGGTGGAAGACCTTCCCATATTCTAGGTCGTGTTATAATTAGTCGGGTGGCCAGTTCGCGACGTACCCCAGCTGTCCCCTTCTCACAGTGTCCACCGGAACTGAACTACCTTCTTCTGATGCAAATATCCAGTTCTGTCTCAGTATAAACAAATACAATCACAACATAAATTAATCCATCTTTTGGTGGTATGTTTCAACATATAACACTGCTCTCTTGCACGCTTCTCCTCTACTATACCCTCCAGTACATGTAACACTGTCTTCTTGCACACTTCTCCTCTACTATACCTTCCAGTACATGTAACACTGTCTTCTTGCACACTTCTCCTAAACTCTTACTTCAAGCACATGTAACACTGCTCTCTTGCACGCTTCTCCTATACTCTTACTTCAAGCACATGTAACACTGCTCTCTTGCACGCTTCTCCTATACTCTTACTTCAAGCACATGTAACATTGCTCTCTTGCACGCTTCTCCTATACTCTTACTTCAAGCACATGTAACACTGCTCTCTTGCACGCTTCTCCTATACTCCTCCTTCAAGCACATGTAACACTGCTCTCTTGCACGCTTCTCCTATACTCCTCCTTCAAGCACATGTAACACTGCTCTCTTGCACGCTTCTCCTATACGCTTCCTTCAAGCACATGTAACATTGCTCTCTTGCACGCTTTTCCTATACTCTTACTTCAAGCACATGTAACATTGCTCTCTTGCACGCTTCTCCTATACTCCTCCTTCAAGCACATGTAACACTGCTCTCTTGCACGCTTCTCCTATACGCTTCCTTCAAGCACATGTAACACTGCCCTCTTGCACTCTTCTCCTATACGCTTCCTTCAAGCACATGTAACACTGCCCTCTTGCACGCTTTTCCTATACTCTTCCTTCCTGCACAACTTTTAATGCCATCTCATCATCATCATGTACCATGACTAATAGCGTAGTCGGTTATGGTTCACCAACTCACACGACCAACATTCTTGGCTCAGGTCTGTTCTTGTCCCGATTATGTTGTGGCCAAACCTTCCAGGCAGCAGCGGACTGGCCATGTCGTCGGCTCGCTGGGTGGCAAATGGTCGCGTTGGTCACATTCAGCTGGACCCATGGCACTTAATCAGTTAAACTGTTAATGACCTTTTATCCTGATAACTTATATGTTTTTAGACCCAGTCCGTCACTGCTTTCAGATATTTATCTCCCCCTTGCTCTTTTCCATAAGTTGCGTCAGTTGACGCCAAGTTATCGAGTTCATCTCTTTTCATAACGTGCCCAAAAAATCTTGACTCTCTACGTCTAAGTTCTCTAATCAGTTCACGATATTTCATTTGTTTCTTAAAGGACTATCTTTTATTTTTCCGTCTTTGTCTTTTTATATTCATTCCTCTGTTGTCTTCTTTATCTTTTCCTCCCATGATATTCCCCACATACGTCTTCATAGTCACATTTCTATTCATGTTGTTTTCCCCGCAAGATTTTTTTATTTCATGGTTTTACGCCATTTGTGGTCTATCTAAAACACATTTTGGAAATTGCAGCTCAAATCTCTGGAAAACATTTCGTCCGAACATGAAAATTCACTGGGTAATCCCTTCCAGATCTTTCGCTTGTATAATGTACACAATAGTATAGGTCATGGACGTGTCTATCGTCACACTTACATACACCATCTGTTGTTTTTCGCCCGTGGGCTGCGTTTAGCCATGAATTACACATGTGAATTCCTTGATCACATAATCATTTTCCGCTGTGGTTAGAAGATGAATGAGTATGAAAGATGCATTAATTTCTTCACTGCTGTCACTTAATTACACGTCATTAATGGAAAAAATGACAACGTTCGGAATGGAAAAGAGCCACATTACAGAGATAGAAATGAGAGTGGCTTTACTGATAATAGAAATCTGGCTAGTCTTTTCTCTAATGCAGAGAGAATCCATTAGCGCACTAGAGCATAGTCCATATGGTCAAGTGAAGGGCTGATTTTGCTAAACGCCAGCTAAACATATGCTGCTTGATGCTCATTTGCGACAAAGCATTGTTTAAAAATACATTCGCGGTTCCCTGTAGTGCTTGACAAGTCTTCTTTTATCAGTTGATTGTGGCTTGTAGCGCTGTATGTGTGCTTCCGATTCTTGTCATTTAGAATCCTTCTGTGCCTGCCAAAGATAGCTTCTCTTTATTTTTACGTGACGCCATTGTTTGTTAGCTAACTGATGTCTAGATAAATAAATGCATCGCCATTGATTAGCAGTCCTTGAAGGCAAGGTCAAAGAAGAATTATGAGAAATCACTAGATATATGTATTGACGGAACTGTACTGTGTTGTGTTGTGTTGTGTTGTATTGTATTTATACCAGTAATGTCCTGTTCAACTGTTCTGAGTTATAAGCAGGACGTATGATTATATTGTTATTTTACTAGACAACAAAACTTGAAAGCTCAAAATTTAGAACTGAGCAACGTCGTGATTTTTTCTCGTTATATTACTTAGTTTTTGTGTTACGGAAGAAGCCACGCATTTGTTCCGAAACACATGTAGTGTTCCTGTGTAATTTATCTGCTCAAAACCTCGTAGCCCTCTTGTTTAACCACTTTCCCAAACATAATCTAGTCTGTGAGCTCGCTCTAGGCGGCTCGTATTCTGTGAATAAAGAGCGACAAAGACGGGGAGGACAGCAAATTGTGCCCTAATTTGGTGTTCTGTTCATAAGCAATGTTCCCCTCCTCCTCCTTCTTAAACTTTGATCATTCTACCACGACTACTACTACTACCACTACTACTACTACCACCACTACTACTGCTACTACTACTACTACTGCTGCTCCTACCACCACCACCACTTCTACTACTATTACTACCACCACTACTTCTACGACTACAACTACTACTACTTCTACTACAGCCACTACTACTACTACCACCAGTACTACTACTTACTACTACTACTACAACAACTGATGCTGCTGCTGCTGCGGCTGGTACTGCCTACTACCGCTGCTGCTTATGTTGCTCCTCTTGATCCTTTCAATTATTTTTCCCTGTCCTTATTAAATAAATATATTAACAAACAGAAAAACAATAAGAACAGTTTCCGGGAAGGTTAACCCGATCAACAAATGCCCGCAGAAGTCGGATGTGTCGGCCTAACGGCGCAAGAACGCAGCTCTGCTGTAAACAGGCACAACGCAATCACATCCGAAAAAAAAAAAAAAAAAACTCCGGATGAACGAAGAAGTAGAAGAAGAAGAAGAACAGTTTAAGAAAAAGCGAAATAAATCAGATAAAGACCTGGGAAACTTAAAAAAATGAAAGAAAGGAATAGTTGAGAGAATCAAAGACAGGATAGTCGGAAAAAGTGTAAGCTGGGGAATGAATCCTACACCAGTGAATCAAATATTGAAACAAAATTGACGGTAGGGAGAGGGAGCATACTAAACACAGACTTCATTAAATGACAGAAATAAATAAATGATGTAAACCTTTTTATTGTGTTCAGCCATCATGTGTGACCACCTACCCACAACGCCCGATTCTTTGGAGAACTACCACGTGGACAACCCATCGCGGTCTGTCGGACAAGTAGTCACGGTGTACTGTAAAAACGCAACAGTGGCGATAGTCAAATGCATGCCAGACTTCAAGTGGAACGCTACGGTTCCGTCCTGCACAGGAAAAGGTAATGACAATGTATACATACCTCGCTTTATTGCGCTTCACTTTATTTTCTTTGCCTTCTTCTGCCTTTCATGTCCCAGCGGAGCATATGCAACAGCCAACTCTCGACAAGACCTGTGTAGAATTGTTTATGAGTGGTTGAATTTTACAGCTAAGTTTTGTGTGTGGGGGGGGGGGGGGGGGAGAGTCGCTTAAAACTCGACTGTCAACTTCATTGCGCCGGGTTTTATCCCATATGGCTCAGTCTCTTTCTACAGCGCGGAAAGCGTTACAGAAAACACGAACTTCGTAGCTCCAGCGACGACCCCCAGGAGCCTCCGAAAAAATGCACTCGTGAGCCGAAGGACGTGGCCCAGATTCGAACCCACAACCTTCGGAGCCCGAGTCAGACAGCTTGACTACTTCGCCAAGGAGACTCCCAAAAGTTTTGTGAGGGATGAGGTAGCCATTAGGACACCAACCCTTCTTAATCGCCTCTTACGACTTGCATGGTAGCCATACATGTACGGGGAGAAAATCTTATGAAACAGTCAAAAATCTATAAATATTGCAAAACAAATCACTGGTTAGAAATAGACATGGCCATTTTCTAATGTTATTAATTTTGTTACCTTTATTGTTTCATATTATTGGTGTCAAAAATAGCCATCCCGTAACTAACACAACTTGAGATAGAAGACTAAATTGTTTGTTTTTCTCCGTTCAAAATTTGACCAGAAGTTCCAATAAATGCACAGTTCGGTTGGTACCAACCGCTGTAACACACTGGGCAAACGAGGTGGCAGCCTGACTTGCCAAGTTGTTACATAAATAAACACACGTAGTATTGTTTGGCGCTCACAGAAGGAGAAGAAAGAAGTAGAGACTAGAGGACGCACTAAACAACATAAAATATGAAAGCTATAGTTACCGACCGGGATTCGAACCTGTCACCTCCAAATGGCGACATCGCCTCGCTGCAGGAACAAGGGTACTTCGACTCATGACGAACTAGACACACCCCCAAAAAAGTGTCTTCATTAGTCATGTCTATCATACACATGAACCAACAAAAATGTAATACGGACAGAATTCGTATCAAACCACTGAGATATAGTGTGTGTGTGTTTTTTTTTTTTTTTTGGCCTCAATATAAAATTCAATATCTCAGTAACCATCTGAGGTAAAATGATGAGATTTAGTATATAAAATATGGCTGACAGGCCGGTGATACGTTAAGGTCTGTGTGTGATTTTATTTCTAGAGATGGATTTCTTGTGCGTTTCATTTTGGAAATTATCATTTGATTTGGTCAAAAGATACTGGCCTGGCTGTTTGGTTCGGAAATAAAATGCTGATAAAATGTGAAATACTTAAATTTTCAATAGTAAACATTCTGTTGTTATGTAAAGGTCAAGGAGAGTCTGCCAGAGTCGCATGAAGAAATACAAAAGTACTAAATAGCATATGTCCACAATATTTATGTTTTCGGGATACAATAGCTTTGATTCAAAGTACAGAAGAACAGAACAGTCATGTGCCTCTTTGTTGAATATTTTGGATTGTTCATACCAACGGTTCTTGTAAATACGTCATTAAGTATTATTAACTTTTCTTCTGGGGTACTCTCAAACGCAGTGGCTAAAGCTGTTGTACACTGGCGGTGAAGTCATTATTTTGGTTGTATCTATAAATAACAGACCGGAGGAACAGCATTATGTGCTCGTGTGTCGAGTAAGACCACAGTCTACTCTTGCAAAGGATAGGTGCTGAAGACGGAGGCAGCCAGCCAGGAGGCGCACCACAGAAATCAGGCTGCCACGCAATAACGCCGTGAATTATGTCGACAACTGCTACATGTTATGGTGCTCGCCCTGCTCTGGTCCCACAGACAGGTGCAGTGCCGGGCTTTATGCCTCGTAAGGGTCTAACCACAAATAAGGGAGGTCCTTCTCAGATGTCCAGCGGAGCCAGTGGGCCTGACAATAGACCGTCTGGCCGTACCAAACAAAGACTTAAAATAATGGACTGGAATGCAGAGGGTATCACCAAAAAAAGAATAGAACTAGAAAACATCTTGGCCAAATGAAAATGTAAGTGTATGTTGCTTGCAAGAAACTCACCTGAACGAAAATATAGCCTTCAAAATCAGAGGCTACCAGTGTTACCGATCTGACCGAAAGGACAGGAGAAAGGGTGGGATACTGACGCTTGTCAAAAACAACATTCCTGCTTCCCAAATTGAAGTTCACATGGAAGGGGCTGAGTATCAGGCACTTAAACTTAAGACAGACAATACAGACTTTCACCTGATCAATTAATACTGTCCAAATGACCGCCCACAGGCACTGGACACACTACCATTAAAAGGAAAAATGATTGTGTATGGCGACTTCAACAGCCATTCACAGAGCTGGGGCTATGATCACATGGACCAGAGAGGAGAGAGATTGGAAGATTGGCAGGATGAGAATAGATTCATCCTGATTAACAAGCCGTCTGACCCACATACCTTCTACTCGAGATCATGGCACTCTACAACTACACCTGACCTGGCGTTTCATTCACCAGACCTGGAGTGGAACATTACACGAATTGTTGGGAAACAACTTGGTGGCAGTGACCATCGGCCAGTCTTTCTAACTGTAGAAAATGAGCTTGTAAGTGAAAGCAGCACCATCTCGAGGTGGAACTACAAGAAAGCAGACTGGGCAATGTACAAGCATCGCACTAGCATACTGGTTAGAAACCTGAACACTGAGAAGGACATAAATAAAGTAGTTGAAGAGTTTGGGAAATGCATACTACAGGCAGCACGCGAAACAATACCAAGAGGAGCCCGTAAACATTATAAACACTACTGGAATAGTGAACTGGAACAGTTGCATAATGATGTGGATATATGTAGAAAACAAGCAGAGGCCAATCCCAGCCAAGAGCACCACAATAAATATCAGCACGCAAAAGCCAAATTTCAAAGGGCCCAACTGCAGGCTAGACGGAAAAGCTGGCAGGAGAAAACAGAGTCACTGAACTTTGAAAAAGACACAAGAAAGTTATGGAGGCTAATAAAACAGCTTAACGATGAGGGCACAGGGAGAAACTCAAAAATTGCGCTACATAAAGACGGAAACACCTTAACAGGAAAGCAAGCAGCTGACCATTTTGCGGACTCATTCGCACAAGATAACAATATTGAAATTAGTCCAGAGAAACAACAGGAGATTCGAGAGAAATGGCAAAATACAGGACAGAAGGAAGTTGTACATGAGGTTATGGAGACACCTATCACATTCAGTGAACTGGAGCTAGCCATTTCAAAACTGAAAATGAGAAAATCACCAGGAGCTGATGGTATCTCCAATGAAATGATCAGGAACCTAGGAACAGAGGCTAAAGCAAAGCTGCTACAGATCTTTAATAATACATGGACCTTAGGCAGTGTTCCACAAGTCTGGAGAGAAGCAATCATGATACCCCTCCTAAAATCTGGGAAAGACAGTTCCATTGCCTCCAGCTACATACCCATTAGCCTCACCAGTTGTCTCTGCAAAACAATGGAACACGTCATCAATCACAGACTACAGTGGTACATTGAAAGTGAAAACATCCTTGTGCCACAACAGGCTGCCTTTAGGCAGTGCTACTCTACGGAAGATCAGACAACCTACCTCTCTCAAGAAGTTGAGGATGCATTCCAAGAGAAGAAGCTGGTACTTGCGGCTTGGATAGATCTGAAGAAAGCCTTTGACAAAGTCTGGAAAGAAGGTCTGATGAAGAAACTGAGAAACTGTAAAGTCAATGGAAGAATGTACAAATGGGTAAAAGCATACTTGCACAACAGAAGAGCCCGAGTACAGATAGACGGTCTCAAGAGCAAGAAAGTATTACTGCGTCACGGTGTTCCCCAGGGCGGAGTCCTGTCCCCAACACTTTTTCTAATCTTCATCAATGATCTTGTTGCTAATCTACCCAATGGAATTAAAGCGGCAATGTACGCTGATGACCTGGTTTTGTGGAGCGCAAATGAACATGCATCAGTGGCCACCATATTGCTACAAAGAGCTGTAGATACATTTGTTGCATGGGCGGATAGATGGTGTATCAGCATAAACACTGACAAGTGCAGCACCACTCTATTTACCCTTTCTCCGAAACAAAAGGCAGGGAGCATTCAGATAAATAGAACACCCCTAAGAGAAGATAAGGAACCAACATACCTTGGTGTAACATTTGACGACAGGCTGACATGGAGAAAACACATTAAAAAAGCAGTAGCAAAAGCCAGAAGGAAAATTGCCATCCTGAGAAAGTTAACTGGAACCACATGGGGAGCCAGTGGGAAAATACTTAACAAAGTTTATCAACAGAGCATACGACCACACCTGGAATACGGGTCAACTGCATGGTGTTCGGCAGCAAAAACCACACTACAAGAGCTGGACAAAGTGCAAAATCAAGCTCTTAGAGTCATCACAGGAGGGATGAAATCAACCCCTATAGTAGCAATGGAGAAAATGGGGAGGACACAAGCTTTAAGAGAACGCAGAGATACAAAAACACTAATACAAGCAGAAAAGTTTCTCAGCTTGCCAGGCCACCCTATGAAGAACAGATTTGAAAACTTAGCTATGGGGCGGTTGAAAAGAAGTAGTTTCATCCACCAGGCCAAACAACTCTGCAGAGAAACCATCGATCTTCCCACAGTTGATATCCCCCTGACAACTATTCCAGAGCGAACCCCGTGGAAAGATGAACATAGAATATCACTACAAATCCAGTCAAAAGTGAGAGGAATATTTGACAAGGAAGAACAGAACAGTGTACAGCGCAGAACAGCCACTCTCAGCTTCCTTGATGACGAATACCCACAGGACCTCTGGATCCGAGTCTACACAGATGGGTCAGCACAAAATGCTGTTCGAAATGGAGGAGCGGGAGTGTATATAGAATACCCAAATAACACTAGAGACACGGCCAGAATTCCAACAGGAAAGTACTGCCATAATTATGATGCTGAAATTGAGGCAATCAAGATAGCCACAGAGAAATTACAAAATACCAGCCTTGGTACACAACCTGTGGTGATATTAACAGATGCAAAATCCGTAATAGAGGCGCTCCTGTCTGGGAAATTGCCAGTTCTGAGGACACTACTTTCTGAACTTAGCAGTCATCGTAAGATCACCATACAGTGGATACCATCCCACTGTGGAATCCCCGGAAACGACAGAGCTGATCGATTGGCTAAGGAAGGAGCACAAGAAGAACAACCAGATGTGCCTATTACATACCACCAAAAGAAAAGAATGATCAAATCAGTCAGAAGGCCACCAAACCTTACTCAAGACGACTACCACGTTATGGACAGACCAGAACAGGTCATTCTTCTGCGCCTCAGAACAGGACACAATAGATTACGCAACCACATGTATACAAAATTCAAGATTGGTGACTCAGCCATGTGCACATGTGGTTTGGCGTCGCAGACAGCAGAGCACATACTCCAAGATTGCCCAAACTACAACATATCCAGGCGAACCTTCTGGCCTAGAGAGACAACAGTGGAAGATAAACTCTATGGACCGCTGAATGAACTAAAAAAGACTGTTAGATTCATACAAGAGACAACATTGCAGTTATAAACATAATTTAGGCGAACGAAAGAAGAAGAAGTATATAACCTTATAATTATGTCCACCCAACAAAAAAAATTTTGTTCTGGAGATTATACAGCAGATTTCAAAGTTATAGTGTGTTTTTTTTTGGTTGCCTCAATATAAAATTCAATATCTCAGTAACGGGCTGAGATAAAATGATGAGATTTAGTATATAACGTTATCATTATGTCCACCCAACAAAACAATTTTTGTTCTGGAGATTTTACAGCAGATTTTAAAGTTAGCTTATATACGGTATATTAATTATGACTTAAAGATTGCGACCATGATTTTAACAGTTTTACAGCTTCCCCAAGATTCGACCCAAATTATTCAAAATTTTCACGTGACTTTCGTTTTCAAACAAACAGCGCGAAGATTCAGAGGCGTCTCCAAATGTGGGTTCTTTCATGAAACGTGATTATATAAATAAACTAGCTGACAAGGCCCGGTTTCTGGTGGAAATCAATCAATCAATCAATCTATCTATCTGTCTGTCTGTCTGTCTGTCTGTCTGTCTGTCTGTCTGTCTGTCTGTCTGAATGTCTGTCTGAATGTCTGTCTGTCTGAATGTCTGCCGGTCGGCTGACCCATCCACCTACCCACCGACCCACCGACCTACCGATATCTATCTATCTATCTATCTATCTATCTATCTATCTATCTATCTATCTATCTATCTATCTATTCTATCTATCTATCTATCTATCTATCTATCTATCTGCCTGCCTGCCAGCCCGACCACCCACCCACCGACAGACCGACCGACCTACTGATATCTATCTATCTATCTATCTATCTATCTATCTATCTATCTATCTATCTATCTATCTATCTATCTGTCTGTCTGTCTGTCTGTCTGCCTGTCTGCCTGCCGGCCCACCCACCCACCCACCGACCGATCGACCGACGTACCGATATCTATCTATCTATCTATCTATCTATCTATCTATCTATCTATCTATCTATCTATCTATCTAATCTATCTAATCTATATGTCTGTCTGTCTGCCTGCCTGCCGGCGCACCCACCCACATACCGACCGACCGACCGACCGACAGATATCTATCTATCTATCTATCTATCTATCTATCTATCTATCTAATATATCTATCTATCTATCTGTCTGTCTGTCTGTCTGCCTGTCTGCCTGCCTGCCTGCCGGCCCACCCACCCACCGACCAACCGACCGACGTACCGATATCTATCTATCTATCTCTATCTATCTATCTATCTATCTATCTATCTATCTATCTATCTATCTATCTAATCTATCTAATCTATCTAATCTATCTGTCTGTCTGCCTGCCTGCCTGCCGGCCCACCCACCCACATGCCGACCGACCGACCGACAGATATCTATCTATCTATCTATCTATCTATCTGTCTATCTGTCTATCTATCTATCTATCTATCTATCTATCTATCTAATCTATCTAATCTATATGTCTGCCTGTCTGCCTGCCTGCCGGCGCACCCACCCACATACCGACCGACCGACCGACAGATATCTATATATCTATCTATCTATCTATCTATCTATCTATCTATCTATCTATCTATCTATCTAATATATCTATCTATCTATCTGTCTGTCTGTCTGTCTGTCTGTCTGTCTGTCTGCCTGCCTGCCGGCCCACCCACCCACCGACCAACCGACCGACGTACCGATATCTATCTATCTATCTATCTATCTATCTATCTATCTATCTATCTATCTATCTAATATATCTATCTATCTGTCTGTCTGTCTGTCTGTCTGTCTGTCTGTCTGTCTGCCTGCCGGCCGGCCCACCCACCCACCGACCAACCGACCGACGTACCGATATCTATCTATCTATCTATCTATCTATCTATCTATCTATCTATCTATCTATCTATCTATCAATCAATCTATCTATATATCTATCTGTCTGTCTGTCTGTCTGTCTGTCTGTATGTCTGTCTGTCTCTCTGCCTGCCTGCCGGCCCACCCACCCACATACCGACCGACCGACCGACAGATATCTATCTATCTATCTATCCATCTATCTATCTATCTATCTATCTATCTATCTATCTATCTATCTATCTATTTATCTATCTATCTAATCTATCTGTCTGTCTGTCTGCCTGACTGCCTGCCTGCCGGCCCACCCACCCACCAACCGACCGACCGACCGACCTACCGATATCTATCTATCTATCTATCTATCTATCTATCTATCTATCTATCTAATCTAATCTAATCTATCTGTCTGTCCTATCTATCTAATCTATCTGTCTGTCCTATCTATCTAATCTATCTGTCTGTCTGTCTGCCTGCCTGCCGGCCCACCCACCCATTAACCGACCGACCTACCGATATCTATCTATCTATCTATCTATATATCTATCTATCTATCTATCTATCTATCTATCCATCTATCTATTTATCTATCTATCTGCCTGCCTGCCGGCCCGACCACCCACCCACCGACAGACCGACCGACCTACCGATATCAATCTATCTAATCTATCTGTCTGTCCTATCTATCTAATCTATCTGTCTGTCTGTCTGTCTGCCTGCCTGCCCACCCACCCACTAACCGACCGACCTACCGATATCGATCTATCTATCTATCTATCTATCTATCTATCTATCTATCTATCTATCTATCTATCTATCTATCTATCCATCTATCTATCTATCTAATCTATCTGTCTGTCTGCCTGCCTGCCGACCCACCCACCCACCCACCGACCGACCGACCCACCGACCGACCGATCCACCCACTCAGCCAGCCAGCCAGCCAGCCATCCACCCACCTATCTTTCTGCCTACCTACCTACCTTTCTGTCTGTCTGTCCGGGCCGCATCATTCATTTTATTCGGAGACTGCCGAGGGTCGTCGCTGGAGCTACGGAGTTCGTGCTTTGTGCGACGCTTTCCGCGCTGCGGAAAGAAACTGAGCCATATGGGATAAAAACCCTGTGCAATGCAGCCGATTCTGTCGACTGTAAGCTACTTCTTTGATTGCACCCACTCCCATACGAATCCAGATACGCCTTTGTTTGTCATCTGAATTTGCAGGTCCTCATTACCGTAAACATAACATTTTTAACAAGAAATCACTAGTTGTTAAGCAAAACATCAAAGGAATGATGCCGCTTTTAATGATTTAAGTTGTTTTGGGACCTATCAAAGACATATTCCTTGGGTGGGGGTAAATATAAGACGGCTGGAAAAATTTCATAACGATGCAACAGATAGTTTTCAAAATAATTGATCTTGAATGACGGCATAAATTTCCGGACAGACTATAGTTTATATGCGGTATATTAATTACGATTTAGAGATTACGTCCATGATTTTAACAGAATTACAGCTTCACCAAGAGACGTCCCGGCAGATTTTGAAATGTTCACGTGATTTCCGTTTTGAAACAAACAGCGCGAAGATTCAGAGGTGTCTCCAAATGGGGGTTCTTTCATGAAACGTGATTATATAAATAAACTAGCTGACAAGGCCCGGCTTCTGGCGGGGATCGATCGATCGATCGATCGATCTATCTATCTATCTATCTATCTATCTATCTATCTATCTATCTATCTATCTATCTATCTATCTATTTTTTTAGTTTTATTTCCCGTGTGGGATATTCCGCTTTAAACAGAGACATTGACTTGTATGGTCATTTATTAATTCTTTTGGATAACAGTTGGTTACTTAGCTTGTGAAGTAGTTTTTTTTTCAGGTTAATTATTTGTTGTATGTTCTTTAATTCGTTTTGTTCCGTGTTTGCATTATATTCGTTGGTCTAATTAGTTATATCGTTATAATATTGTCATTTACATATCTATTTGTATTACTGATATTTTGTAAGTTAATGTAATTGTGATTTTTTTTTTTTTTTATGATCTTGTATTTTTGCTTAACTTTGACTAATTTACACTTTCTTCATGGATGACATGTCTGAGAAGTGGCAACACTGGCTCAATAAGTCAGGAATACGCCTTGGACACTTAAACATTTGCAGCTTATTTAACAAGCTACCAGAGTTATCTTCTATTCTTAATCAAAATTTTCATTTATTCGGCCTTAGTGAAAGTAGACGTAATGATAACATTTCAGATGAGGACATATCTATTAAAGGGTACAAAGTTTTTAGAAGGGATCCCTGTAGGAAACAAGAGACAGGCATAGTAACCTATGTTTCTAATTTACTAAATGCTCACCGTAGGCTAGACTTTGAAACTTGCGAAATAGAATGTATGTGGTTAGAGCTAAAACTTCAAAACCGCACACCCCTGATAATTGGCTACCTCTATCGAAATCCCAGTGCTGGACACGTCTGGTACGAAAACTTCACTACCATGATGGATGTGGTTTTCGCTTCCGGGAAGGAAATTATACTACTCGGAGACTTTAACATTGACACCAACAAATCCAACATAATATGGGGAAATATAATTGCATCATACAATTTCCAACAAATAGTACAACAGGCTACTAGAGTAACAAAGTCATCTTCAACAGTCATAGATCACATTTATGTAACTTGCTCAGACAACATCATAGAATGCGATGTACCCAATTGTGCAATGAGCGATCACTACCCAATATGTTGCACGTGGTCTAAACAAGGAATTAAAACTCCTAAACATAAACACATAAGTGTAAAATATAGAAGTTACAAACATTTCAACCAAAACGCATTTTTACAGGACTTGGTCAGTTCACCTCTAGACAATGTTTGTCAGCTTCCTGACCCGGATGATGCTCTGGAATTCTGGATGAAAACATTTATTGATGTTTTTGATGGACATGTGCCAATCAAGGAAGTTTGAGTAAAACACCACGTCAAGCCACCTTGGATCACCCAGGAAATACTTCAAATTATGAGAGACAGGGATAAAGCACATAAAAAGCGGGATCTCAGCGCATAGCGTACTCTTAGAAACAAAGTTCAATATACCATACGACGGGAAAAGAAAAATTACTTTAAGAACTTAGTAATGGATAAAACAAATAGTAAGGATATATGGAAGGCAATTAACACCTTGACAAACAAGTGTAACTTCCGAAATTCTTTACCATCAAATCATATTACATGCGATCAATTCAGTAATTTTTTTTCAAACTGACATAGACCAGTTGAAGGCTTCAATACCTAATTCTCCTTGCAACTTATCTTTACTGTCATCGTTTTGCGAGAATAGATGCTCCGGCGATATTCTTTCCGACATACCGCTAATGACAATCACTGAGGTATTCACTTACCTCAGTAACCTAAAAAACACAACCTCATCTGGGTTAGATGGAATCAGCAACCGGATTCTCCGTTGTGCTGCGCCAGTGATCTGTATATCACTAACCTATGTATATAATCAGAGTCTCACCAAAGGCCACTTTCCATCAGCTCTCAAAATCGCTAAAGTGTACCCTCTTCTTAAATCTGGTTCATTGGACAATGATCTCCCGAACAATTACAGACCCATTTCCTTACTATCATCACTATCTAAGCCACTAGAAAAACACATCCATAAAGTAACATTACAGTATTTAGTTCGCAACCGGGCACTCTCACGAAGTTTATACTTCACCTCGACACCGCAAGGTACAAGAGGAACATGATGAGATGAGATGAGAGTTCGCAACAAGCTTATTGTTGACAACCAATCAGGATTTCGACCAAAATATTCTTGTCATACGGTCCTAACAAACATGATAGAAAATTGGCACCAGAATATAAACAACAACAGTCTATGTGGAACTGTGTTTATTGATTTCAAGAAAGAATTTGATATGATAGACCATGTTATTTTAATTAAAAAACTTCAGACAATGAAAATTGGCCCTAATGTAGTCACTCTAATATCATCTTTTCTATCAAACAGAAAGCAAGTAGTATCACATAATAAATGTCTGTCTCATACCACTACCTTCAATATTGGAGTACCGCAAGGCTCTATTCTTTGCCCTCTATTGTTTGCCATATATATTAACGATCTACCTTTACATCTTTCGTCGTCCTGCGATCTATTTGCAGACGACTGTACAGTGTACACAAATGCTGAAAACTGTATTTTATTGGAGTCGTCTTTACAACAAGAATTAAATAATGTAGTTAGGTGGAGCTATTCAAACCGTATGCAAATTAACATCACTAAAACAAAATCAATGTTACTAACAACCAGACAAAGACTTCAAACTCTAAGCTCACACACATCACTTCAACTTCACATCGATAACATGCCAGTAGAAAGTGTAATTGAGCACCAAACATTAGGTATAATCATTGATAGAAACCTAACCTTTAATTCTCACGTTCAAGCGCTTATTAAACAAACAGCGAAAAAAGTCTACCAACTCGCCAAAATTAAAAACTTCCTTGATGAGGACACAAGGAAACTATTCTATACTTCTCATATACAGACACACTTTGACTACTGCTCTACAATCTGGGACGGTTGTTCTAATTCAAACACCAAGCGACTTTACTCACTCCAGAAACGGGCCATGAGTCTAATTTATAACAAACATTTATCTGACAATCCTAGCCTGTATAAACGCCTTCAGTTACTACCACTCCGCAAACGCCTGCTTTTCAATAAAGCTAAACTAATTCACAAAATCCTGCATCGGAATGCCCCAAATTACCTTTGGCCATTGTTTAAATATAATGCTAGACACAGTAAACGTTTAAATATATTACACATTCCGAAGCCTAGGATTGACTTATACAAAACAAGCTTAACGTACTCTGCAGCTCAGCTGTGGAACAATCTTCCACAAGAAATCAAAGACATCACCAATCCCTATTCATATAATCGCAAATTACTCGAACACTATCTCAGTACGGATTATCTTCCCCCTTAATAATAGAGATAATAATAATAATAACAAAACCCTAGTATAACAGCCAGTCCCCTTTTGGTAGGCCAGTATATTCCACATGGCTAATAACAAGTGTCAGACCATTATCTAATTTTACTGTGTCGTGTAGTTTTGATGTTCGCATTTTGCCCATGCCTTTATAATGCATATCTTTTTTATTGTTGCTGTTCTCTGTTAGCCTTGAATGATGTGTGAATGAAATAATGTATGAAAGAGAGTGATAGAAGGGCAGAATGTTAGACGGGCCTGCGTGCCCAATTCTTATTCCTTTGAAAATAAAGTTTGTTTGTTCGTTCGTTCGTTCGTTCTATCTATCTATCTATCTATCTATCTATCTATCTATCTATCTATCTATCTATCTATCTATATCTGCCTGCCTACCGACCGACCCACCCACCCAGTCAGCCAGCCAGCCAACCAGCCAGCCATCCACCAACCCATCCACCTACCTTTCTGCCTACCTACCTACCTACCTACCTACCTACCTTTCTGTCTGTCTGTCTGTCTCTCTGTCTGTCTCTCTGTCTGTCTCTCTGTCTGTCTGTCTGTCCGCGCTATTAAATATTGATAAAAGTTACTGGAAAAAACGTCAGGACCATGTGTTGAAAGAGGAAGAGGACTATTGGAGAAAGTATGGATTGAAGGTTGTATGTTTGATTCCGGGCCGCGTCCTTCATTTCAAGAGTGCATTTTTTTTCGTACACTCCCGAGGGTCGTCGCTGGAGCTACGGAGTTCGTGCTTTGTGCGACGCTTTCCGCGCTGCGGAAAGAAACTGAGCCATATGGGATAAAAACCCGGTGCAATGCAGTCGACCCTGTCGATTGTAAGCTACTTCTTTCATTGCACCCACTCCCATACGAATCCGGATACGCCTTTGTTTGTCATCTGAATTTGCAGGTCCCCATTACCGTAAACATAACTTTTTTTTAGCGAGAAATCACTAGTTGTTAAGCAAAACATCAAAGGAATGTCGCCGCTTTCAATGATTTAAGTTGTTTTTGGACCTATCAAAGACATATTCTTTGGGTGGGGGTAAATATACGACGGTTGGAAAAATTTCATAACGATGCAACAGACAGTTTTCAAAATAATTGATCGTGAATGAAGGCAAACAAATGTGGACATACTATAGCACCATAGGTCTCATAATTTATATTAAACCAGGCATAGGGCAAATAACAAAAACACAAACACATCAGACCGTAAATGCTGTGTCCAGAAGTGAAATGATTGGTCGGTTCTAATGCTGTACACGTATTACACAGGAAATCAATTGGGGAACCAGTTGAGGCCACTGAGACAGTTACATAAATAAACACACATAGTATTTTTTGGCGCTCACTGAAGGAGAAGAAAGAAGTAGAGACTAGAGGACGCACTAGACAACATACAATTTGAAAGCTATAGTTACCGACCGGGATTCGATTTCCTGTGACTTGCCAGGTTGGGCGGTTCTTTTACACAACATGATTTAAGAGCAACTTACGAAACAGCAAAATTAACCAAATGTTGCACGTCTTTTGCAGGGCGTTGATATCAAAGTACGTTAAGTAGTTTGCTATTGCTTTCTGAACTATCACTAATATAAAAGCTTGGTACATGACAACATGGGCAAAAGGCAACTCTGGCTATATGAAATATTATGCTTATCGTATAGAAGAAGAAGAAGGGACAGAGGAAGTGATAGGAGAAGAAGAGAGGGTGAGGGGGGAGAGAGAGAGGAGGAAAAGAATCAGGGGGAAAGGAGGGGAGGACAAGAAGCAGGGGAAATGGAGAGGAGGGGGAGAAGAAGCAGAGGGAAGGGAGAGGAGGAGGAGAAGGTGGAAGAGAGAGAGAGAGAGTAGAAGAAGAAGGGGACAGAAGAGGAGAAGACTGAGAAAGAGAGAGATGAGACGAATAAGAAGTAGGGAGAAGGAGAAAGAAGAAGAAATTTGGGTTTGCTGTGCTCTATTGTCAGTGCAGCCGTCTGATGGAGTGTGAGCACATTGTCGGAAAGAATGTTCTAGTAATCACGTGTTTATAGCCCACTGATGGAAACTAGGAACATCTAGGAACAATCCGTTACATGTGACTTGATTGTCCTTCACAGATGTCGATGAAAACATGGGAGCCTTGATCATTGTGGTCTGGGTGATCGGGGGTGTCCTGCTGTTCTCTCTCCTTGTGTTGATTGTGATCATCATCTCGGCCAGGTCCAAGACAGCCTGTGGTTTTAGTAGGTAGGTAGGTGTGAGAGAAAGTCCATCTTCCCATCCTTGTTCAGCACAGTCATTGTCTGTCTGTCTGTTCATCTGTCTGTCTATCTATATGTCTGTCTGTCTATCCATCTGTCTGTTCATATCTATCTATCTATCTTCTATCTATCTATCTATCTATCCGTGTGTCTATCTATCTATCTATCTATCTATCTATCTATCTATCTATCTATCTATCTGTCTGTCTGTTCATTTATCTATCTATCTATCTGTCTATCTATCTATCTATCTGTCTATCTATCTGTCTGTCTATCTATTTATCTGTCCGTGTGTCTATCAGACTATCTACTTATCATATCTATATTCTCTCTCTCTCTCTCTCTCTCTCTCTCTCTCTCTCTCTCTATCTATCTATCTATCTATCTATCTATCTATCCTGTCCATCTGTATGCCTTTGTGTCTGCCTACACGCTGTCTTATTGTATTTGCTAGTCTTGCTAAACTTATACATTCCAATAAATAAAGCTAATGTTTCCCCCACAAATCCCAGGAATGGTTCGCCAAGTACATCAGTGTTTCACATTAGCGGCGCCGCCCATAGAACCAGCGGTACCTGGGGAGACAACCCTGGTTTTTCCCGTGGAGACGAAAGATGTGGAGAGTGGTCTTTCCATAGAGCAAGGCCGACGACGGGTAAGATGACATTGGCGTTTTCAATTGATTTTGTGTGGATGTGTTGTTACGTGTGGATGAGTATGTGTTTCCGTGTCTTCCCAATTGTATTTTTGTCTGTCTCTTGCTTGTCTGCTTTCAGTTTTCCCTCCAGTAGTTAGAGCTTGAAGGCAGCAGAGATGGGTCTGGGGTGAATGTTGCCAATAAAAACTGTACATGTACAGGCAGAGTAACTATGGGTAAAATTATATATCAATTGTCAAGTATATAGGCATGCCATGAGAAGGAGGAAGCTGGAGTACATCATGACAATGGGACACGATGGAGAGAGAAGACAGGCAGGGGAATAAGAAGAGAAAAGATGCTTACAATTTGACATCACGGATGATCACGGAGTTGTAGATCAGCTTTGTGTTCTTGTCTCAACCATGCCATGTGGCCAACCCATCTAGATTTTTACCTCTCTGTCTTCCACGTGTTCTTTTTCCTCAATCTTGCCACCAAGTTCTCCAGTTTATTTCTTCTCATAACATGCCCACAAAAATATTGACTATGTCTAATTTCTCTAATCAGTTTACAGGTTTCATTTCTGATAATATGTTTATTAATTTGTACATTTCAGAATCAGAAAGACTTCCATCTTATCAAGAAGCCATCTTGAATAATTATATTAGAGTTCCTGCTAGAACAGGAAATGACAGCCAGCAGGGGGCACCTGTGTTTGTCAGGGTCAATGCCCCACCCAGCTACAGAAGCAGCCAAATTCAGAACTCAAGAGCAGCAAATGGGGGAGAAGGAAGCCCTGCAGAGCCATCTGAACATGGTGAGAGATTACGTGTTGGCGCAGATCAAGCATCTGAGAACCAGAACATTCAATCCAGTCGGGTTATTGATGTACAGGGCACTACTGCCAGTCCAGTCATTGATGTGCAGGGCACTAATGCCAGTCAAGTCACTGAGACTCGGAGTGCTGATCCCAGCCCAGCAGTTGACGATATGAGCACTGTAAACTCTCAGATAAATGGGAATGTTAACATTGGAACTGGTCGTAGAAGTACCGACTCATGCTCTGTCTCCGGAGCTAATGAACCACAAGCCTCCTCCACTGTCATTTCCAGAGATGAGAGAAGTGTTCGGCCCAACACTACCACCAGCATTTCCAGAAGATATGCTGAGAATTACCCCCAGTGTTTATTTCAAGATGACCCACCACCACCCTACTCTTCAGGGCGTTCTAGAAACTCAGTTTGCAGGTCCAATGTTGAACACCATCGGCAGCCTGTTCGTGAGAGTTATCAGGACTTCAGACGAAGCATGCATGTCGCTCCTTCACGCCCAAGGCGAAATGAAAGTGAGCTCCGACAAAGCCTTAATTTTAGGCGAAGCATGCATGACAGGCCAGATAATACAGCTGGTCCTTTTGTGGTTAATTCAAATGGCAGACTACAGGATCGCAGTAATCCTCCACATCAGAACACCAATGCCTTTTGTGTTAGCAATGATACCGGATACCAATCCTTTTCAAGAACACACTATTTGCCAACACATTCCGGCTCTCTCCCCCACCATGCTGCAGGATCTGCTTGCCAGGCTCCAGGCTTATCTGACGATTCTCGTCACGTACAAACATTCCCTGCAGATTCCAGCGTGCCTACCATTAGCTCCAGTGTTAGTCTGCAAAGATGTCTGCCGGCCGTTGCTGTTGCTGGAAACAGAAATATCCCCATGAATAATCATAATACCAATAATGGACATAATAGTCAGAATACTTTATACATTGTCAGAAATATTCAAGCATCATCTAGTAACTCACCGTATCTGTTAACACCACAACCATTGGGTTTACCACCACACCCGCATCACCCTGACACACAGCCACTGTGCACCTCAACTCCAATTAACCAATCACCAGCCACTGATCGCAGATTTGTGCCTGCCAATCATCCTTCGCCACTCCTCATTTCCCGCAACCAACACAGTCACTCTGGTCAGGAAGAGCTCATATTTCAAAGACTTCGGGCAGAGTTGGATGGAAGATATGCTCACAGTACCAACCAGGAGCAGTCGTCATTGCCGAGGTACCCGTTTCACAGTAAACCGTTGAATCCATCACATAATCCAGGGGAAGCTCCCATAGCCAGGTATGCACCGCAGTGATCAACTTGGTCTGCCTGTAGAATCCAGTACCTCTCATCTCATCTCATCATGTTCCTCTTGTACCTTGCGGTGTCGAGGTGAAGTATAAACTTCATGAGAGTGCCTGATTATGGGCTTCATATATCGATATTCCCATGGACTCAGCTATTCCCTCCGTCCATCGTTTACATGGTCGGCCTCTTCCTCTGTTTCCATCTGGTCTGTACATCATTGCTTGTTGTGGTATGCTGTTGACTGGTAACCTACTTGCATGGCCAAACCATTTGACTTGCTGCTTTCTAATAAAATCTAGTGCTCCTTTAACCCCCACTTTAGTCCTGATTTCTTCATTTCTGATCTTATCTCTTCTTGATACGTTGAGTATTCTTCTCAGGAACCTCATTTCTGTTGTTGTGATTTTTCTTTTCTCTTTTTCTGTCATTGTCCAGGTTTGGCAGTACCAATAGTTGTAAATTACCTATACAAGTAAGTTAGTTGGTTGCTTATCCTTTACAGGAAGTATGCAGTCAACCCCAGCATTTTCTGGCTGTCTGTGATTCCTGGGCAAGTTTACATTCACTAGTTTGCCATTATTTTCTGAATGACCGGCACCCATACCATTTTATAAAAAAACAAAGCAAGTCAGTCAGGGAGCCTTTTACATGTCCTAAGTTGTGTTGGGTACATGGTGTTAGAACCACATGTTTATAGCTCACTCGGCACTGGGTGGATGCTAGAACCACATGTTTATAGATCACTCAGCACTGGGTGGGTCATGTGATCAGCACCACACCGGCCGCCTTTACTTCCCAAGAGATTTCGTAGTGGCCATTTTAGGTTGGGTCGACCTGGGAGTCGAGGTCAGTTTTAAACATGTGCCTTGGTGAGGTTATGACCCCATGACCACCAAGCTGGCAGACAAGCTCTAGCCATTACACTACCACTGGCAGACAAGCTCTAGCCATTACACTACCACTGGCAGACAAGCTCTAGCCATTACACTACCACTGGCAGACAAGCTCTAGCCATTACATTACCACTGGCAGACAAGCTCTAGCCATTACACTACCACTGACAGACAAGCTCTAGCCATTACACTACCACTGGCAGACAAGCTCTAGCCATTACACTACCATTGGCAGACAAGCTCTTGCCATTACACTACCACTGGCAGACAAGCTCTAGCCATTACACACCAAGCTGGCAGACAAGCTCTAGCCATTACACTACCACTGGCAGACAAGCTCTAGCCTTTACACTACCACTGGCAGACAAGCTCTAGCCATTACACTACCACTGGCAGACAAGCTCTAGCCATTACACTACCACTGGCAGACAAGCTCTAGCCATTACACTACCACTGGCAGACAAGCTCTAGCCATTACACTACCACTGGCAGACAAGCTCTAGCCACTACACTACGGCTATTCTGAAATAGATATATCTGCCATATTTTATCCCAAAGTTATCTTCTAATGGAATAGATGTAAGCCAGAGTGATTGTCAGTGATCAGTCTATGTTGGACACTCTTACAGCAAATCTCTGGCCATCATTTTACCAGTTCTACAATTACATTCATCAGTATCTCCTGTCTTTAATTTTTTGAACAAGTGATATTTCAGCCTGTTATGCCCTGTGCGGAGTCTAAAGAATGCTACTTGTTCACCTCGATCAGGATGATAATATACATCATCTTTATGGTGGCCCAGATGAAAAAAGTCGCACAAAAGTCGACAGGGTCTACTTCATTGCACCGGGTTTTATCCGATATGGCTCGGTCTCTTTCCGCAGTATGATCTGATTCCCACTTAGTTGTATAAACCTCTCAAAGGTTATGTCTATATCAGGCTGAGGTAGTCTTCCACCCACATTCGCCAGTTTGTCAGCCTCTTTATTTTCAGGTATGTTGCAAAGTGACAGGATCTGTTGTATTACACAATACATTGCAACTACTGATGTTGATTGAATCAGTTAAAAGTATGTTTCAGAAGAATACCAACAGTGGTCAATAACTGCTGCATCTATTCTCCCCCTTTAGTGTCTTTCAGGCACTGGTAATAAACAATTCATGGCATTCTTTATCATCATCATCAAGTGCCTTGCCAGCTGGCGTAGAAGTCCATGTCTCTCCACAGATCTCGGTCTTTGGTGTTCTGGATAAACTCTGCTGATGATTTTCCTCCATGCCACCGTCTCAATCCATCCAGCATCATTTCTCTTGGGCTGCCCCAGCCTCTCTTTCCCTTTATCTTTCCAGTCATCGCGATGTTCTCCATTCTTTGTCAGATACATTTATTGACTATAATGGAAACAACATCCACCAACTGGCACAAAATAGTATGACAGAATCACTAATTTGGAGCTTAGGTGGAGGACTAGAGAGACTCCAGTGAATCAAAAGGTGAGGAAAAGACGATGGAGCAGGATAGGACACACTGAGATGACCTGATAATATTACATGCATAGACTTTGTCTGTTGGAGATGGTGATCATTGCTGAGTGAATGATTGAATCTGTACCTTCTTTAAGATTTCTGGAAAAGAACAAGGGCAAGGCAGAGAAGTAAATATCTGGATGGCTTGGCCATGTGGCATGGTCGAGACAAGAACACGGAGCTGATCCACGACTCTTGTGATCGTGTGAGATGGTGAAACACAATCCACGCTTATCAGCATGGCACATGAAGATGATGATCAAGTCCTTTCTCTGGAATCCACAGGGAAAATGAAATAGAGGCAGGTCTAAAAAGATAAGGAGAAGATAATTAGAGACAAAGATGAATAGTATGAGGACTTGGAAGGGGTTGCAGGAGATGTATCTATAACTAGAAATGAAGATAAGACATACTTTAACTCTACTTTCTTTTATTTATTTTCAGGTTAGATAGTGAATTTCTGTGAACAGACTACCCTGTGAATTAGTGGAGCTGACGATTCGTTTTTAAATTGGACAGATTATCCATTCATAAATCATTCCAGTGACTTAATGGAGAAGACAATCCATTCATAAGCCATTCCAGTGAATTAATGCAAGACTATTAATTCATAAAATCGAGCAGATTATCCATTCATACAGAATTCCAGTGAATTAGGGGAGGGCCTAGTTATGCCATATGAATACTGACTTGTAGCGTATGAGTGAAAATACAGGCAACATTTTTGTTGTTATTTTCATACTTTTTACATATTGAATTATTTGTTGTGTACAGTTGTTTTCTGAAAACTTGGCAGTTGCTGTCTGGTGGCTGTTTGTTACTTTTGTCATTTTATATTCTGTGAGTAGAGTTTGCTGTCTGTAACTTGTGTTATATATTCATTGTTCATTTTATCTGGCATTGAATGTTCATTACAGTTGTCACTGAATGTTCATTACATCTGTCATTGTATGTTCATTGTTCAGTACATCTGACATTGTATGTTCAGTGTACAGTATATCTGATATTCTTTGTTCAATTAATAGATGTCAATGATCATTACATCTATCATTGTGTGTTGTATCAGTAGATATCATGGTTCATTCCATCTGCCATTGTATATTCAATATGACATTGTTCATTACATCTGACATTGTATGTTCAATGAATATATGACATTGTTCATTACATCTGACATTTGGTGTTCAGTCATTAGATGTCAATGTTAAATCCATTTGACATAGTATGTTTAAAAAAAATGAATAAAATTATTCAACATCTGACATAGAATGTTCAAAAAATGGATGAAATTGTTCATTACATCTGAGATTTTGCATTAAGCCTGTAAATGTCATTTTTCATTACGTCCATAATTATATGTTCAATTAACAGACGCAGCTATATATAAATTGTATCACTGTATATACCCTAGTGGGATTATTATGTCAACTGTGTGCTAATTGGCACGTTATTGTGGTGTTATGATTGCAAAGTGAATCATAACATTGAAATGTTCTGCCTACTGTAAATTACGATGCCAGCAATTTCGCACACGTTTGCTGTTTCCCTTATATTTATTTATTTTTGCTGTATCTGCCATAGGTTATCAATAATGTTGTGGCTGGAAGTGGAGTTGAAAACTAGGCAACGGCAGCCGATTAAGTTGTGAAAGAGGAAGTGAATTGATTGTGAGTTTTCTGAATTATGTAAGGAAAAGTTGTGAAGAAAGAAAACTAGTCACCTCATGTCATAAAGTATAACACTCATGTATTACATACCTTTTTTTAAAAACTCATCATATGCTAAATAATTACTACCTACATGACCACAAATTTATTTGTATTTTCTTATCTCATTTTATATACAAACAAATCACCTGAACATTGATTAGTTCATGCAGTACTTAATTCTTAGCTTTCTTAATCCAAGTAGTGTACATTATATAGTGACAAATTATACAAGTGTTTTTTTTACATAGGAACGATTATGAAAGTTTTCTGTTTGTGTGGGTAGAAACAATAAGTGTTTGGAATCAATAGGAAGGAATTATAAAGGTGGTTTGGTTCTATAGAGAGAAACTATAAAAGTGATTGGGTTAAACAGAGGAATTATAAAAGTTATTGGGTTGTATAGAAAGAAACTACAGCAGCAGTTATATAGATGTCAGTTATATAGAGAGGAGTTATAAAAGTGGCTGGGTTATATAGAAAGGAATTATAACAGTGCTTGGGTTATATGGAGAGTGAGTTAGTTAGTTAGTCGACAGATCATCCTCATTGCACATCGAACCATTCAATCCATAAGTGCTCGGATCCCCTCCTCAGCAAATCCCGCAGTGTGTAGCGGCTAACGACGCCAGTTCTGTGTTGGTTTATCAATCTTCTTTGGCTTCCTGCGTAGTGTTCTTGTTTGGCCACCCCTCTTTTAATTTGTTGTTCTCGCAGTCTGGCCATGGTTGTAGATTCACAGTCATCACTTGGTTCACGCAAGAGTCTTACTTCTCGTAGAGCATTCAGAATGTCAGCCTGGTCCATGGTGCGTCGGCCCTCCACAGTAGCCTCATCTGCGAGCTTGTCAGCCCTCTCATTTCCTTGGACTCCTGCATGCCCTGGCACGAAGATGAAACTAATCTTTGCCAGCCGAGACCGCTCCAGAGGCAGCAACCATTCTCTTCGGATCGACCCCTCCTCTATCCTCTTGATCATGTTCATTGAGTCGCTAAGGAAACATGCCCTAGTGAATGTCTGTGTCTCGAGCCATGTTATTGCTTTACTTACTGCCATGACTTCCATAGTCAGGCTACTTGTGGTTTCAATGAAAGCACCAGAGTCCTCCTTCACAATTCTCCCTCCGGCCCGAGCTGTAAAGGCCCATGAGCTTCTCACATATATGGGTAGAAAATACAACAGTTGTTTAGATTTTATAGAGAGGAACTATAAAAGTTCTTGTATACTATATATTCTGTAGATTTGCTTACTTTTTACTTTATTTTGTGACACTGCTATTAAAATGCTACATAATATTTTTCCATAAACCACTTACAATATGGTCTGTTCTGTTTTTGGAAAGACACAGCGTACTGATGTTTGATACTCATTTTTCACTTTCCAGTATTATGTTGCCATGTTTTTAAATATCATTGCTGTATTTATTGCTATCATATTTTAATCATCAAATCTTTTTTAAAAATCAAATTTATTATTGAAGAATATTTTTGAGTACAGTATTTTCACCTATATCTATTTCACACTAGTTCACTCTGTGTGTTACCATATTTAATTAACTATTTATTGCCCACTTATAGACTGTATATTATTTGCTGTCAGCCTAAGCCTAATTATCACTTTATACTGGGTACATTCACCATTTTCTGTTTACTTTATTGACTTATTAATGTTGGCATAAAACTTGTTTTTATCACCAAATATTACAATGGATTTTCTTTGGTGAAACCACACTTCCAGAGGCAGACACCTATTTGGAAAGTAATGTAGACAAAGATATGGGAACAGACAGAGATATCAAAATAAGAACACAAAAGGCAATAGGCGCTTTCTTAGCACTAGAAAATTTGTGGAAGTTGGCCTTGTTGAATTATGAAAGCTTGTCCGTTATTTTCCAACCAATGGTTTTCCTATATTTCATTGGCAAAATATTGTATTTGTTTATTTTTGTCTCAGCTCGTTTGAAATAAGCCATTTTTAATATATGCTTTTCAGTATTACATTTTATTGGCTGTGTGCTTAATATCAAAATGCTGTAAATATATGATAATTTGTACTTCCTTTTTCCCATTGTACTTATTTCTTCATTATCTGGAGCTGTGCCAAACACTAAGCATTACTTATAATGAATAGTTGACAGTATTATTTGTTTGATTCTTTACACTAAGAATAGTTTACAGTATTATGTTTCTTGTTTTGTTATTTTTGTAATCTCTTATATAAAACGTATGTTGTAAGAGGCAAGTAAAGATTGCAATAGGATGATCTTTGGCACACTTATTTGCTGCTGTGGATTTCTCCTAGCTTTACTTGTTTCATCGCCATGCATTGGAACTTCCTGAAGTTAACCTGTAGGCCATTCCAGTAACGGTTGTACAACTTAATTAAATTTGTCATAATTGTTACCTTTTATTTATTTATTATCACTGTCGGATGTGGAATGTCACACGTTAATTTATAAAACTGAAATCATTAAAATTATAAGGTCTGTTGTTATACATTTAGACACTTAAGTCAGACATTGATTGTTTGGTTAATTTTGTGTTTTCTTGTTAAGAAAATATGATTTAAATATTAGATTTTACGAACAAAATTATTGTAAGAAACAAATTACACGTTTTTTAAAAGCCATAAAACTATCCCTATACCATTACACAGATGTGAAAAGACCATAATAATTATGGTATTTCAGGATACACTGACAGGCATGTATAACATAACTTCAAGGTGGAACGCCAGTATGTTTGTTCACTGTGATGGACTTTCTTCCTGCTATACTTAACTCTTCCATCCCCAAGCGGTGTAGAATGTATGATGTGTTCGTCTGCATGTGTCACAAATATTGCAGTATGTTTTACTGTTACATTTGGTCAGCTCTTGCTAAAGGAATCTGGCTACCCAGTGGTTTTTAAGTTTGATCAATGAGTGCTGAAAACATCTGGCCACTCAGTGGTTTTTAAGTTTCATCAGTGCATGCTGAACAAAAATCTGGCCACTCAGTGGTTTTACATGTGGCCAGCTCATAATAAAGTACTCTAGCTACTCCTGTGACAACCTCCATTCTCTGTTATATTCCTGGACATCTAACATGCAGCTCTTTGTTTTCATGGGGTTTGGCCATACAAGTGTCTGAGAAAGATCATTTTTGAAGGGAGGTGTACCAGGAAAGCTAAACAGATAATTATAGAGGACATGTACCAGAGAAAAGGAACAGATGATTATGGAGGATGAAGTATCAATAAAGCTGGACAGATGATTATAGAGGAGGTGTACCAGGGAAGAGAAGCAGATAATTATGAAGGGAGATTACCTAGGAAGTTACAGTTAGTTGCATATCCTTTACAGGACATCACTGTCAACACCAGCTTTCTTTTTTTACTGTTGTGATCGCTTAGCAAGTTTAAATTCAGTAGTTAGCTATTGCTTTCTGAATGACTGGCACCCATACCATTTCGTAAAAAACCAACTCAAGGTGGTCTGCTGTAAATCGCCCGCAGCTGTGCGGGATTACGAACTGCATCTGTAACCCCTTCACCATGGAGCAAGCTACCAGGGAAGAGGGACAAATAATTCTGGAGGGTGATGTATCAGTGAATCAGAGAAGAGGAAAGCCACAATGTAGGGTATCAGAATGTGATAGATAATTTATGCATGACAGCAACAGAGGCAGGACATCTGGCTTATGATAGAAAACAATTTGAAAGACTTGTGAGGCTATAGGAGGTAACAGCAGTATTGTTCCATTCTCATTTTCTTTAAATTATCAAATATTTACATATTTAAGGTTTCAAGTTTATTGTATATGGGAAAAACTAATCAGCCATTATTAATTCACTTTTGCTGTTGCTTTTGTACATATCTGTATGTAGTGAGTATATTATTTAACTTATTCTGCCAGCTGTGTGCTTTTTGTGTGTGTTAATTTCTTGTTCCCTGTTACATAAGTCATGCTGTTGTTGTTAGCTGTATATAACTTCCTGAGCTGTTGTCAAATCTGTAAATACTCTGCCAGCAGTGGTCCTCAACTTGTGTTGCAACACTGCACACTTTCAGAATGTGAAGGAATGTTTGCACAAACCAACCCACCTATTGTCTATCCACATGTGAAGGACGACATTTGGTGCACATTTGTTGTTAAATGTGCAAGGACGTTGAAGTTGTCTACAACATTAACTATTGATCTCACACTGCAGACATGGAATATTTTCCCCCTCAAACAAATTAAAATTGAAATGATCTCCAAAATAACAAATATAACTCTTTTATGGGCAGTTGGGAACTCATTATGTACCATGAAAATTTTCTTGCTGCGGTCTACTACTCCCTACATCAGGGGTGGGCAAACTTTTCATGTGGAGGGCCGCATTGACAAATGTAAAGCTATTGGCGGGCCGCATATATATATATATATATATATATATATATATATATATATATATATATATATATATATATATATATATATATATACATTTTGTTTACAGCAACCTATAAGTATAAATAACTAATTATTGCAATTTTATTTTACTTATACATTATATTTGACAATATGGACAAAAACTTTTACTAATTTGTTAACACGATTTTACAACTTGTTATTACAACAAATATTCTTTATTATCTATCAATGGCTTTAATTTAGACACAAACCGACTACACTGTCACTACAGTTGTTGATTTCTAATGAGATGTATGTAACTGCTTGCAATTTTTGACAATATTCTTGAAATCTGGAGCAAGTTTACTTGTTGAAATTCGCATGACAGCATGCAAGTTGCAGTCCCACAATAAAGACCTATTCTTGACCTATTCTTAGATTTGTTGATCTTCAAGCAAGAGAATGCTTGTTCGCAAATACATTTTGATCCAAATAATGATAAAAGTTTAGCTGCAAAGTTTTTCAAGTTGGGAAATGATTCTTGTGATAAAGATCCATAGAAATCCAGCAAACCATCTGCCTTGAATTTCTCTTTCAGGTCATGATCTGCTTGTAAGTCAAGCAGCTCCAACTGTATGTCCTCTGTGGCTGTATCAGCTTCTGCACTAAAAGGTGAACTGAGAATATTGAACTATGGCTCTAATTTCTTGAAATCTTGGAATCTCCATCTAAATTCTTCAATCAATGCATCTAATTGGGCTTTGTATTTTTTCAGTCATTTCACCAGAAATGGTTTCTTATTTCAGCAAAGGGAAGTGACAAAATCTTTTTTCACTTGCTTGTCTGGAGAACAGTGAGAGTTTTGCCTGAAATGATTTTACATATACATACAATTCATGTGCAAGCACACCATTGCCCTGAATTTTGACATTCAGTTCATTTAACTTTTCCATAATTTCAATGGCAAACATAACGTCTAACTGCCACTCTTTACTGACAATGTTAGTATTAAAGTCACATGCAATGCCATTCATCTCTAGGAACATCACTATTTCTTCTCTGAGTTCCCACACTCGCCTCAACACCTTGCCGAGACTCAGCCATCGAACACTGGTGTAGTACAGGACATCGGATTGTTCAGTTTCCAAATCGTCAAGTAATGACTTGAACTGTCAGTGATTAAGTCCTCTTGATCTGATGAGACTGACAACTGGGTCAATAACATGCTTGATATTCAAAACAGTTTTACACAGACTTTCTTGATGAATCACATAGTGAAGTGGTAATAATGTGTGGTCTGGATATTCTGCTTTAATCTTATCACTTATCAACATTACCAGACCTACATTTTTTCCAGTCAAAGCACGAGCTCCGTCAGTTGTAACACTTGCCATCATGTTCCAAACCAACCCAGTTCTTTCAATACAGTTAGTAACAGCATTGAATATATCATGGCCTGTGGTTGTGTCTTTGAGTGACTCAACACTCAGTAACTCTTCAGTGAGTTTGAAAGAAGTGTTTATTCCACGTATAAATATCAATAATTGGGCAGTATCATGTACATCGGTACTCTCGTCCAATGCAAGAGAGTACCACAAAAATTGTTTACTTGAATTTTGAAGTTTATACATCAAATTGTCACTGATCTTGTCAACACGTCTGACCACAGTTCTCCTTGATAAAGTAATGTTGTCAAATCTGATTTTTTTTTTGCTCTGGACACATAATGTTTGCTGCATCTAGCAAACATTCCTTGATGAACTCGCCATCAGAAAATGTCGTGTTCTATTTTACAATTCTGTGTGACAGCACAAGACTAGCTTCAGTTGCAGCATCTTGAATTGAAGACTGTTTAGTGAAAACAGTTTGCTGTTTCACCAAATTTTTCACCAAACTCAAAGCATTTCCTTTCCTTCTCTTCTGTCGTTAAATTGTATCCGAAATCGGAAAGTTTTGTTTGATGTCTTTTTAAATTGTACTCCTTGAAGACAGCCACTGACTCACAACACAACAAGCAAACTGAATTGTTACCAACTTTTATAAACCAGTACTTAGTTGTCCATTGATCATTAAAAACACGGCATTCATCTTCAATCTTACGTTTGTTATTGACACTCATCATAACGGTACATGAAATTCTGTAAAATTCAACAAAATAACTTAAACACGAATTAAAAATTGTTATTTCTAAATGCCCTCGCGGGCCGCATAAAATCACTTGGCGGGCCGCAGTTTGCCCACCCCTGCCCTACATGATCAACACACTGTGACAAAAGTGAAAAATATGTATCAAATGTTGATTGGTTAATAGTTTCTAAGAATTGACATCATGGCGTTCTGGAGATGTCCAAAGATGCTCAGTCTGCCACAGCAAATGTAGGTTCTGATCATTCCAGTAACACACTGGTTGTAGATATGTTGGATTAGTCACTTCACACTGGCACCTTGCTGACTTAACAGTTTGTGGTTTGTTAACATTCTTCAAAAAAGGCATAATAACTACAATCCATGTTGGTAGCGAATATGACTGACCAGACCAATTTGTGCAGTTAATATTCATCCACGATGAATGTTTGTGAACACATTGTCATTTCCACCATCAGAAGTCTCACATGCTCAGTATATGACCTTCTGCAATCATTTTCCCATCTTTATTCCATTTCTGATCTTTACCATGCAGGCAATATGCAACTTCATACTCCATACTTAAATCCAGACTCTGGCATGATTAAATAGGTTGTTTCATCTGTTGAGTCTTGAACCAGCAGTCATTTATAGACAGTCTACAGAATGTCTGCCTTGTCCATTGTGAGTGGTCCAACCTCTGGTACTTGAAGCAAAGTCTGCCTGCTCTTGCCTCACTCCAGCATGGCCCAGTCTATCCATGAAAGTCTTTGTTAAGAGAGAAGCGTCTGTGCTAAAGAGATGCCAATGGTGCCATCACAGTGGGACAGTGGAATGTCTTACAACTGCAATAGTTAACCCAGAAACAGGTACTGAAAGGAAGTTGAAAATGTCGGCCTAAAGATGCAAATATCTCTGCTCTGCAGTAAATAGCCACCACCAAACACTGGATCAGCTAAGTAGAAGCAGAAGAATGAGTACATTCATTCATTCATTCAGTAGCATGTCCTTTGCAGAACCTCTCTCCCATAACAACCTTCCGGAAAACTTCTCGGTCATAAGCCAGATGTCCCGCGTCCGATACACCCATCTAGAGATCATCTGCCACATTCTGCACCCATCTTCTCTTTGACCTGTCTCTTCCTCTTTTCCCGGGCATGTACCCCTCCACTATTGTTCTCTCCAAACTTTCATGACATTTCCAATGACCAAAATATTTCAATTTTCTTTGTTTTATCGTCTTTAGTAGCCAACCTTCTTCAGTATTCTGATCTTGTCGTATCAGTGCCACAATTTATTCAGTTGTTTTAGTCTTTGATGAGCAATAGATATTCATTCGTTAATTTCTTTCACTGTCACCATCGTTGGTAATTAATGCCCCAAGATATTCAAAATTCTTCATCACCTCCAATTTTTCAGTATTAATATATATTTCTTTCTCTATGTTTGTTTAATCTGTATGAATTATCTGTGATTTTGGATAGATGTAGCAAGTGAATCGCAGAGAAGTCCATTAAAGTATATTACATACAAAAATAACCAATAGCTAAATCATCAATTGTCTGAAACATATAGTTCAAACAAAAAGATAAACCGTGTAAAGTTTTGTTCGTTGACTCCCTTCTTTAAATTATTTACTGATGCTCAAAATAACTTATTGAGTACATAGGTGCCAACTGGGTGGAGTTGAGAACCACTGCTGGCCTACTGAACTGTACTTGGTGTTCTTGTGTATTGTAGAATCTTGAACGTGAACTGCGTTCTGTTTTGTGCGTTGATTTAAAGAAATGGTTTCATTTCAACAACTGTGTAGAGTCTACCAGAACAGTATTAATAAGTGTACATATGCTCTAGCATCCACTTTCTTTGCTTTGCTTGTGGTTTTTTATAATTTGTTAACCTATATGGCATGTTCAACGCTGCATTAGGAAACTGTTTATATTGTCTTGCAGATTTAACTCTGCAGTAGAAAAATTTGTTTATGCTATCTTGCAGTTTTAACCCAGCAGTAGGAAACTTTGCTTACAATGTTTTGCAATCTACCACTCTGCTGTTTCATTTATTTAGCGGTCTACAAGATTGACATCCTGCCAAGATCATTTTATACTAACATTATGTCGGTGGCAAAAGCATCCCACCACAAATATCGCAGCTCTGTTGTAAATGGGCACAGTACATTTACGTCCAAAATAAACATTTCGGACAAACCAAGAAGAATAACGTATTTGAGAAAATTATTTTGTTCAAGTTGTATTGTAAATGGAAATCAAAATTTTCACCATTATCAATTCAGTCTTATTTTACCCAGTAAGTAAAATTAGTGTTTGCATGCAATAATGTGGTAGTTTCCCCTATCATTCCACATCCATGTCAGAGGTTTACTTGCTTTATGTTATTGTGGTTTTATAATTTGTTTTTTTTAACATTGCCAGTGGCCAGCTTCAGCCTGTTTATTATCATGGATTGATCCTTGTTTTGGTTCATGTGCTTATCAGTATTTGTATACATACTATGTATTTAACTTATTCTATGAACGGTGCAATATTTCACTGTCTTGTGAACAGATGAAGTGATGTGTTGTAGATTCTTTTAATGTATAAATAAGTCTTATAGTTTATATTCTCTTATGGTAACTCTGAGAATTGCAGCAGCACAGGGGCTAGCATGCCAGATTGCCAGTCCAGTGGTCATATCTTTAAGGCCAGGATTTTTAAAAAGTGGACGTGGGATCCCAGGTCAACCGAACCTAAAACATACCAGGACATGTTCTGGGAAGTCAAGATGGCTGATGTGATACTGACCACACCCACTGAATGCTGATTGGTCTACAAAAATATGGGGCTGGTACTATATACTTAACATCATTTGGTGGCTTGCTGGCTGGCATGATACTGACCACACCCACTGAATGCTGATTGGTCTACAAAAATATGGGGCTGGCACTATATACTCGTGGGTTCTATATAGTAGCTGTAGGGGCGTGCTCATTACAATTATTAGCTGTGGGGGTTTTAAATGTGCAGATTGCTCATGGGATGTCATTTTTTGTGTCTTTATCTGAAAAGACTAGGCTTCTGATCAATTTAATGAAATCAGTGGGGTATATAACATCCTGAGCGAGATTCAAATTTTGATGCCTGCACAAAATAGGGCTAAAATGGTATAGGGAGAGAACTAGAGATTCCTGGGCATCAAGACATGAGGAAAAGATGCTGGCGCTGGATAGAACACAGGCTGAGAAAACTTGTTTAGAACATAACTGAAGTCTTTTCTCCATACCACAAGGGACAAATAAGAGAGATCTAAAAATACACGGACAAGAGAATTAGACATAATAATCATTCTACCAACTCTATACTACCACTGCCAAACCTGGACAATGACAGAAAAATAAAAGAAAAATCACAACTACAGAAATGAAATTCCTGAGAATACTCGATGTATCGAGAAGAGAGAAAATCATAAATGAAGAAATTTTTAATAAAGTGGAGGTTACAGCAGTGCTAGATTTTATTAGAAGCCAGAAAGTCCAATGGTTTGGCCATGTAAGTAGGTTACCAACTAACAATATACCACAACAAGCAATGATGTACAGACCAAATGGAAGCAGAGGAAGAGGCTGACCACGTAAACAATGGACAGAGGGAATAGCAGAGTCCATGGGAATCTCGATAAGAGGACTAAAACCTAACTGCTTTGATTTTAAGGCCGATGCCATAGGCTATGAGCCTGATAGTAATAAATTTGCTTGCTGCAGTGGATAGCTAAACTTCAGTTCCCAATGAGAGGTTGAGCGCCATTTATGTACATACAGTTATGTCGATATAGACAATAAAGGTAACTACGCCCTAGGTGGAAGGGAAAGGCATCATTGTATCTGCTTAATCGCCATACAACTGACTTTGTATGACAAATACCTTGCGTGGGTATAATAAATAGCTATGTAAATAGATTGTGATTGTACAACTGCTTATATACTGCACACTGAAATTGTACCTGATTAATACTCACTCATGGCACTGTTTACTTTTGCGCGTACTTGCTGAATTGTTTACTTTACGAGCATGTTTGCTGTACTATACAATATTATGTGTGCTTTAGGAACAACAACACATACATCCAGGCATACAGACACACTGGGCCTAACTGATTAAAGCAAATCCCCAAAAGTTGCACAGTTAAAGCATAACTACAGTAACTTGTCACATATTATATGCACTTGAGTATAATATGTAGGCTTGTGTGTAAAGTTTTCTGGTACTGGAAACATTTGTGTGGAATACCTATTATTTTGTAAATTTTTATTTTAGGAAACATTTTTGAATGAATATCTGACACGAAACAAACCCCAGGATACATTCAATTTTGCGCCATTTCCACTATCGGATAAAGAGACTTCCCAATGTAGGCCAATTTTGATATTGAAAATTATTTTTTTTAGTACTCGCATACATACATACTTGTTTTAGAAGACGAAATTGAGTTTTATACAAGAGTGGGTACCATGGCCGAGAGGTTAAAGTGTTCACCTCAGATGCAGAAAGCACCGGGGTCGATCTCATAGCCAAGGGCTGGGAGTTTTTACATGAACCACAGGCCATACCCCCCCCCCCCCCCCCCCAATCTCTTGGGTTAATAGATCAGATACTTAGTCTTCTTAAAACAAGGTTGAAAATAGCTGTGCACATTAAGAATCTCACGACAGTTGGAAATCACTAAAACCAGGCCATAAGGCTGCTGCCATGGCAAATTTGTTAGGAAGAAAAGCTATCCACAGGTAGACAGAATCTGTGACCTTGGATAACTTATCTGAACTTGAATTCAGTGCATGCTGACCGTTGATGTTTATAACTATGTCTGACATACTCACCTCAATGAGAATATACAGGAGACATTTATCAGTTACGCTATCCATGTTTTTCCTTAGCTAATTTATTACTTTAATTTACTCTATCCTGACATGTTGTTTGTCCATCAAGAATGATGATGATCATTCATTTCATCCAGTGGGGTTGAAAGTATGGAGCCGTGAGTTCTAAGTTGGCTGATAAGACCTATTTTGACTCGAAATGTTCTATGTGGGCAAAGAATGCTTGAAGTTCCAGGAGGAGGATCTCCTGCAGTAGTTTTTCTTTCCAGTCTTTTCTTCACAGCTCTTGCAGTCCTGTTTGCTTCACAAATGACTGCACCCTTGCGTAATGATGGATGCCACGAATTTCGGTCTTTGGCAGCTCCCAAGTGTCATGATGAATTACAAAAGCTTTTAGTGAGATTTTAAGTGTCCTCTGGCCACCCTGGCAGCGTTTACAATGCAGCTGGCCGTAAAAAATTTGTTTAGGGAGCCTGTGATCTGGCATGCGAGTCAAGTGACCAGCCCAGCGAATCTGATTCTTCATTAGTAGAGTGTGGATACTAGGCACGGGCGCTTTTTCTAGGACTTCAGTGTCTGGGATCTTGTCTTGCCAAGTAATCTTCATTAGCTTCCTAAGGCAGACTGTGTGGAAGTGGTTTAATTTCCTAGTGTGTCGCTGGTAAACAGTCCAGGTTTCACAAGCATATAGCAGTGCGGATAATACAACTGCTTTGTAGACTCCTAGTTATATTTCAGCTGTCTTGCACAATGATTTTATAGATAGGATACTTAAGGTGAACAAACAGACCCACAAAAGTTGTGTACACCATACATACATGAAAAACTTGCACCACACTGATGTATCTAATGTACAAATATGTGAGCCAACACTCGGGGCTTTGTGACTGCAACTTGCCGCCAACGGCAATTTACACAGAACTATCGTCATGTCTTCCCCTGTGAACAAATCCTAGATGTTGTCAAATGTGAATTTTCTCTTTTAGTGTGATATTGTAATTGTGTGCTTTTCATCATCACAACCTGTGTGCTGTTTAATTTTTTTGCAGAAAACAAAACCAAAGAAATGTGTTCATGTACCAATTGTAAACATTTAATTCATGTTGTCAGATGCTTGTGGTTTCAATAAATTGATGTAAATTTGTAACATTTACAAATGATTGTTATCTTTCAATGTATTGAGTGCTGTATTTTCCTTTGTTAATTTGAAAAGATTTTATACATCATCATCTTTCTCAGTATATTTAGTCTCCTTGTTAATGTGTATTTTTGTGTTTGTTTTCAAAAACATTTATGCTTGCTTGCGTTCGCTGGCTGTGAACTCCAGCGTGAAGTCCTGTATGACTGATGAAGACAGATGAGGACAGATGCTCTCCGACTTCGAAAGAAGCAGCAATCCTGCTACGTTAGCCAGGACCCCGAAGGGACCTGTTGCCCAGGATGCACAACTAGGACGTGTTAGTAGGTCTTGGCCAGTATAAGACCTGGCCCTGGTGCCTTGGAAACACCACTGCGTCCTAAAAACATTTATAATTGTTATTGTAATATCTGGGTTGTTATCTCTGGAAGTATATTTCCGTATTTTCTTGTGTTAATGTGTACTTCGACGCATAACCAACTAGACATTCAAAGGGTTCCCCAATTGATTTTCTTTGTCAGTATATTCAGTCCCTTGTTAATATGCATTTTTTCTGGTATGATTAATTGAGTTCTCAATTATTTTTTTACAGACTTCAGTACATAATGTAAATACATGGCTGCAGTAGAGTCAAAGAACCATATTAGGGAGTAAATAAAGGAGCGTACACAGCTGATCCTATGGAATCAAGAAGCATAGATATTCTGAACTTTCCATACCACTACAGATGGTGTTTGATTTACAGGAGGCAGTTATACTGCAAATAATATAACTGAAAAGCTTTATAAAACAGGTTTACATACATAGTGACCCAACAAAAAGCGGAACCAACAAATCTTTGAATAATTGAGAAAGTTGTGGGCATCATTGGGACGACGCAGAGGATTGGATCAAGATCAACACTGGTTCCAGCAAGACAGGGGCCACCCCACAAACATCAATGACTCTCTATCCTGGTTGAGAGAGCGATTTCGGGGGAGACTGTCAGCATAAATTGTGACTTGGAGTGGGCACTGCATTCACCTGACTTGAACCCCGAGATGTTTATCTATGGGGTATCTCAAGGATAATGTGTACCAGAACAACCCTCAAACGATTGGTGAACAGTAACTACAGCAAAGATGAGGGAAATCCCCACAGAGGACGCGGTCGAGTAACTAACAATTTAGTGCAATGTATGCAAGTGTGCATCCAACACTGCGGAGGCCATTTGGAGCATATTTTGTAAAGAAGATAACTTTTATGCAAAGCGACCGAGGTAACTGAAACTTTTGGAAATTATTGTAGACTAAAATTTACATTAACTAAATTTCAAGAAATTTGCATGACCATTGTAAACTTTTTATGTGTTCTGTTTTTTTTCTTTCTGGGTCACCCCCGTATCACAGATAATTTGATGCATGGCAGCATGTTCATGCTGCAGTGTCGCCAGTGGCTTGACGTGTTAGATGTGACAAGTAAATATGGGATATGGGTCTTATTTAGCTAAACAGTGTTGGGTTAGACAATAGTGCTATGTAGGGTGCTACAAGCTCCATTTGAATGTGTTCTGTGCTGTAGAAATGTTACAGAATAACTTCTATGGTGAAATCTATTTTTGGGGGAAGAGAACTGGTCTGTCCACCTCATAAGTCATGGCCTGGAATATGCGACAGAATAGAATTCCCATAGCAGTGTCTGCAACATGACACCTAGAACTTTTATTAGTCTGACACTGACCACAGAATTTCTTTTTTTTATGTGTTCATTCAATTTGAAGCGCAATCAATACACGCACTACTTCTAGTGCACTATTTTGTTGCCGATTTGAGTTGCCTCGCGCAGCTGCGTTACTCATGAGAATATACGGGATTACGGAGAAAGACGGTATGTGGATTAGCTTTCACTATTACCTGTGTCCCTTACCATCAGGAGAACCCACTCCAACTTCTGAGGTCCAGAAGTGTTTAATGTGCTGTTTTTACCAAGTAGTATAAGCACCATCATGGAGAAAGCACTACAGACGCTTCTGATCATCAGATGACGATTGTTTTGGTCTTGACAGATTATTCCACAATGTCATTATTCTAAAGCAAAAGATGATTAGCAGTTTTATTTCCTAGGAGCTGAAGGAACATAGTAGATGATCCCTCATCATCATATACTACTATATAGCATCATAAAATGTTCTGGGGAGTAAAGCAGACAGCATGATATACCATGTCATCCACTGTGTACCATTTGCTCGTGCAACAATAGGCCTAGAACCATTACCCCAATGTCTTCAGTTCTATGAACGGCCTGTTTACCAAGTGCAATTATTACCCTAGTCTTGTGCAATACATTCTATTATAAGTGTCAGTGTACCAATATATTAAGTGTGCTACTGTGTCTACACATTCTGTTAAATGTAATAGTGCCAAAACATACATTCTCATTTTCAGTGGTTCATTGAGGTTTTGTGTTGTATTCAGATCTTGAAGTATGAACAATTTAAGTTGTTTTCCCAGGAATCAGTAAAATTATTTTGAAGCACTGGGAAATTTGGAGATGTCAAAGGAAATTAAAACGGTCAGAAACATGCCCCACAGAATAGTAGGATAAAATGTTGAGAATCACCCATGTAGAGCTCAAGAAAGATCTAAACATATTCCAGTGAATCAGATGTGACAGATGCTGACATTAGATGGGATATACATTCATCACACCTGAGGATAGTGGACAACTAGACACTTGGAACCACATGGCAAATGAAATAAGACTCAAAATGGGTGTACTGTTGTATGCAGTTTTACAATCATATGCTGACATTTTCTGCTGTAATAATATTAGCCGCAACAGTTATGTAGTTAGTTCTCAATTTTATCATTGATGACTGCTTTAGATTTCCTCCATTTTTTTGGCCATAGATCATGCTTTGATCTTGAACATGTACTGCAGACACTTCTTTGTGCCATGAAAAAAATCACAAATCCTACCAGTCAATTTCTTAATCAGATTATTTTGCCCCATTAATATTGTGCAGGTATTTTGTGTTTTCCTTTATATTTATTTGTTGGTACAGGATCTTCCCCATTTGTCTCTGTGCACTTTATTCAGTCAAATTTCTTAATCCTCTGTGCATTTGCTTACTTATTTTTTTATGTATTCCTTTACATTCATCCTTATCCTGTGTTTTTCCACAAGATGTCTTCTGATATCTTTAAAGCTATTCTATTTTAAACAAATTGTAGAACCTGTTAATCATAGTGAATTTTTCCCCAAGCATCTTTGAAATGTGTGCACACAGTAGATGATTTCTTTGATGAATTCTTTATGCGAATGAGTTTTGCAATTGACAAGATTACTGTATTTTAGAGCAGTTATTTAACACTAGTTTCTGTCATAATGAAATATGTAATTTGGAGAATGAAAAAAATAACATATATATAATCTACATTGATAACTATACGCCTGAAAGTTTAAAAATCCTGTCATGTTTCTCCCTTATTCTGCTTTGATGTTCATTTAATATATTGCCGTTTTAATAAACAAAAAATAACTAAATTATGCCTTTCTTGTATGTCCAGGTGTGAGACTTCCACTTTTTCTTTTGTTCGCTTGAAATGTATATAACTGCAATGTCTCCAGTGTTGCCATTTTGACGCTTTTGCACCAAATTTAGTGCTTTTTCAAGTCATTTAGTGCCAAAATGTTGCATTTAGCACAGCCGCGCAAATTTGGTGCTTCACAATTATTTTTTGGGGTTTTTTTTTAATTAGGTGGGTAAAAATTACTTTAAAAATCATCTTGGGAACACTAAAAAGCTGAATTTGAACTGAAGAGAGGGAGTAAAACAGTCTAGTACAGGGGTGGCCAACCTTTTCAGCTGGCGGGCCAAATTTCAGAAATATTTTCTGCCGGGCCACGCACCAATTTTTTTCGTGATAAAGTAAACAAGCAAGCGTGCTACAGCCTCGACCCCCACTCCGCGAGCCGCAATATGACGTCCGGCATGCGGCCCGCGGGCCTCGTGTTGGTCACCCCTGGTCTAGTACATTACCGTGCAACATTCAAGTAATTCAACTCCCTTTAATAAGATTTAGTTGAAGTGAGTGACTGCAACGTGCAGGCAATAAGCAATACGTTAAAAGATTGTTTAAACAAGAATGGACTTGAGTTGCAAAGACTAGTTGCACTCGCCACTGACAATGCATCTGTCATGACAGGTGTAAACAATGGAGTATATACAAAATTAAAATCCGAAGTTCCTCATCTGGTGTTTATGTCATTCCCTTCAGATGGCAGTGTCATAGGCTGCATCTGCTTGTCTGCCCAGGAATATAGAGTTCATGATTAGAGAAACATATAACTGGTTTTCTCACTCAAGTCTTCGTCAAAGTACAGGGAGCTTTTTGCTTCAATAAATGATGGACAACACAAAATGCTCCCTACTGCCCAGTGTGAAATGTGGAATAGACAGGAGTCTCTTCAATAAATGATGGACAACATCCGCTGAAGGTTGTTCAATTAAGCCAGACACGATGGGTGTCCATTCATTCTGCCATTGTCAGAATATTGCAGCAGTGGTTTGAGTTAGTTAATCGAGGTTCCAACTTCACAGAAGCGGGTCGTCCCCATTATGCTCCTTTCCTGTGCCAGTGAATATAACACAAAATGCTCCCCACTACGAAACGTGGAATAGACAGAAGTCTTGGCAATCCAACAGCCTGAATGCTAACACAAAAGTCTTCCACAAAAACCAGTTCATCATTGATGGAATCGGCAGTCACCAGAAAGACCTCACTGACCCGGGTTTTCTCAGATGGCTCGGTCTTTTTTCGCAGGGCGACCAGTTCGAGTGTTGCAGTCCATGTCATGTCTTAGTGGAAGTGAATGTCTACAGTCAATGAAGCTATGTATATTGGATATTGCTAAAATGTTTGTAGAAGATGCAGTTACTCTCACCTGCATCAAATTCCAGTGGACACAGACACTTGGACTGTGGGCAGAAATAGCCTCACACAGGGATTTAAAAATATTTGTTTGCATATCCTTTACAGGACATCGCTGTCAACATCAGCATCTTTCAGCTGATTGTTGATTTCTTGGCAAGATTACGCTCAGTAGTTTGCCGTTGCTTTCTGAGCGGCCGGCTCACATACCCCGTAAGTTAGACGCGATTCGAACCACTGCTGATTCCTACCCTCGTCACGTTACTTAAGAGTACACGAGATTACGGAGAAAAGTCTCTAACCTCTAGGCCAGGAAGCCGGCCATACAGGGATGCCACCTAGTTTAGCTCAGTGCTCATTTTACCTCATTCTAATGAGGACGTGGGGCGTATTTTCAGTCAGCTGGGAGTTATAAAATCAAAATTGTGGAACAGACCGAGCTTCAAGAGTTTGACAGCTATTTTGACTATTAGATACGGAATGAAAAGATATGGCAAATGCTGCCATGATTATAAACTTCCTAAGAATATTCTACGAAAAATTGGATCACAGGAGGCATATACACGTTTCTTTCAATCATCATCATCATAGGAGCAAACACAGCAGGAAATAGCTACAGAAACTGAAGAGGAGTTGTCTGAATAGACTTCATTCTAATATTCAGTGATAATAATAAATTATAATGCACTACCTTGTTCTTCTTCTTCTTCAGCGTTCCGAGCCATTGAGGTTCTTTGCTGCAAATACAATCCGTCTCCATTCGTCTCTCAGGTGGACCTTCTCTTGCCAGTCGTTGATTCCAAGTGCTTGTAGGTCTGTACATGTATTATCTCTCCACCGTCTTCTTGGTCTACCTCGGGGTCTACGGCCATTTATTTCCTGAGTGTAAGCGAGTTTTGTTTCCCTATTATCTTCCATTCTTTCTATATGCCCCAGCCATTGTAGTCTATTAGCCTTCATGATACCAGTGATTAGCGGGGACTTAAACAGATCATAAATGTCTTTGTTACTTCTTCTTTTCCACTCTCCACTTTGTGTATCCCTAATGGGTCCAAAGATGCGTCTTAAAATTTTGTTCTCAACGGTTTGTAACAAGGCTTCGTCTCCTTTCATTTGTAATAAAAACAGTTGCTTTTTTTTTGGGTGCTTTTGGGGGTCGATTTTGGTGCTTTTTCATCAAACAGAGATGGCAACACTGGTTGTCTCTTGTATGAATTGTCTTTTTTAGTTCGCTCAGCGGTCCATAGAATTTATCTTTCACTGTTGTCTCTCTAGGCCAGAAGGTTTGCCTAGATATGTTATATTTTGGGCAGTCTTGGAGTATGTGCTCTGCTGTCTGAGACGCCAATCCACATGTGCACATGGCTGATACACCAATCTTGAATTTTGTAAACACGTGGTTGTGTAATCTATTGTGTCCTGTTCTGAGGAATAGAATATTGGCTTGTTCTGGTCCGTCCATAATGTGGTAGTTGTCTTGAGCGGGTTTTGGTGGGTTTCTGACTGATTTGATCATTCTTTTCTTTTGGTGGTGTGTATTGGGCATATAAGGGCTCCTTCCTTAGCTAATCGATTAGCTCTCTCATTTCCAGGTACTCCACAGTGGGATGGTATCCACTGTATGGTGACCTTATGCTGACTGTGTCCTGCGTTCATACGTAATTGCAGTGTCTGGTTATGCACCCTTGGGCCAACACATCCAACGTTTGCGTGCGCAATAGCAGTGTCAATAGTGTGACTTCGACTGACGTATAGGATGCACACGTGTAGAAAATGATTCTTCGAATGTAAGTGCATGTTTTGTGCATTGTTTATAGGGAACAATAGGTAAATACCATCCATCATGTGCCATGCCAATAAGCGTGTATGGTCATGTTTTGCCATCTCACCAGAGTCGTGGATCAGCTCCGTGTTCCTGTCTTTATGCCACGTGGCCAAGCCATCCAGGTATTTACTTCTCGGTCTTCCCCTTGGTCTCTTCCCTTCAATCTTGCCAGTTTCACCAAGTTCTCTAAGTCATTTCTTCTCATTACATCCCCAAAAAATTGTGACTCTACTTCTAATGACTAATCAGCTTACCATCTTCATTTGTTTCTTGAAGGACTTGCTCATTGGTCTTTCTGTCTGTCCATGGTATTCTTTGCATTTTCCTCAGAAACCACATTTCCATAGCCATCAGATTTTCAGCTGGATTGCTCATTGTCCACATCCATACAAAAGTACAGGTTCTATGTAGCACTTCAACACACTTTTTCTTGTTTCACTTGATATCTTTTAATTGGTCAGTAAGTTTTTCATCTTGCAAAAGGCTACCTTCGCAATGGCAATTCTTGTTCTAATCTCTTCAAGGCATCTTTCATCAGACTGTTCTGAGATAACTGTACTGATTAACTTGCTTAAGAATATGCCCATTTACTTGTATATCACATTGTGGTATTTCCTTCTTCCCAGTGACGACCATAATCTGTGTCTTCTTACTGTTCAATTTTAACCCTAGCAGCTCACTGTGTGCAACAACCGCATCTACTAAATGTCGCAGGTCCTGTTCATTGTCTGCAATCAAGACAATCTGCATGTTTTTGATGTATCGTCCCCCAATGTTGATTTCTTCCATATCTTCTATATTTCTGAAAATATTTTCACTGTAAAGGTAGGCACCGCTGTACGTCGCTTCGCTATAACATCGTTGTTACACTGTCAGATAACTTCACTTTATGTCACTATGTTCCCCATAACATCGTCACCTGTGTTGCTGTCACAGCCTTGCGGAACTTGCTAGCTTGCGGAACTACGTAACGCCGCGTAGTGGTACTGATGTGGAACGTCTCCTTACTCAGTTGCTGTTGTCAATTTTGCATTATCACCATTTTACCATTGTGCAGTGCGTTTTTCCAGGATTTTATCGTGTAATTCTCCATAATTATGCGTTCGAAGCACACAGTAAGTGCTGCTAGCATGTCTGGTTGTAAATTTACAGAATTTAATGCCTCTACGTCCCAATATCTCTACTACTCTCCCTCCAACTCTCTATTTAGCCAATAAATATCAACAACCATCAAAATAAACATTACTGTGGTACACCACACACTATTTCATTTAATTTTATGGGAAATAGTGTTTTGTTATATGTCGTTTCACTTAACGCTGCGTTTTCCCAAGAACGTAACCCTGACGCTAACCGGGGCCTACTTGTACAGAGAAAAAAAGATCTGGAGACATTACACATCCCTGTCTCACACCGCTTTTCTTCTTCTGCGTTCATCCGGATTTTTTTTTTGCTGTGATTGTGTTGTCTCTGTTTACAGCAGAGCTGTGTTCTTGTGCCCTGTCTCACACATCTTTTAATAGGCTGATACTGACCTACATCAATATTAATTATGATGGCAGCTGGTTTCCAATATATGTTTTTTTTAGCCAGTGTTAGGGTCTTTTCTATCAATTTGTAGATCTTCAAGCATCCTTATGTCGACATGTCTCACTTTATCGAAAGCCTTTGTGTAGTCAATAAAGCAAAGATATAGATCTTTGTTTACTTCTATAGAACGTTCAATTACTGTTCTCAGTACATACACAGCATTTACTGTACCCTTCCCTTCTACAAACCCACAATGTTCCTCTATTTCGGGCTGTTTTTTCTTCCTAACTCTTTGCATGATGATTCTCATTAATAAGGACCAGATGGTCCTCTGGAATAACAGAAACACCACAATAGAAAAAAAGAATTGCAGCTGGTATGAATGCAGCTTATTCCAACTGTTGACATGATTCTTAGTCTCAAATTATTTGCATGAAGACAATGGTACCCACCCTTGGGACCACTGTATCAACAAGCTTTGTTAGCTTATAGAACAAGTTCAGCTTACCCACACACTTTAAATTCACAAGCACGTCAAATATAATCCCACAGTGAACAGTTTATACATCGACTCAAATTACACAAACGCAACTGCTAACTGTAACAAACAATGAAAACAAATTACATCAGCATGACTTTATTCTGCCAATATTCTCATTTAAAAAATCCTCATAGAATCAATGTGCCAGTTTCATTCCACTGTCCTAATTTTCCAAATAAAACAAATGCTGTTACCATATAATTACTGTTAAAATTCTCCATTTCATGTGTAAATAAACGGTCACAGCCATAGAACTCACACATTGCCACAACTAGGTGGCGTTCATTCTCACGTCTGTGCACATAATTTACTAAGAGGTTCTTGTTCCATAGAGAATCCCAGGAGAGAATAAAACCACACTGCAATCACCAAATTCTCGTGCCTCGATCACACTTTAGTGTTGCTTCTTTCTGAAGGAACAGCCTAGGGAATAAAACGTTAGATATATATTTCTAATCTCTATCATAATAACAACAGAATATATTAATTAGTGACATCAGTAACAATAGTGATGGAAGGTGGTGTTTCCTGGAAGACGAGCAACCAGCATAAAGATGGGACACTGGATACTAAGACACCTGTGTATGAAAATAGTTCCGGTTCCAACTTCACAGCAACAGGTCGTCCCCATTATGCTCCGTTCCTGTGCCAGTGAATATCACACAAATGCTCCTCTCTGCCCTACATAAACAATGGAATAGAGTATTGGCAAGCCAACAGCCCGCACAGGTACACTGTGCATAATGCCGTCGCCAGAAGACCCACACAAAAATCCTACACGAAAAATAGTTCAGCGTCGATGGAAACGGCAGTCACCAGAAAGACTTCATTGAAGTGTTTTATCCCATATGGCCCGATCTATTTCACGCAAAATTCAGTCCACAGTGATCGCCACGCACTCACTCAGTAGCAGGGTGATGTAACCATGCACTACCAGTCCAACATGAGGAAAATGTGAATGTAAACCGTAGCCACAAGCGTAAACACTCCAGAGGCCTTAACGGTGTAAATGCCTATCCGCCATGTCGGGGAGCAGAAGTTCCAATAGACTAGACTCAGCCCAAGCCTCATTAGTCGCCTCTTACGACATGCATGGAAGGCAACAGTGTAACTATTCTTCGCTTCCCTTATGGGCCCTGGCAACACACAGGAGCATGAAAATACCAGTCAAGGGAGTTTGCAAAGCCATGACAGAGACGTTCTGCAAAGGCATGACATTCTGCAACCGTTCTGCAAAGGCATGACATTCTGCAACCGTTCTGCAAAGGCATGACATGACAGCGACGTTCTGCAAAGGACCTACTGTATTCATCCCTAAAACAATGCATAGACAATGCCAGCCCATTTTGTATTAGTGGATTTTGTATTTTTAATATACAGTACGTAACAAAATCACCTCATATAACTTTTATGATAAATAAATGGATTTCAAGCAGATAAAGCGTGGTAAAAATAATCAAAATTCACCCAGCCTACCTCCATCCCTCAACACCATCCCCAGCTTTCACTGGACATTGTCTATTCCCCTTCACAGATCACACTAAGAAATCATGGCAGTGTAAACTTTATAGCACCAACAAGTATTCAATTGTGTTGAATACTAGAATCACATGCTAGATATTACTCATTTATGAACAAGTGTTCTCGTTAAATTTAGCCTGGCCAGTGGCTATTCAGCCTGCTAGTATTTAATTCCCAGCTGTCAAGAGGCCCTGGCATCACCATTACTCCTTGATCTGAAGGAAGCCTCCCATCATTTTCTTATTTTATAATAACTCCATAGTTCAGGGATGACAACCACAAACTTGGGGTTGCAAGAAAGACAAAACACCTGAGTATAACAACTCTCGAAAGAATAATTTCAGGAATACATAAGAAAGAGACAGAAAACTTAAAATGTTATTTCACATTTTCTAAGCTTTTATTTGCATTTAAAAAAATGCTGGCTCGTGATTTTGAATTATGTTTAGTTTTTTTCTCTGCCTGAATAAGCTAATATAAGCTCATCATTATTTAACTGGCACCATGCCGCCTTGACAGACGATAGTTTGTTACATTGTGCTTCAAACAGGCATAATAACTACAACCCATGGCGGTGGCGAATGTGACTAATCAGACCAATTTGCTGTGTGTCTGCAGGTCGTAATTGCATGATTTAAAAGAGCTCTAAACTACCCCATCTCCTAACTATAACCCATCTCCTATAAATTATAGCCTAAGAATAAGTTTAATGCTCACTGCTCACCTTCAGTTAATCTGGCTTTTCCTCCAGTTGGTTGGCACAGGACAGTTGAACATCCCACACACAAAACAACTGTCTGTGCATGTGAGAACACTGTTGTGATTTTATAGCAGCCTAGAAACAAGCAATAAAGGTCTTTAGAACTTTTCAAATACATTACTCTGAATAAGGACATTGAATCTTGGATCTATCATCTTAAGTACTTTTGTCATTTACATGAAATGAAATAAATTTAATTAGTACAAAATCTTCCCAAATGCAACAAAGTAAATGGATCCAGACTGAAACAAGTCAATCTTTGATAGTATACTATATGGAATATGTATTAACAGAAATTTTGTAAAACAGCACTTCACAAAATGAATATTCTTTGCAATTTATCTTTGTCAATCGCTGTGAGAAAGATCATTCTTACCAGCTATATTAAATCCTGATGTACGAAGGTGATTAGAAGACTAGCGAGGAATTATGTGGAACCTTCAAGAAATGGTTTCATAAAAGATTATGGGAGCACTATGGACAGACAAAAAGCCACTTGAAAGAATCCACTGACAACTGGTTACTTACGTAACAGAAGGCACAAGAGATGGGGGGAAAGTTTGAAGGAGATAAAGAGAAAAGAAAAATCACAACAACAGAAATGAGGTTCCTGAGAAGAATACTCAACGTATCAAGAAGAGATAAGATCAGAAATGAAGAAATCAGGACTAAAGTGGGGGTTAAAGCTGCTCTAGATTTTTATTAGAAAGCAGCAAGTCAAATGGTTTGGCCATGCAAGTAGGCTACCAGTCAACAGCATGCCACAACAGGCAATGACGTACAGACCAGATGGAAACAGAGGAAGAGGCCGACCACGTAAACGCTGGACGGAGGGAATAACAGAATCCATGGGAATGTCGATATACGAAGCCCATAACCGGGCACTCTCACGAAGTTTATACTTCACCTCGACACCGCAAGGTACAAGAGGAACATGATGAGATGAGATGAGAAAGGCAGGGGGAATTAGGAGAGAAATTACTAGACATTCTGGCATCATGCCACAGAGGAACAACCTCAGAAAAATCAACTAGAAGTCACTGCAAATACATTTTCCATCAACTAATTTTGCAATATAAGGTCTCCTAATGAAAATGCCTGTGTATTTAACCAACATATGATCACCAGGCTATAGAATCTACAGAAATGGTTCTATTAAAAGTGGTTTATGATATGGCTGCTCAGAAGCTGAGATGTCTGGCACTGGCCATCTATTTCTCCTGACATTCAAGCCTACATAATGTGACGGCCCTATCACATCTGAGCTGGTTCCTGCCTTGGGACAGGTCTCTCAATAATACCAGTGCTGATTGAAGGATGCCAGCATATTCAGGAATTCATGGTAAAGATGCCAACAACAAAAAAACAGCGGAGAAAATAAAATTCACGTAATAAGCAAACTTAAAGCAATTTAAAAAAGGATAACAGAAGAATGTATACTTAAGTGATATGCAAATAAATTGTAAAATGCTCCAACAAGAACAAAAATAAAACAATATTTCCTTGGACGGAAGCTACAGCTTGGATTTGTTTATTTTACTGTCACATGTGATGAATACTAGGATAATAAAGAATGATATGCAAATGTTTTCCCCCCAAAAGAATATATGACACTAAATTTTGTCTATGGCGATGGAAAATGTTACAGATATTCCCACTACACACTGAACCATAAGCGTTCATTCTAATGAACTGCGTGGAAAGATTACATGTAACACAAGAAGAAAATATCTTACACATAGAATCATTAATCACTGAAAACCTGTAAATATGTTCTGTTGATAAAGACATTATAAAAAGTCAGTGGCTGTTTCCATCGGCCAAGTTTCTCGGTCATATTTACCAACCTGCCTTTTTTTTAAATTATAACCTGCCCCTTTTATCGATAACATTTTGCAAATATACAAACACGACTAAAGATGGACAGCACAATACTATACTAATATAATAATACAATACTAAAATATGAGGTCAGCATGGCTGAATTAATACGAGTGCTCTTTCTGGTTTGCTGCTTCTGAGTTCGTGGGCTCAACCAGATGGTTAACAAAACTTCTCATACTTGACTCGGAGGTGTAGGTTACAAGTACCTCTTCGTGCATTCAAAAGTCCAAACTCCTGGCCTTATGTTGGAACTTTAAACTAACAGGAGAAGGGGCGCCGGCAAGGAGAGGATTTGCCTGATGGCGGCGGGACACTGGTATAAGGAAAAACTATTCCACACACAAAATTAATCCAGCGCACTAGAAATTTCACAACGAGTGAGGGATTAATAAAAGGTGGAAAGAATAATATCCATTTTGTGTGAAATAAAAAGACACCACATATCCTAAGGGTTGAACAGGATATATTACAGGTATAAATACATTAATACAGGTCTGCAATAATGAGCCTCGTGTTATTCACATAAGCTATATGAACTACCAGGGTCAAACAAATCTGAATAAAGACATACCTGGGCATTTGACATCCATAAAGTAGCTGTTTGGGCTCTGCACTAAACGTTTAAGTTTGCACCTCCTCTTCTCTTCTTCCAAAGAAGGATGCAGTAAATCCCTTGCGAGCTGAAAATACAGAATAGTAAATTGGTTATTGCTTTCATATATGCCCAATGTCACATGAAACAAACTTAGCAATCTTCAGTCTCCGCACAGGAAACAGTTTGAGACACTACTTTTTCAACTAGCTACAGATGTTATGTGTATGTTTTAACTGTGGAATTGGTATAATTAGGGCTAAACTCGGTGTTTAACATATGCAGAACAGAGAACATACACAATACACCAGCTCTATTTCAGGGGGGAGTGATTATTCGCAGTCACGGCTGGTCACATGACGTTTACTACACATCACATGATGTTTATGTTTGCAAAGGAGATAGAAAAAGGAGCGTTCAGGGTTAGATGTACTGGCACTCTTCCGAATAACAGTCCCAAATTATTTATTGAACACTACGAACTAAAATATAGAAATGAGAAAATCGGAATGTGTGTCACAAGCAAAACTCTGTGCAATAAATAATCATATCAATTAAATGTGTTGACAATTACTTCCGGTTGATTGTGTGTGGTGGACTACTAGACCAATCGTGATGAATGCAATAAATGTTTCTCACTGTCGTCAGAGTATATCCATGTCATCTGTGTATGTCACTGTATGTATGTCCCACCTGTCTGCGCTCGTTTACTTGTGTTCGCTGGCTGGGAACTCTAGCGTAAAGTTCTGTATGTCGGATGAAGACATCCTGTTGTCCAACATCAGTGTGATGTCGTACCGGACTGAGGTTTGCGTAAGTATCTGTTGTCCAATGTCTGCGCTCATCTTTGATGTGTCGGGGGTGGGGGCGCACTCTTGTATCAGTATATCCGCTCTCTAAATCAGAGTAACATACATGAAGGATAGTAACCTGCGCTGAATAATGCTCAGTATTACTAAAGTTAACCAGAATACAGGTTAATTTTCTTAAAAAATAATTGATCTGTTATTTTAAATCCTATCACATAGCTGAAAACATTTTATGAAAGTCAGTTTTTAACCCATCTGAGACGACCTCAGAAAATGAATTTTGTCCACCATGGCCACAACAATGTTCTAGCTTTTTGTAATAATTTTAAATTTAATGCTACTTGAGCCAATTTTTTATTTTTGTATGTTTTATTAGAGACCTGATGACCCCCTTACTCAGCCTGATGAAACAGCGAGGTAATTTTTCCACGAATTTCACTTTAATGTTAGTTTCACCAGCCATAATAAAATATAACAATAAGTTTACAAGGTTTGGACAGCCAATTATTATTACAAAGGTATTTAATTAATACTAATTATTTAGCGGCCATTTATAATGTTCATTACAGTCCTGCTCACGGTTTTGCATGTGGCTTTTAGGCTTATTTCACAAAGCCGCATGATCATATCTTGTCAGGCTCGTTAATCAATCATTATTTCATTGGCACCTTGCCGTCTTGACAGACGATAGTTTGTGCATTAAAAAGGCATAATAACTTTTAACTATGGCGGTAGCGAGTGTGACTGATAAGGCCAATTTGCGCTGTAAATGTCCGTTCACAGTGGGTGCATGTGAACACGTGGTCATTTCCACCATCATGCACCATCTTACGTCTCAAACGCTTGGTGTGTGACTTTTCTGCAATAATTTTCTCCTTTGACTTTATTCCATTTCTGATATTTGCCCTCCATGCAACACGTTCAGCTGCGACTTGCTCCCAATGTGCATTATCAATGCCTGTATCAATCATGTCCCGCTTACACACATCTTTGTATCGTAGTAGAGGCCGACCCTGAGATCTCTTACCCATCTGTAATTCACCAAAAAAGATATCCTTTGGTATTCTACCATCATCCATCCTCCTAAGATGTCCTATCCATCTAAGTCTACGAAGACTGAGCATGGAATAAACTGTCACACAACCTGATCTTTCCAATACTTCAGTATTTGTGATTTTGTCTTGCCACTTAATACCAAGAATTCTTCGCAGACACCGCATATGAAAGCTGTTTAAATTGTTCTCTTGGTGTGAGTAAGTTGTCCAGGTTTCACTGCCATAGAGAAGAGTACTAAGGACACAGGCTTGATAGACAAGGACTTTTGTTTTGGCAGTAAGCTTCCTGTTCTCCCAGACTCTTTTTCTTAACCTGTTGTTGTTGCTGCCTTACCAATCCGGATGATTTCCTGATCTAGGGATAATTTGCTATTTACCACTGATCCTAGATATGTAAAATGGTCTACTATCTCTAGTTCGGCGTCGTCAATAAAGATTGATGGTACCCCATGTGCACCTTGTGACCTAATCTGTGTCTTCTTTTTGCTAATTGTTAAACCAAATTCAGAACAAGCATTGGAGAATGCAGATAGACATTGCAATTCTTCCTCAGAGTGGGTCGTAACTGCAGCATCATCTGCAAAAAGCAACTCTCTGATCAGTACCCTCCTAATTTTGGTCTTAGCCTTCAATCTCTGAGCATTGTAGAGGCCGCCATCTGAGCGTGAGTGAATGTATATACCACCATCCTGATCACGAAATGCATATTTCAGTAGAAGTGAAAAGTATATTCCAAAGAGGGTGGGAGCTAGTACACAACCTTGCTTAACTCCACTCTTGATTTCAAATTCTTCAGAAGTTGCACCATCAAACTTGATTATACCCTTCATGCCTGTGTGGAACGATTCCACAATGGACAGAAGAGTTGGTGGGCAGCCAATCTTCTTTAGTGCCTTGAACAGACCCTCACGACTGACCAAATCAAATGCCTTTGTGAGGTCGATGAAGGCAATAAACAGTGGTTGTCATATAAGCTCTCCCGTTCCCGACTGTCTGTCTGTCTGACCCGGCTTCACCCAGTCCCTGGTGGGGAGCATCTATCTCATTTTATTCATATACGTAGTCATATAAGCTCTCCCGTTCCCGACTATCTGATTGTCTGTCTATCTGTCCCGGCCCGGCTTCACTCAGTCCCTGGTAGGGAGCATGTCATTTAATTCATTCATATAAGTAGTCAAATAAGCTTCCGTTCCCGACTATCTGTCTATCTATCTGACCCGGCATGGTTTCGCCCAGCTCCTGGCGCACAGTAACTTAAAAGAATGTCCTTCCACACACCATTCATTATTTTTAATGAAAACTGTTTTTAATCACCGACATGACAGTTGATAAGTTTTGTAAGCAGAAAAAGATGGGTTTAAAATGTTATGCATAATGCATTATTTTTATGCAAACTTTAAAAATACCTTAAAGATTATATCATTATTTAATATAACTCATATGCCTAAAAATAACTATAGACAAAGAGTTTAACAATAGTGCAGGTAAGTCCAACAATATGACTATAAAGTATATAGAAATGTTATTAAAAGTTATGCCCCTTGAAATAACTTTTCTAGAGTGAAGTCCCCCTGCTATATAGACATTATATAATGAAAATGGAAAAGTAAATGTTATTAAATAAGTCGAAGATTTTACATTAAGAAATTATTATAGTCGGTTGCCAATGAATGAAAGGAAGACGTGTAGAAAATTTCATCTCAATCGGATGTACCGTTATCGAACGCATCCAATACAAAAATCCCCACACACAAACAAACATACTCTGTTTTATAGATATAGATGAATACTAATTCATTGGAGTCCTTTGTGAAGTTTTTAAATAGGTTATGGCAAATGGTATTGAAACATGAATGATCTTCAGGCTTGTTTCTTAAATAGTCCAGGTCTCCCCCGATGTGTCTCCACCTTGACGTGGTGGGGGAGCTTGCGTGTCCCATAGACCCCATTTGCTTGCCGATGGGTGAAAAATTACATATCGGACAGCTTATGGGATAGGGACCAGACTAAGAGAGACACAACCTGCTGCTCTGCAGGCATAGACTGAGGATAGCAGTCAAAATTTAAATGAGGTGCACAAAGGCAGAATTTCTTGGTCCGGACAAAACTCTTAAGGCTCCCTGTCGAGGGCTGTGGCTGAACGCCTCTAAGCCACAAACCCTCGGATCTTAGAGCCAGGCTGATACCCGTCTACCGGAAAATAGAAACATGATACTGAGCAAGCTACATGCTCAGGTCTGATACATGTTCGAAGGCTCCCAGCTGGGGGATATGAGAGTTTCCCGGATGAAGGGGCCTGGTCGTTTCCCGTTCACTGCTGCACGAAAGTAAGGTGCTGAGCCGGCAGCACATGTAGCCTACCTCGTGAGCGAGTACAAAAAAGTCAGAAAAGTGCCCTAGTCGAAGGGTTACGGAAACTGTCTGTATCTAACTCATAGAGAGTGTAGACAAAAGTGGAATAATGTCTCATCAACGCAAGATGGAACGCACGGCGAGCGAACCTATTGCGTGGTCTGAAGTCACAAGCAAAAGCTTACCGAGTGGATGTCACTCGCAGTCTGACCGCTCCTGGTGTGTGATTGAGCGATCAGTGGCAAGTGGGATGCCCAACACATGGAAGTGAAGAACTAAAGCAGCCATGAGCAGGACGTGGAAACTCCTTGGGTGAGCCCAGTCTCAGAGCAATATGTGCCGGCTCTGCAATTATGGAAGCCTCCTTGGATAGCGAGATAATGCCCATGGTCTGCCCCTGCCTTCCCTTGAGGGCAGACCACGATATCGTTGATCGTTCTATCTTGACCAGCTGAGATGTGGGTGACATTACAACAGTCTAACGTGTCTCGAAACCAGAGGAAGGCTAACCTCACTAAAAAATGCCCGCCGGAAGTCGGAAGTGTCGTCCTACGGGTGGCAAACTAAAAATTGACACTACGCATTTACGTCCGAGTGAAATGTCTCGTCCGAATGTCTCCCGTGCTAGGAACAGCTCTGACTACCTAGTTTCCGAATGCCGCTCTTGTTCGGAACAGCTCTGACTAGGTAGTTTTCCGAATGTCCGCCGTGCCTGGAACAGCTCTGATGGGTACAGGGACAAGCACATGTCCGAAAACTCGCTTAGTGGAAACCAACCGCAGAGCTGACTGGTTTGTGCAGGAATGGCCCAGGGCGAGCGAAATGCCCAATATATTGAAGTGAGGAATTAAAACAGCCATGAGCAGGACGTGACGATTCCCTCGGTAAACCCAGCACCAGAGCATTATGTGCCGGCTCTGCAATTATGGAAGCCACCCAGGATGGCGGAAAATGCTATGGACTGTCCCTGCCTTCACTTGAGGGATGACCGTGTAGTCTTCGACTGTTCCAACTAGACCAGCTGAGATGTGGACGGTACCACAAAAGTGAGAGTCTCCCAGGATTGCTAACCTGGTCAAAAATGCACGCTAAAAGTCGGATGTGTTGGCCTGAGGGTTTCGACCCGAGGGTGCCTAACCAGACACACTGCAATCACATCTGAAAAAATCACTCCGGATGAACGCAAAGAAGAAGAAGAAATAGTCCAGGTGAAATATATTAAGTATCCATAGCGTGCAGATCTTAACATAAGGTTGTATTAAATATTATACAATACTCAATACTATTTATGATAATCTGGCGGCCATCTTGAATGTTATATAATTATATAAAACAAGATACAACCAACAATTTACATTTTAAAAAAAATAACATTTAGTTGTTACTTAATGTCCTGATTGCAAAGAATTATGCAATGAACAGCTTAACGAGTTAATTATAAGAATGTATCAGCTGCCATATTTACAAGATCAGACAGACCCTGCTCACTATCTTGTGTATTTCACTATTATAAATACTGCCACAAATGTTTTCCACTTATAACTGCCACACAGGATTAATTCAAGTAACGTTCGATGTGATTTCTCAAGGCCAATACATTTGTGGTGGTCCCATAAACAAACCACAAAAAAAACATTAACACTTGGCCCATGTTAAATTAAAATGTTATGTTACTTCTACGTGTTTTTAAGAACTTTTTTTTGTGTGACTTCCTGACAATGGAACACAGGATCAAGATCTGGAGAGCTCGTGCATACTTAAAAATAAGAGCATATAGCAGCACCCTCTGCATGACGCTGTATTCAGAGAAAAGGGTGGCAGGCTAAAGAGAGGCAAATCATGGATGGGTCGGGCGGAAGATGTCAGACAGGTCTGCAGTCTTACCAGTATCAACCCCAGCAAGGAATGGGTGCCGGTGCCTTCAGCTTTTACGTGCACTTTCTCCTGCATTATCACACTCGACAGACGGTGCAGAGAGCAGAACCCTGTCGCTGTCAATGCAGAGGTTAACGCGCTCATCTATGAACACTAAGATAGCTCTGAAGTGCTCATCTATACGGATGGATCTGTTGTAAAGCAGCAGAAAAGAGCGTAGGCATTTACAGCCCGTTCAGCGGGCCGAACTGTTCAAGAATCCAGTGGTGCCCACTCTATGACCACGAGCAGCATGACGATGGAGGTGATGGCAGTTACATGCTTTCATATGGCTGGAGCATTATACCAACGTGTGTGTACTAAGTGATTCAATGAGCATGATTCAGAAGGTCGAAGCTGGATCTGTACGTAGACAGTGGACTGAGTCGCTGCGGTAGTCTGTTGTCCGTAAAGTCACCATCTTCGTCCCGGGACATGCGGGTGTCGAGGGAAATGAACAAGCTGATAAACTGGCTGGCTCTGCACCCCCTGTAGATGGCCAGCCCATGGATCGTGCCGATGTTATTAACGTCCTCAAAGCTATGGCGAGAACAGAGGACTTTGACATCAGTGAATCCACATGTCTGTCCAGGATGAAAGACTTGGGAGTAAGAATCGGCACGGCCAGACGCGAGAGGTACATCGGGAAAACAAGGTGCCTGGTCAACCAACACAGAACTGGCACTATTAGCCACCGGACGCTGATGCATATGCTAGGGGGAGGATCTGAGCACCTATGGACATGTCCGGAGTGCAATGAAGTTACTCCAATAACTGATTTACGAACTTTTAACTTTAAGCTGCCAACATATTCGCAAAAACCCTTCAGTGTCAAAATTTCTACTTACTTCCTAGTAGAAGATTGTATGGTATAAATTAGCATTGCACAGAAGAAACAGTAATTAAACTATTTCACAACAATACTGTATGTAGTGTAGTGTACCACATGAATCAGGAAGAACACATTCATTACACAGCGTCTATCGAAAACAGGTACTGCGAGCAATTAATCAAATATGAGCACGATTTTCTACTAATGAACCAAAATTCCAGTTTGTTCTCTAACATAAACGGATGATATAACGTATTTTACATATAATATTTATTAGCTTATTAACTTTATTTAAACAGACACTTAAATGCGACTAAAACAAGGTTTTCTGGTAGAGGCAACACTTACAGGCATGTTTGCGGATCGGAAGGAACACCTGAAAAGAACACAACTGGGGTCTGCAGAAGGTTCTACACGGAGTTCCGTTTTTATGTTGAGTTAACAATTAAAATAGTTTCGAATTAAATTCATTTGATGTCACTTATTTAATATTGTAATAATTCATTAATTGTGAGGTCTTAATTATTGTTCTAATGCTTGACAGTGTTAACTGGTAAGTTATATTATTTTATGTAAATGAAAAGTGCGAAAGTACTGTTTTTAATAGTATATTTTCATCATTATTAATATTATCATGTGCCTGCAAAATGGCGTTTGCAATCACGTGTCTTTACAGATCTCGATCCGCAGTGTTTCCAATCACTTATACTTATACTGTTATTCCTCCATCGCAACATCATTTCTTAGGTTGCTGTTATTACCCCATCCCATCATCATTTCCTAGGCCACTCATTATCATTTCTTCTTCTTTCATTCATATGAAATGTGTTGTCTGTATCTACAGTGTTAATCAGTCAGTCAGTCGACAGATCATCCTCATTGCACATCGAATCATTCAGTGCTCGGATCCCCTCAGCAAATCCCGCAGCGTGTAGCGGCTAACGACACCAGTTCTGTGTTGGTTTATCAATCTTTTTTTGGCTTCCTGCGTAGTGTTCTTGTTTGGCCACCCCTCTTAATTTGCTGTTCTCGCAGTCTGGCCATGGTTGTAGATTCACAGTCATCACTTGATTCTCGCAAAAGTCTTATTTCTCGTAGAGCATTCAGAATGTCTGCCTGGTCCATGGCGCGTCCGCCCTCCACAGTAGCCTTACCTGCGAGCTTGTCCCCGCTCATTTCCTTGTACTCCCGCATGCCCTGGCACGAAGATGAAACTAATCTTTGCCAGCCGAGGCCGCTCCAGAGACAGCAACCACTCTCTCTTTGGATCCACCCTATCTCTATCCTCTTGAGCATGTTCATTGAGTCGCTAAGGAAACATGCCCTATTGAATGTCTGTGTCTCGAGCCATGTTATTGCTTTACTTACTGTCATGACTTTCATAGTCAGGCTACTTGTGGTCTCAGCAAAAGCACCAGAGTCCTCCTTCACAATTCTCCACTCCGGCCTGAGCCGCAAAGGCCCATGAGTTTCTCACATGTCGGACGAATGACCCATCTGTGTAAATGACAGCATCACCGTCTAGCGAATTCTCGAAAATCAACGCTTGTACTTCCGCCTCCACGGCAGCCGGATTTTCTTGTCTGCATTTTCTATCTAGTTGGATGCAAACTGAAAAGGATGTGCAGAAATCTGTTGGCACTTGTACCCACTCTTCGCCAGGTTCTAAGTCCTCAAGTGAACACACCTGTTGAAGGATGTCTTCGGCTTGGCCCATCCACGACCGTCCTCTTTTTAACCTGCTGCCCTTCACCTTCATAATTTCACTATGCAGTGGATGTTGTATGTTTGCGTTAACTCTGAGGTAGGCGCGTGCTCTGCAAACGTGTATTCTGTCTTCAATTGTTGGAAAATCAAGAAGGTAGCGCATCGCCCTGCATGCTGTATCTCTTGTAGATCCAAGAATAATGCTCATAGCTTCATTCTGTATCCTTTCCATCCTTTCTGTCTGCTTACGGCTGAGAGTCAGGATTGCCATTGCGTACTCAAAAAACAGACATGACCAACCTGCTAGAGTGTAACTTGTGTGAAATGATCTAATATTAACAAACAATGCTCAAAGGTCAAGGGCTGCAGCTATCCAGCAGAAATACAGAACTAGGAATTCCAACATTGATGAATGACTCGAAGGCCGGCGTTTAACATTCTAAGGCACTTTTTATTCGTCTGAGTCGAGCTAGTTGCATATTCAATAAACATCAGTGACAATTTACAATTCGTTGATACCGTGCCTGATATGGCCAGGCGGGACGGCATAAAAATATTAATTATGAACAATATATATAGTTGAATATACTTGCTACGACTCTATCACAGTCCTTCTGTCCTTCAGCAAGTTGCCTATGAGTCACCTTGCTCTGACATTCCAAGTCTCATCCTGATTTGGGCACATCTGTCCATGATTTTCGGGCTGATATCCATCATGCCTTAATATTCTCATGCTCCTTTCCAATAGTTGTTGGCCATCATAATAGTGTCCTTCCAGTATATAATATATCTCGTTCCAGAGCATCGAATCATGCTGCCTCTCTCGTCAAGCTCCAAGATCTGACTGTTTGTTGTTGTTGACAATTTCTCTGACGCCTCCTTTTTACGTCAGCCTCCTAGTTTCTTCTTCTTCTTCGTTCATCCGGAGTTTTTTTTTCGGATGTGATTGCGTTGTGCCTGTTTACAGCAGAGCTGCGTTCTTGCGCCGTTAGGCCGACACATCCGACTTCTGCGGGCATTTGTTGACCGGGTTAACCTTCCCGGGGGTTTCTTAGGACGTTTGACTCTCACTGTTGTGGTGTTATCCCCCATCCCAGCTGGTCCATATAGAACAGCCAAAGATCCTGGTCAGCCCTCAAGGGAAGGCAGGGGCAGACCATGGGCATTCCCCGCCATCCAAGGAGGCTTCCATACTTGCAGAGCCGATACATAGCGCTCTGGTACTGGGCTCACCCAAAGAATCGTCACGTCCTGCACATGGCTGCTTAGCCTCACTTCCGTATATTGGGCCTTCCGTTCACCATAGGCTGTTCTTCCGGAAGCCAGAAGTATGCAGTCTGCAGATGACATCCACACAGTGAGCTTTCGATTCGGACTTTCCATGTAATGGATTTGCTAGCCAAGCAATATTCCATTTCGTGCCACTAGGACACTTTTCCACCTTTTATGAAGCCCACACAGTGGGCTTTTGATTCGGACTTTCCACGTAATGGATTTGCTATCCAAGCAATACTCCATTTCGTGCCACTAGGACACTTTTCCACCTTTTATGAAGCCCACACAATGGGCTTTTGATTTGGACTTTCCACGTAATGGATTTGCTATCCAAGCAATATTCCATTTCATGCCTCTGGGTCTTCATGCACCTTTAAATGTCAACCTGTATATAGTTAAAGTAATCTGCGGTCAACTTTAGCTTGTTGATATCTCCATAGAGCTTGTCCTCAAATGAAGCAGGTGTGGGCCAAAATATCTTTCTCTGTTCTGCATACGTTGGGCAATCCTGCAGCAAATGTTTTGCTGTCATTTTTCCAGTTCTACAATTACATTCATCGGTATCTCCTATCTTTAGTTTATTGAACAAGTGGTATTTCAGCCTGTTGTGTCCTGTGCGGAGTCTGAAGATTGCTACTTGTTCTCTTCTGTCGAGTTTGTAATATGCATCATCCTTCTGATGGTCAGGATGCTCTGATTCCCATTTGGTTCTATAAGTGCTTTTTATCAACCTCTTTGCCTCATTATAGGTTATGTCTATGTCAGGCTGTGGTAGTCGTCCGCCCTCTTTTGCCAGTCTGTCAGCCTCTTCGTTTCCAGGTATACTGCAATGTGATGGGATCCACTGTATTACAACTTTTTTGGATTTCTGGCATAGACCATGGAGTGCTGCTCTTAGGTCAGTTAGTTCTGTGCTGTTATTGCTCTTCAGTATTGAGACAGCTGACTTAGCATCTGTGAAGATAGCTATTTGCTTCTCTTTATTTTCCTCCATCAGGAGCATTTCTGCTGCAGTTTTCAGAGCCTCTACCTCCGCTTTGAAGTTACTTGAAAATTTTCCAGTTGCCATTGAATGTGTTTTTTTCGCTCCATTTTTTAAATTTAGGAAAATTCCTCCTCCTCCATTCTCTATTGAATTTTTGGCTGATCCATCTGTATATGCATGGGTCCAATTCCTGCTTGGGTAATGTTCTTTTATGTAGTTTAGGGTTATTTCTCTTCTTTCGGTTTCATGCTGAGTGTTCTTTTTCTCAATACCAGGAATGTTTTCTATCATCTCAGGCAGTTGCTGCTGTCTCCAAGCTGGGAACTTGTGTGCATTGTAAATGGGCTTGACTGTTGATATGTTAAGAATAGGATCTGACCTAATCCTTCGTTTTGCAGTTTCTACAAAGTTGCTACGCTTCAGTCTTCCCTTTCCAAAACCATTAAATCTGTTGTACATAGGGTGGTCTGTCAATCTTCTAAATTTTTCTGCTTGTTGCTGGGCTCTGCTATCTCTTCTATCCTGCATTGGTTGTAAACAAGTGATCTTTTCTAATTCATTAATAGGCGTTGTCTTCAGGCTTCCAGTTATGATTCGCATTCCTTGATTTTGGACTCTACTTATTTTGTTAAAGTTTGACTTAGCTGCTGTTGCCCAAGCTGCAATGCCATATTCCAGTACTGGCCTCACCCGCCCAGTATATAACTTCTTGAGAACTTTCTCATCTGCTCCCCATGTTGTTCCAGCAAGCTTTTTCATGATTGCCATTCTTTGCCTTGCTCTTGTTCGATTTTTCTCAACCTGTGTCTTCCATGTCAGGCGACGATCAAAGGTGACTCCTAGATAGTTTGGATTTTCTTCATGGCGCAATATTTTTCCATTCAATACCAGCTTAGGTTGCTGAGTTTTAGTTGAGAGGGAGAACACTGTGCATGTTGTTTTCTCCTCACTTATCTTCACTAGCCATGATTTTGACCAGTCCTCTAGCGCTAATAGGGCTTGCTGTATTCTGCTGTTAGCTGTACTAATATATTCTTCAGATGTCCATATGGCTAGGTCATCTGCAAAGGATGATGTGTGTACTCTGGCTGGAAAATTTTCCGTGATGTCGTTTATATATGCTAGGAATAATGTTGGTGAAAGAACTCCTCCTTGGGGGACACCTTGCTCCAACAGCATCATTTTGCTGGTTTGTCCTTGTACCTTTGTCCTGGCAGTTCTGTTCTCAAGGTAGTGGTTGATCCATTTGTACATTTTTCCACAAACATGCATTTTTTGCAGTTTTACTTTCAGTCCTTCCTTCCATACTTTATCAAATGCTTTTTCTAAATCTATCCAGACCGCTAGTGTGTGCTTTTTCTCTTGGAAGGCATCCTCTATTTCCTGAGCTATATAGGTTATTTGATCTTCAGTGGATCTGTACTTTCTGAATCCTGCTTGGTGAGGTGTTAAGAGTTGGTTTTCTTCCAGATGCCATGTTAGCCTGCCATTGATAATGCGTTCCATTAATTTTCCTACACAGCTAAGAAGACTGATAGGTCGATAGCCATTTGGTTCTTCCAGGTCTTTTCCTTTCTTTGGGACTGGTATTAGTATAGCTTCCTTCCATGCCTGTGGGACTATTCCCCTCTTCCAGCTGTAATTTAGGACTGCTAGTAGTTTCTTTTTTGCCTTAGTGCCTAGTCCTATTAGCATTTCATTTGTGATTCCATCCTTTCCTGGTGATGTCTTCTTTTTTAGGGTATTCATTGCCTGTTCCATTTCTTCCATTGTTAGATTTGCCATCATATATTCTGCTGCTGTCTCTGTATATCTATGATGTATCTGTTTATCTTTGATTGCTTTCTTCTGTTCGGCTGTAATATCAATGTGGTTTGCACTGGCATAGTGTTCCATTAGTGCATTTGCAGCCTTTTTTCCTGTAAGCAAGGAATTTCCTTGTTTAATTGTTATTTGTTTGTTTCTAGGTCCTTCATTGTTCATGGCTTTCACTAGTTTCCATAGTTTGTTTCCATCCCTGTCAAAATTCAGGTTTTCTGTTTTTTTCCTCCAACAATCTCTTGTTGTTTGATTTACTGTTCTTTTATATTTTGCTGAGATGGCTTTGAGAGAGATGTTCGCTTCAGTTGTTTGTTCTCTCTCTGCGGTCTTCCTAGCATCTTCAACTTTGTCCTCCAAAAATTGTAGTTCTTCAGTCCAGTATGGTTTGTAATTTTTCCTTGCTCCTCTTGGAATAGACTCAGTGGCTGCCTGTATTATTGCTCTGTTTAGACTTTCCACCATTTGCTTCATGTTGCCATATCGTGTATTTACGTTTTCACAATATTTGTCTGTTAGTATGGCAAATCTGTCCCAATCTGCTCGTTTGTAATTCCAACGGGGCAAAGGCTTTTGCTCCTGTGGAACAGACTCCATATTTATTACAAGCTTGATTGGTCTGTGGTCACTACCTGCTAATTGGTCCAGCACATGGCGATCGATTTTGTGGAGGATGTCTCCTGTGCAGAAAGCTAAGTCTGGAGTAGAAGTGGTAATCCATCTTCTGGAGTAGAAGCTCGGTGTGTCATCCGCTTTGTTAAGTAGATGGAGATTTGAGTCTATTTCCCAGTCCTCCACTTCATCTCCTCTTTTGTTAGTATCTGGGTATCCCCATCTTTCTGAACGGCTATTAAAGTCTCCGACAACAATGCAATTTGTGTCAGTTATTTCCATGTTTGAGAGTGTAAGATCCTTATACAGATTGTAAATTCTTATTTTCATGTCCTTTATCATTATATCAACACCTATAATTTCCGTTTGGTTGTCAGAGATCACAGATACTTCGCTGCAAGGTATTGTATTTCGTGTAAGTATTACAACTCCTCCTTTGTGTCCTTCGCGGTCAAAACGTGTGGCCTGATATCCCTCGACTGAAAATGTGCGATTGGCGTTGAGGTGTGTCTCTTGAATGCATGCCACATCTATTCTATCTTTATGAAGACGCTGTGTTAGTGAGGCTTTCTTGTTATAAACTCCTTCGGCATTCCATTGTAGTATGTTGAGAGTCCGGGGTGTTTGGTCAATAGCTCTTAACCTACTCCTCTGTGCCTTGACTCCACAGCACAGGGGAAGGTGACCACCAGTAGTCATGGGTGGACCCCCTCGAGGCAGGGGGCCCGGCACTATCACCGCCTGATGGGACTTCACGGGATTAGCACCATAACGATTAATTTTCATCTGTGGCATCATGAAATGATAAAGTTACGTTGCACTTCTTTGTCAAGCCTGTGGCTCAGTACATCCGATTTCGACAAGCATTTTTCGGGATGCTTTCCCTAGCCTTTGACTGTCCCCAGTCTACCTACAAGGCAGCAGGTTTGTGCGTCACTTCGTCTGGTCCCTCTCCCTTGACCTGTCCGACATGGGTGACCCTACCAGTAGCTGTGCTACCGTCGGCATAGCTCTTGGGGTCATTGGAACGCTCAAGCCCCTCTACCTCGTCAAGGTGGACGCACGGCAGAGGGGCTCCTAGTTTCTCATAAGGTTTGGTTCGCGATTTTCTCACTAATTCTCTTTTGTGCCATTTCATCTGCGCTGCTACTTGGCAGCATGCCCCCTCCCCTTTGAAAATGGTGTAACCATTTTATACTGTAGTCTGTTTATCCAGCCTGACAAGTAGCAGTTCAGAATCCATTAGTCATATGTATATAATCTATTCCCACTATTCTGTGCTAATATGATGGTATGGTCTCCTATCAATCACACACAAAATCTATTCTTCTTCTTCTTCTTCAGCGTTCCGAGCCATTGAGGTTCTTTGCTGCAAATACAATCCGTCTCCATTCGTCTCTCTGGTGGACCTTCTCTTGCCAGTCGTTGATTCCAAGTGCTTGTAGGTCTGTACATGTATTATCTCTCCACCGCCTTCTTGGTCTACCTCGGGGTCTACGGTCATTTATTTCCTGAGTGTAAGCGAGTTTTGTTTCCCTATTATCTTCCATTCTTTCTATATGCCCCAGCCATTGTAGTCTATTAGCCTTCATGATACCAGTGATTAGCGGGGACTTAAACAGATCATAAATGTCTTTGTTACTTCTTCTTTTCCACTCTCCACTTTGTGTATCCCTAATGGGTCCAAAGATGCGTCTTAAAATTTTGTTCTCAAAGGTTCGTAACAACGCTTCGTCTCCTTTCGTTGTACTCCAGGTTTCAGAGCCATACAGCACAACTGGTCTGATCAGTGTTTTGTATATTGTGATTTTGGTGTTACGAGATAGCGCCTTTGATTTTAGTAGATGTTGTAGTGCATAGTATATCTTATTTCCAGAATTGATTCTAGTTTGTATTTCTTCCCTTATGATGTTGGAGCAGTTGAAGATCGTACCCAGGTATTTGTATGTTTCCGTTCTTTTAATGGTCATATTATCTATTTGTATGTGGCCAGAGTTTCTAGCCATTCCGTCTCTTGAAATTACCATATATTCTGTCTTATCTTGGTTGATAGCCAGTCCCATCTGTTGGGCTTTTTCCTTTAAGTGAGTTAATATTTCCAATGTCTTTTGTTCACTTTGCCCTATAATATCTATATCATCTGCATAACCAAGCAGCTTGGATGTTCCTCCAATATCACATTCCTCCTTTACCTTCCTTACAACTTTCTCTAGAGCCAGGTTGAAGAGTAGCGGCGATAGTGCATCACCCTGTTTCAAGCCAGATGTTATTTGGAAGGGGTCTGATTTCCTGCCTTTATATGTTACTATATTATAAGTATCTTCCATGCATAGTCTGGTCATGTTGATTAACTTCCTTGGTATTCCAAATTCCTGCATAGCATTCCATAGACTATTCCTATGGACACTATCATAAGCCTTTTTAAAATCTATATTTAAAATCTATATTAAAATCTATATTTAAAAAAAATATTATTATATTACGGGCACGCACTCCTATCTACACCCCGGGTATACGTCGTGTAGCACCAGCCTATGGGAGGGCTGGGCTAACTAAACTATAAATATAGTAATAGTCCCTCATAAGCCTAAACGGCCAGCATCCCCAACCAAAGATATAAAACTCGATTGAGGGGACGTGTGTGATTGACTGGTACCATTCCCTCTGTACTAGTTTTGGTATTCAATAAGTAACTATATGACTATTCTCTCCCTGCTATGTTGTCGTTATCGGCTACCGTGTGACTCTTCAGTTATTGTCCAATTTGCTCGGTGAGGTCTTCTGCCTTTGTAGCTGACGAATTGAGTTAATCGTTGTGAGCTTTCTATCTTTTGTTTTTAAATGGCTGTGGCGACTCTTTGTTCATACTGGCTAATATATATCTGCTGTGCATATAGACAACTTATATCATGTATGAGTAATATTTATTGTGACCATAGGTGTAGCCTAGTTTACGGTGGTTGATTATGTTGTTATTATTTATTTATAGTTTGCCATTCCAATAACGTGTAAGAAATTTACTAATGGTGTACCACTAATTCCACCAATCATTACATTCTGACGTAATCTTTACTCAACAATTCAATAATTATAACAAATTAATTTAACCTGAAATAGATAAAAAAATCATAAAACTAATTTAAAATCCATTCATACATTCATGCGATTCATCCTTTGTATATGTCTGCACTGTTCTTCGTATTTGCATGTCTGACGTCTACGTGTATGTATCTCTTGACTGTATTTAGTACTGAAATTAATTACGCTATATTCTCATTCTTCCTATGATAACTGAATGAAAATGTATGATATGTTAAATATATATGTAATGTATGATTGTCATGACCCTCTCACGACATTGAGATGAGCGAATCATGACGTACAATAACCGCGTGAATGATATTTAGATGTATGTTTGCATTAATGATTTCATCATGACGTAATAAACACATGAATGATACTTTCAATGTATATTTCGTATGAATGATTAAATAATGACGTAAATAAACAAATGAATGAATGACTGAGCCATGACGTAAAATCTGCCTTTACATGTTTATGAAATGTATGTACTGATGTGAAATATGGATGTATGAATGTTATTGAATATATTAAATATACTTAATTAACATTAGCATTCCGACTTGACTCCACGTCTGTCGCGTTTCTGTCGAACTAACCTCATGTTTGATGTACTCCTCTCGGGAATATCGGAATCATATCGTTCAATGTCACCACAGTTTCAGCAAAATCCAGTCACGCACATATACTTTTCAATGTCCTAATAACATTACTCGTGAAAGTTTGGCTATATTTCATCCAACCTGTCAATTAAGCAAATCGAAAAAAGATGTACATATCTGACATAAATCAATATATTACAAATATATGTTGTTCTGTTTGTGTAATTTGAATCAATCTATCTGGGTGTCTAAAAGTGAAATAGATATTTGGCCTGCTGTAATACATGTATGCACGAAGACAATGACAAGAAATGTAATATCTACATAGATTTCTACAGTCTACTGAGAAGATCTGCAAGGTTATTATCTTTACCTGGAATATGACAGATATCGAAAATCGTAATCTTGCAAAAGAAGAAACCATCTGTTTATTCTGGAGTATTTTTTTGGATGGCCATCTTTAAAGACCTGCAAATGCTTATTATCAGATAGAACCAGAAATTCTCTACCCAGCAGATATTTAGAGAATTTGTTAACGCTCTCTATTAACGCTAACGCTTCAAGTTCAGTAATGGCACATTTCCTCTGAGTGTCTGATAACTTCCTGCTGAAGTAGAGAACATGATGTAATTTTCCCTCATGAATTTGTAACAGAATTGCAGATATAGCATGAAAACTTGCGTCTGTCTGTACTATGAAGTCTTTACAAATATCTGGTAGTTTGAGTATTGGACAACCGCTGAAAATAGTCTTAATCTGTTGGAAGAGTTTATCGTGTTCAGATGTCCAAATAATTTTAGTAGGTTGATCTTTCTTTAACAGCTCTGAAAAAGTTTCTGTCATATCAGCAAAATTAGGAATGAACTTTTGGTAATAGTTTATGAGTCCCAAAACTTTCCTATTTGGTTTTTTAACAACTGTAATGTGTATGTAGCGAAATATGAGGTGATATATGTTTACTAATACTCTTATTCCTTTCTTTCTTTCTCTCTTTCTTTTCATCTTTGTTTCTTTCTATCTGTCACGGAAAATAAACTTGTTAGTTGCGATCGATGACAAACAAGACCCAACATTAGTCTGCAAAAACAACCGACCCTTTGATGTTGTACAGACTGAGAAAAATATGTCGTTAAAACTGTCTTCACACGATCGGCATTTCTAACTGAGAAACAAGATACGTCGCGTCAAAATGTCTACCCCTGGTCGGCGAATCTTTATGATGTGGGTTGTTCGAGAAACGAATAACAACGCCAAACGTCTGCCAAGGCGGTAGTAGCCTTTGAAGTACTAGACGGAAAGTCTGGACAGACGCGGGATGGATTCTGTGATGTGGGGAATTCTCTGGCTCACAGACAGACTGAACTATTGATGTACGGGACAAAGAATTTCCCCAAATGAAAGCAAATTTGACGGCGGATTGACTCCAGTTAGTCTAGAACAGGAGGAGGAAACCAGATTCTGGACGGATCAGCGACTAGACTTTTTGGTGACGTCACTCCAGCCCAATATAAAAAGCGTTGCGGTAAACAAGTGGAGTTAGTCGATCAAGATTTCTGAAGTGGGAAAGATCGGTGCAGTTTTCCGAGTTGTGTTCAATGAAAGAAATTAGGGTGTCAAATTGTTGATATTTATCGGCGGACATAGATCCAGTCTGTGATTGCCTAGTTTCGATTAGCAACCGGAATAGGCATATGGTAGGCTATTAATCATATCTTACTTAGAGTATGCCTGTCTCTCTGGCCGAGGGGTTACAACACTTTCTCCGTAATCCCGTTTATCACGCAGAGTCTCGTAGCGGGCGAGAACTGGGAGCGGTTCGACCCCCGCTGGTGACTTGCGGGATACTGAGCTGGCCGCTCAGAAAACAATGGCAAACTACTAAGCGTAATCTTGCCAAGAAATCAACAGACAGCTGAAAGATGCTGCTGTTGACAGCGATGTCCTGTAAAGGATATGCAAAAAAAAAAATAAATTAGAGTATGATTAGGAATAGAGTACCGTACTGTGCGATGATATAATGTATTATAGGTGCGGTGATATAATGTATTATAGGTGTGGTGATATAATGTATTATGATTAGTGATAGAATGTTCTATAAGTGCGGTGCTAGAAAGTATCATAGGAGCGTCGGCACTAGTATTCTATTGTGTGGCTTCAACTAGCTTGAGTGATATATCATTTTACTCAGGGAGTTGAGGACAATGTAGTGGAATAATAATTAGAGAGATTAAGGATGGTTGAGAGGGAGGAGAGTAATGTGAAATGGTAGGATCTTCCAGTAGGGCATCTGTGGGTTTCTACCCGTTCCTTTATTCTTTCCTGGTGTTGCCATGTCTCAGATCATATGATGAGTTATTTGGCCGTATGACAGAGATCGGATCTCTGTTATAGATCTGAGTGCTGCTATTGGCCTACACTCACCTAATTCCGGCCAGGATTGAGTTGCCCTCACCATAGTATTCTCTATTCTACAGGTTCCATTTACAGGTCCACGTATGTGTGCTATGATATTCAACAGTGAAGCTAGAACACAATTTAGAAGATGATGGCTCAGAATTTGAAGACAGAAGTTGCTGAGAGGCCGCTACATTGGGCTTATACCCAAGTTGGTTTGCGGGAACCTGGCTTCTGCTGAGCAGGACATGCTGATGAGATTTATGTTTAGCAAGTGATAGGTGTATCACTGAACAGTCAGAACATTGTATATATATACTACTGATACCAGGAACATTCATCCAAATTTATAGAAATACCTAGAACATTCAGAGTGTGGTGTTAATATGGGGAATCTTTAAAACCAGTGACATTAAGATTTCCCCAGCAACAGTGACAATAGAGTTAGAATTTTCTGATTAACAATCAGTTAAATAACAGAGGAAATTCATAGTGTAAATCAGATTGAAGACTCTCATTAGACAGTGTTTGTCATGGATGTCCAAGCATCCTAGTGGTTCAAGAGACAACGGAGGAAGTCTTCACGTGACCGGAGAAGCATCATCTTGGTGAGGTTGCTTGTCTGGAATACATGGTGCTAGTGTGTTCTCAGCACAGTGATGAGAATGACTATACTCCTGAACACTGATCTGAGTCTATATACACTTTAGAGTATACGTCACACATTCTACACCTTATACACACACACACCCACTTCTCCTACATATACTCTTTGCTTTAATAAATTTCTTGGTTTTATTTGTTGAAGCTAGAGTTGTCACGTATGTTATGTTGGGGAAGAATGAGAGGGGGCATGATCCAGGAGTGAGTAAGAGTGAGAAGAAGGTGTCTTCAGATTGAGGGAGTGTTGTGGACGGAGTTTGCTGGATATCTCCAGGATAGTGATATTGAATTAAAACAAATGTGGGTGTTGATTCCCCTCACTCCAGGGACGACACTAAAGTGGTAAAGAAGAACAAATAACTACTACGACATTCATTCTTTACACACACGACATTTATTGGGGGCTCGTCCGGGATCTTTGGACAGCGGAATCTTTCGTAAACGGGATCTTTAGACAACGGGATCATTCATAAGCGAGGTCTTTTAACACGGGATCTTTTGACACGGGATCTTTAGTTAGAGGATGGAGATATCCTATTAGTGAGAATCCAGCTAGAGTGAATGTGGATAGGGGTTAGGACTTATCGTACCTGTTCACACCTTACACGTCTGAATAGGTCTGTGGTCCTGATTCTACTCTTGTCACTGAGTGATTGTGTTGTGTTGTGTGGTGTGTTATAAAATATATAGATTAATTGTATTTGGTCATTATCTATATATTTGTTTAGAGATAATCTATACTCTATCTGCTGAGTTACCTCTCTGAAAAATGGCCACTCCTAAACTAACTACGGCAGAACTAAGGGCAAAGGTAGAAGAAATGGGATTGTCGGGTTCTGCACTAACAGATTACGTACAGGAGGTGGAGAGGGAGTATCGTCAAGCAGAAAGGGAAGATCGAAAGGCTGAGTTGGAATTGAGAAGGATGGAGTTAGAACAAGCTGCTAAGAAATTGGAAGCAGAGCAAGCCATGAGAAGGCTGGAAATTGAAGCTGAGCAGGCAGCTAAAAAACGGGAAGCTGAACAAGAAGCTCAGAAAAGGGAGCACGAGTACCGGATGCGGGAACTCGAGCTCAAGAGGCAATCTAGTGGGGAAACTGAGGGAGCAGTGGGAGGTTCCTCTCTCCCTGGCTCAACACCAGTAGGTGGACATAGCTACCATGCTATTAAGTTCCCTCTAGTGATCTACGAAGAGGACAAAGAGAAGATTGACCAGTACCTTCAACGCTTCGAGGCTATGTCGGTTGCTATGGGTCTGGAGCGTGACAAATGGAATCTCAAGCTATCCCAGGGATTACGCAGGACCGGTTACGAGGTTTATTCTCGCCTGCCACCAGGACATGAGAACAATTATGACGAGTTGAAAACGGCTCTGTTGAAACAATTTGAAGTTACGTCACATACCTACCGGAAAAAATTTCGAGGAGCGAAACGAGAACCGGGGAAGTTTTCGCCGCCTATAGTCTGCGTCTGAAAGCTTATCTCCATAAGTGGATGATTTGGCTGGGTTCGTGCATGACTATGAGAGTCTGGAAGAACTCATGGTAGTCGACCAGATGCGGAAGCAAATGTCGAAACCTCTCAGGACATTCTTGGGAGAACAAGGGGCGGAACGAATCGACATGGTGACGAAATTGGCAGAATGGTTCGTCGTGGTCCATGGGGAGGCAGCAGAAAACCTTTCTACCAACACCAAAAGTCAGGAAAAACATAACCTGAAGAAAGCCAAGAGCACAGGAACTAAGAAGGTGGAACCATATGTCAAAACTTCAGAGGAGAGTTTGGAGAAGACGAAAGCGGAAAGCAAGAGTTCTTCGAGCTCTACACAAAAACGACCATGGTCGGAGAAGTGGTGTTCGATTTGTAAGTCACCTTCTCACAATACGAAGGATTGCAAATCGAAGGCTAAGAACCCTCACTTCGCGGCATGTCAAGTGACTTCAAGGGAGGTGAACACCGACAATGCCAAGGTCGACAATGATGCTCACCAGCAGGAGAGCTCAATAAAGCGGCACAAGAAAATCTAGGACAGGGAAATTGTGCAAACACTGCAAGTCGAATACGCACAAGGCTATTGACTGCAGTGGGAAGTCAGGAGACACTCATTTCGTCGTGTGCCCAGTGGAACCTAAGGTGGAGCCCACCGAACAGGTCGAGGCCGAGGGAGAGACTCCAGACCAGGATAAACCACCTGTAGTGGAATTGGTAGAAGTTAACGGTCGTCAAGTGGAGTGTTTGTATGACACAGGACTGGACGGGGAGGCCGTGATTTCTGCGGATCTGGTACATCCATAACAATTCACAGGTGAGACCATGGAGATACAGACTGCACAGACGAGTGCTGTAGCCATGAAATTGCCCTTTGCCAGAGTGGAGATTCGGACAAGATATGTCACCGGCACCATCAAGGCCGCGGTGTTGACCGATCCCATTTTTCCCGTAATCCTTGGTTGCCGGTATGTCTTTCTGGGAATGCCCAGGGAGCCAATCAATATGGGAGCAATACAGACTCGCTCTCAGACGAGAACGGATGAGGCAGAAGCAAATGTGACTAACCCACTGCCAGGGGAGTTGCGAACTGCCCAGAGTGAGGATGCTACTTTATGTCCTTGCTACAAAAAGCTGCAGAAAAGTGCTGATCCACCCAAACGGGGGCAGTACTATATGAAGAATAGGATACTCTACAGGAGAGCTGGAAGGGGAGACAACCTACACGGTCAGTTGGTGGTCCCAAAGGCCCACCGTTCCCAGATTCTTCATATGGGGCATACCATCTCATTCAGTGGGCATATGGGTATTGCCGCCACGATGCAGCGAATTTCCTGCCATTACTATTGGCCGGGAATGACAGGTGATGTGCGTCGGTGTGTGAAGTCCTGCCCTGAGTGCCAGAGGGTGGCACCAAAACACTGGACAGCGCTGGTGGTCTTGAGTGAAATGTCCATCATGAACTCTTCTTTCGAGAGGGTAGCCATCGATATTGTGGGTCCACTTCCTAGGACTAGGAAGAGGAACATGTACATACTCACCATGGTGGATTGCTGTACAATGTGGGGTGAAGCCATACCGTTGACCACGATTGACTCGAAACGAGTGGTGGACGCACTGATGGAGGCCTTTACAAGATTGGGCTTTCCTGATCAAATACTGACGGACAATGGGTCCCAGTTTTGTGGAAAACTTATGGAGGAGGTATTTAGGGTGTTCCACTCTAACCATATCCATACCAGCCCTTACCACCCTCAAGCCAATGGACAAGTAGAGCGTTTCAACGGCACGTTGATGACAATGCTCAGGAAACTGGCACAGGAAAAACCTGATAGGTGGGATGAATATATCCCAGCAGCACTTTTTGCCTGTCGGGAAGTTCCTCATGGCTCAACAGGACTACCACCCGCTACGTTGCTGTTTGGTCGTCCAATCAAAGGACCGTTGGAAGCCATGTTGAGGAGTTGGACTGAAGAGGGGACGTCAGAAGAAGTTATCTCTTCTTACAAATATGTGGAGGAACTGAAAGAAAAACTTCACAAGGGATGGACTCTGGCCAATCAAAACTTGAAAAAGGCCAGAAAAAGACATGCGGCTTACTACAACCGTAGGTCTAAAGACAGATCTCTAGAGGTGGGAGACAAAGTATTGTTGCTACTCCCAACGGGAAACAACAAACTGGAGATAGGTTGGCAAGGACCATTTCCCGTGGAAAGGGTGATATCCAGGACCAACTATCAGATCCGGATCCGGGGAAAGTCGAAGATATTCCATATCAATCTCTTGCGGAAATACGAAGAGAGACCCGGAGAAAAAGCAGCTCACCTCATGGCAATGGCAGTTGCAGTGGAGACAGAAGTGGGAACCAACGAGGGCAGGGAATATCCCCTGATGCACCAGGAAACCTACAAAGATGTGCAGGTGAACCCTGATCTGACTTCCCAGGAGAGGGAAAAGATAACCCAGGTTCTCGAGTCTCATAAGGATATACTGACTGATAAACCAGGACGAACGAGGTTGGTGGAGTTCGAGATGACTTTGACCACCCAAGAGCCTGTTCGCCAAAAGGTTTACCCAGTGCCATTCTCTAAAGAAAAGGCCCTGGAGGAGGAAATTCAGAAACTGTTGGAGGATGACGTGATTGCACCATCCACATCCCCATACAATGCGGGGGTGGTTTTGTTACGAAAACCAAGTGGAGAGCACCGGTTGTGTATAGACTACCGACTGCTGAACAGTCATAAACAATTTCAGGTGGAACCTTTGCCGAATCCAACTCAGTTATTCGCGAGGCTCCATAAGGCAAGGTATTTCTCAAAGGTGGATCTGAGTCGCGGGTATTATCAGATTCAGGTCAAACCAGAGGTTCGACCCCTACTGGCTTTCAGTACCCCCAGTGGACATTACGAATTCAAGGTCATGCCCTTTGGACTCAGCAATGTGTTTACTCGCATGATGAGGACTTTACTTGATCCTTTACAGGATCCGTCCATCATCTCATTCATGGATGATATTCTGATTTCCAGTGACAGTTTGGATGACCATTTACAATCCTTGGAACGAGTTTTCAATAGGCTCAAGGAAGCAGGGCTTACTGCTCGCCCAACCAAGTGTATGATTGGTTACCAGACTCTGGAATTTCTGGGTCACACTATCACTCCAGGACACATTGTCCCAGAAGAAAATCAGATGTGCTCCAAGGCCAAAAACGAAGAAGGATGTGCGATCTTTTCTCTCGTTGTGTGGGTTCTACCACAAATTTATCCCACGTTTCACTGAACTGGGAGCTCCATTAACCGAAACCTTGAAGAAGGGATTCCCGGACCAAATTGTTTGGACACCGGAATGCGAGAGTGCCTACAGTCAGTTGAAGGAGGCCTTGGTCAGCAAACCTGTGTTACAGCTCCCGGACCTTTCCAAACCATTTGTGTTGAGAACGGATGCAAGTGGGATTGGGATTGGGGCAGCCTTGTTACAGGAAGGAAAAGAGGATTCTTCGGTTTTGAAACCAGTGGCATACGCGAGCAAGAAACTTCTCCCGGCTGAGAGGAATTATTCGACCGTCGAGAGAGAGAGTTTATCTCTCGTATGGGCCGTGCAAAAATTCCAGCCATATTTGTATGGAGTTCAGTTTCGAGTTCAGTCGGATCATCAACCCTTGATGTTCCTGGCCACTTCTCAGAAGCTCAACGCCCGTTAGATGCGGTGGTCGTTGCTACTTCAGCCATACCACTTTACAGTGGAGTATATACCTGGGAAGGAAAATGTGGATGCTGATTTCCTGTCGAGACATCCAGCTCCGGAAGAAGAGGAATAGATCATCTGGATCGAACCTCCAAGAAGAAAGAGTTGTTGCGGACTACTCTCTTAGGAGGGGGCCTATGTCACGGAAAATAAACTTGTAGTTGCGATCGATGACAAACAAGACCCGACATTGGTCTGCAAAAACAACCGACCCTTTGATGTTGTACAGACTGAGAAAAATACGTCGTTAAAACTGTCTACACACGATCGGCATTTCTAACTGAGAAACAAGATACGTCGCGTCAAAATGTCTACCCCTGGTCGGCGAATCTTTATGATGTGGGTTGTTCGAGAAACGAATAACAACGCCAAACGTCTGCCAAGGCGGTAGTAGCCTTTGAAGTGCTAGACGGAAAGTCTGGACAGACGCGGGATGGATTCTGTGATGTGGGTAATTCTGTGGTTCACAGACAGACTGAACTATTGATGTACGGGACAAAGAATTTCCCCAAATGAAAGCAAATTTGACGGCGGATTGACTCCAGTTAGTCTAGAACAGGAGGAGGAAACCAGATTCTGGACGGATCAGCGTCTAGACTTTTTGGTGACGTCACTCCAGCCCAATATAAAAAGCGTTGCGGTAAACAAGTGGAGTTAGTCGATCAAGATTTCTGAAGTGCGAAAGATCGGTGCAGTTTTCCGAGTTGTGTTCAATGAAAGAAACTAGGGTGTCAAATTGTTGATATTTATCGGCGGACATAGATCCAGTCTGTGATTGCCTAGTTTCGATTAGCAACCGGAATAGGCATATGGTAGGCTATTAATCATATGATTAGGAATAGAGTACAGTTCTGTGCGGTGATATAATGTATTATAGGGGCGGTGATATAATGTATTATAGGTGTGGTGATATAATGTATTATGATTAGTGATAGAATGTTCTATAAGTGCGGTGCTAGCAAGTATCATAGGAGCGTCGGCACTAGTATCCTATTATGTGGCTTCAACTAGCTTGAGTGATATATCATTTTACTCGGGGAGTTGAGGACAATGTAGTGGAATAATAATTAGAGAGATTAAGGATGGTTGAGAGGGAGGAGAGGAATGTGAAATGGTAGGATCTTCCAGTAGGGCATCTGCTGGGTTTCTACCCGTTCCTTTATTCTTTCCTGGTGTTGCCATGTCTCAGATCATATGATGAGTTATTTGGCCGTATGACAGAGATCGGATCTCTGTTATAGATCTGAGTGCTGCTATTGGCCTACACTCACCTAATTCCGGCCAGGATTGAGTTGCCCTCACCATAGTATTCTCTATTCTACAGGTTCCATTTACAGGTCCACGTATGTGTGCTATGATATTCAACAGTGAAGCTAGAACACAATTTAGAAGATGATGGCTCAGAATTTGAAGACAGAAGTTGCTGAGAGGCCGCTATATTGGGCTTATACCCAAGTTGGTTTGCAGGAACCTGGCTTCTGCTGAGCAGGACATGCTGATGAGATTTATGTTTAGCAAGTGATAGGTGTATCACTGAACAGTCAGAACATTGTATATATACACTACTGATACCAGGAACATTCATCCAAATTTATAGAAATACCTAGAACATTCAGAGTGTGGTGTTAATATGGGGAATCTTTAAAACCAGTTACACTAGACCCATTAAGATTTCCCCAGTAACAGTGACAATAGGGTTAGAATTTTCTGATTAACAATCAGTTAAATAACAGAGAAAATTCATAGTGTAAATCAGATTGAAGACTCTCATTAGACAGTGTTTGTCGTGGATGTCCAAGCATCCTAGTGGTTCAAGAGACAACGGAGGAAGTCTTCACGTGACCGGAGAAGCATCACCTTGGTGAGGTTGCTTGTCTGGAATACATGGTGCTAGTGTGTTCTCAGCACAGTAATGAGAAAGACTATACTCCTGAACACTGATCTGAGTCTATATACTATTTAGAATACACGTCACACATTCTACACTTTATATACACACACACACACACACACACACACACACACACACACACACACACACACACACACACTTCTCCTACATATACTCTTTGCTTTAATAAATTTCTTGTTTTTATTTGTTGAAGCTAGAGTTGTCACGTATGTTATGTTGGGGAAGAATGAGAGGGGGCATGATCCAGGGGTGAGTAAGAGTGAGAAGAAGGTGTCTTCGGATTGAGGGAGTGTTGTGGACGGAGTCTGCTGGATATCTCCAGGATAGAGATATGGAATTTTAAAAAATGTGGGTGTTGATTCCCCTCACTCCAGGGACGACACTAAAGTGGTAAAGAAGAACAAATAACCACTACGACATTCATTCTTTACACACACCACAAGTGGTAATCCATCTTCTGGAGTAGAAGATCGGTGTGTCATCCGCTTTGTTGAGTAGATGGAGATGTGAGTCTATTTCCCAGTCCTCCACTTCATCTCCTCTTTTGTCAGTATCTGGATATCCCCATCTTTCTGAACGGCTATTAAAGTCTCTGACAATAATGCAATTTGTGTCACTTATTTTCATGTTTGAGAGTGTAAGATCCTTATTTGCCGGGCTATACAGATTGTAAATTCTTATTTTCACGTCCTTTATCATTATATCAACACCTATAATTTCTGTTTGGTTGTCAGAGATCACAAATACTTCGCTGCAAGGTATTGTATTTCGTGTAAGTATTAGAACTCCTCCTTTGTGTCCTTCGCGGTCGAAACGTGTGGCCTGATATCCTCTGACTGAAAATTTGCCATTGACGTTGAGGTGTGTCTCTCGAATGCATGCCACATCTATTCTATCTTTATGAAGACGCTGTGTTAGGGAGACTTTCTTGTTGTAAACTCCTTCGGCATTCCACTGTAGTATGTTGAGTGTCCGGGGTATTTGGTCAATAGCTCTTAACCTACTCCTCTGTGCCTTGACTCCACAGCACAGGGGAAGGTGACCACCAGTAGTCATGGGTGGACGCCCTCGAGGCAGGGGGCCCGGCACTATCACCGCCTGATGGGACTTCGCGGGATTAGCACCATAACGATTAATTTTCATCTGTGGCATCATGAAATGATAAAGTTACGTTGCACTTCTTTGTCAAGCCTGTGGCTCAGTACATCCGATTTCGACAAGCATTTGTTCGGGGTGCTTTCCCTAGCCTTTGACTGTCCCCAGTCTACCTAAAAGGCAGCAGGTTTGTGTGTCACTTGGTCTGGTCCCTCTCCCTTGACCTGTCCGACATGGGTGACCCTACCAGTAGCTGTGCTACCGTCGGCATTGCTCTTGAGGTCATTGGAACACACAAGCCCCTCTACCTCGTCAAGGTGGACACACGGCAGAGGGGCTATCATCATACGAGTTACATATGAAAACCTTAAAAATATACCGATCGTCGGTATTATTGGTTGTAGTAGGTATGACTTAGTGTCATTCGTTGTTAAGGGGTGAGTAGCGGTTATTAGTGGTCTTTAGTGGACGGTATGATATTAGATTTAATAATGAAGGACCGCCAATCTTGGAGATGGAGGTTCGAAATGTTCTTAAGCATATGAAAGCTGGCAAGGCCCCCGGTGCAGATAACATCACAACAGAAATGATTAAAGCTTTAGAAGAATTTGGAATAGATCAAGTCACCAGACTGCTGAACACATTATATGATACTGGTGATATACCTCCTGAATTATGTAACTCTATATTTATTGCAATCCCAAAGAAATCAGGAACCTTGGAATGTGATCAACATAGAACAATTAGTATAATGAGTCACATCACAAAGATTTTGCTAAGAATTATCATGCAAAGAATGAGGAAGAAGATACAACCTGAAATAGGGGAAGAACAATGCGGGTTTGTAGAAGGAAAGGGTACAGTAAATGCTGTGCATATGCTGCGAACAGTTATTGAACGTGCTATAGAAGTAAACAAGGATATACATCTTTGCTTTATTGACTATACAAAGGCTTTTTATAGCGTTAGACATGTCAGCATCGTGGATATGCTTGCAGATCTACAAATTGATGGGAAAGACATTAGACTTATAAAAAACATATATTGGAAACAACAAGCTGCAATAAGGATTGATAATGAAGTGGGACAGTATCAGCCAATTAAGAGAGGTGTTAGGCAGGGATGTGTGATGTCTCCAGATCTTTTTTCCCTGTACAGTGAAAATATTTTCAGAAATGTAGAGGATATAAATGGAATCAGCATTGGAGGACGAAACATCAATAACATTAGATATGCAGATGATACAGTATTAATTGCAGACAATGCGCAGGACCTGCAACAATTAGTAGAAGCGGTTGTTGTACACAGTGAGCAACTGGGGTTAGAATTAAATTGTAAAAAGACTCAGGTTATGGTCGTCAGTAGGAAGGAAGAAGTGCCACAATGTAATATACGAGTAAATGGAAATATTCTTCAACAAGTGAATCGGTACAATTATCTTGGAACAGTGATAACATCTGATGGGAGATGCCTTGAAGAGATTAGAACAAGAATCGCCATGGCGAAATTAGCCTTTAGCAAGATGAAAAACATTCTGACCAATAAAAAGATGTCAATTGAAACGAGAAAAAGTGTTGAGGGGATACATAGAGCCTGTTCTTTTGTATGGATGTGAAATTTGGACAATGAGCAGTCAAGCTGAAAAGCATCTGATGGCTGCAGAAATGTGGTTTCTGAGGAAAATGCAAAGAATACCATAGACAGACAGAAAAACCAATGACCAAGTACTACAGGAGACAAATGAACATCGTAGACTGATTAGAGAAATTAGACGTAGACAGTCAACATTTTTTGGACATGTTATGAGAAGAAATGGGTTGGAGAACTTAGTGACAACTGGTAAGATCGAGGGGAACAGACCAAGAGGAAGACCGAGAGGAAAATACCTGGATGGCTTGGCCACATGGCATGGACGAGACAGGAACACTGAGCTGATCCACGACACTGGTGATCGAGTGAAATGGCGAGTCATGACCGCCCACGCTTTCCGGCATGACACATGGTTGATTGATTGATTGGGTGGACGGGGTTTAAACACTATCATCATAAGGTTACAAATGAAAAACTTTAAAAATGTAAAGTTGGCCGGTATCTTCTTCTTCTTCGTTCATCCGGAGTTTTTTTTCGGACGTGATTGCGTTGTGCCTGTCCACAGCAGAGCTGCGTTCTTGCGCCGTTAGGCCGACACATCCGCCTTCTGCGGGCATTTGTTGACCTGGTTAACCTTCCCGGGGGTTTCTTAGGACGTTTGGCTCTCACTGTTGTGGTGTTATCCCCCATCCCAGCTGGCCCATATAGAACAGCCAAAGACATCCTGGTCAGCCCTCAAGGGAAGGCAGGGGCAGTCCATGGGCATTCCCCGCCATCCAAGGAGGCTTCCATACTTGCAGAGCCAACACACAGCGCTCTGGTACTGGGCTCACCCAAGGAATCGTCACGTCCTGCACATGGCTGCTTAGCCTCACTTCCGTATATTGGGCCTTCCATTCACCATAGGCTGTTCTTCCGGAAACCAGAAGTATGCAGTCTGCAGATGACATCCACACAGTGAGCTTTCTATTCGGACTTTCCACATAATGGATTTGCTATCCAAGCAATATTCCATTTCGTGCCACTAGGACACTTTTTCCACCTTTTATGAAGCCCACACAGTGTGCTTTCGATTCGGACTTTCCACGTAATGGATTTGCTATCCAAGCAATATTCCATTTCGTGCCACTGGGACACTTTTTCCACCTTTTATGAAGCCCACACAGTGAGCTTTTGGTTCGGACTTTCCACGTAATGGATTTGCTATCCAAGCAATATTCCATTTCATGCCTCTGGGGCGCTTTTGTAACCAACATACCTGTGGTATGAAGTGCGGCAGTCTAAATACTTCTTCATGCACCTTTAAATGTCAACCTGAATGTAGTTAAAGTAAGCTGCAGTCAACTTGAGCTTGTTGATATCTCCATAGAGCTTGTCCTCAAATGAAGCAGGTGTGGGCCAAAATATCTTTCTCTGTTCTGCATATATTGGACACTCCTGCAGCAAATGTTTAGCTGTCATTTTACCAGTTCCACAATTGCATTCATCGGTATCTCCTATCTTTAGTTTATTGAACAAGTGGTATTTCAGCCTGTTATGTCCTGTGCGGAGTCTGAAGATTGCTACTTGTTCTCTTCGGTCGAGTTTGTAATATGCATCATCCTTCTGGTGACCTGGATGCTCTGATTCCCATTTGGTTCTATAAGTACTTTTTATCAACCTCTTTGCCTCGTTATAGGTTATGTCTATGTCAGGCTGTGGTAGTCGTCCGCCCTCTTTTGCCAGTCTGTCAGCCTCTTCATTTCCAGGTATACTGCAATGAGATGGTCCATCCATCATGTGCCATGCCGGTAAGCGTGGGCGGTCATGTTCTGCCATCTCACTCGATCAACAGAGTTGTGGATCAGTTCCGTGTTTCTGTCTCGACCATGCCACAAAGCCAAGCCATCCAGATACTTGTTTCTAGGTCTTCCCCTTGGTCTGTTCCCCTCGATCTTACCAGTTGTCACCAAGTTCTCCAAATCATTTCTTCTCATAACATGCCCAAAAAATTGTGACTGTCTACGTCTAATGTCTCTGATCAGTTTACGATCTTCATTTGTTTCTTGAAGGACTTGTTCATTGGTCTTTCTGGCTGTCCATGGTATTCTTTGCATTTTCCTCAGAAACCACATTTCTACAGCCATCAGATGTTTTTCAGCCTGGCTGTTCATTGTCCAAGCTTCACATCCATATAAAAGTACAGGTTCTATGTAGCATCTCAACACTCTTTTTCTCGTTTCAATTGACATCTTTTTATTGGTCAGTATGTTTTTCATCTTGCTAAAGGCTACTTTTGCCATGGCGATTCTTGTTCTAATCTCTTCAAGGCATCTCCCATCAGATGTTATTACTGTTCCGAGGTAATTGTACCTATTCACTTGTTGAAGAATATTCCCATTTACTTGTATATTACACTGTGGTATTTCGTTCTTCTTAGTGACGACCATAATCTGTGTCTTTTTGGTATCCACTGTATTACAACTTTTTTGGATTTCTGGCATAGACCATGGAGTGCTGCTCTTAGGTCAGCTATTTCTGTGCTGTAATTGCTCTTCAGTATTGAGACAGCTGACTTTGCATCTGTAAAGATAGCTATTTGCGTCTCTTTATTTTCCTCCATCAAGAGCATTTCTGCTGCAGTTTTCAGAGCCTCTACCTCCGCTTTGAAGTTACTTGAAAACTTTCCAGTTGCCACTGAATGTGTTTTTTTCACTCCATTTTTTAAATTTAGGAGAATTCCTCCTCCTCCATTCTCTACTGAATTTTTGGCTGATCCATCTGTATATGCATGGGTCCAATTGCTGCTTGGGTAATGTTCTTTTATGTAGTTTAGGGTTATTTCTCTTCTTTCGGTTTCATGCTGAGTGTTCTTTTTCTCAATACCAGGAATGTTTTCTATCATCTCAGGCAGTAGCTGCCGTCTCCAAGCTGGGAACTTGTCTGCATTGTAAATGGGTTTGACTGTTGATATGTTAAGTATGGGATCTGCCCTAATCTTTCGTTTTGCAGTTTCTACAAAGTTGCTACGCTTCAGTCTTCCCTTTCCAAAACCACTAAACCTTTTATACATAGGGTGGTCTGTCAATCTTATAAATTTTTCAGCTTGTTGCTGGGCTCTGCTATCTCTTCTATCCTGCATTGGTTGTAAACAAGTGATCTTTTCTAGTTCATTAATAGGCGTTGTCTTCAGGCTTCCAGTTATGATTCGCATTCCTTGATTTTGGACTCTGTTTATTTTGTTAAAGTTTGACTTAGCTGCTGTTGCCCAAGCTGCAATGCCATATTCCAGTACTGGCCTCACCCGTCCAGTATATAACTTCTTGAGAACTTTCTCATCTGCTCCCCACGTTGTACCAGCAAGCTTTTTCATGATTGCCATTCTTTGCCTTGCTCTTGTTCGATTTTTCTCAACCTGTGTCTTCCATGTCAGGCGACGATCAAAGGTGACTCCTAGATAGTTTGGATTTTCTTCATGGAGCAATATTTTTCCATTCAATACCAACTTAGGTTGCTGAGTTTTAGTTGAGAGGGAGAATACTGTGCATGTTGTTTTCTCCTCACTTATCTTCACTAGCCATGATTTTGACCAGTCCTCTAGCGCTAATAAGGCTTGCTGTATTCTGCTGTTAGCTGTACTAATATATTCTTCAGATGTCCATATGGCTAGGTCATCTGCAAAGGATGATGTGTGTACTCTGGCTGGAAAATTTTCCGTGATGTCGTTTATATATGCTAGGAATAATGTTCGTGAAAGAACTCCTCCTTGGGGGACACCTTGCTCCAACAGCATCATTTTGCTGATTTGTCCTTGTACTTTTGTCCTGGCAGTTCTGTTCTCAAGGTAGTGGCTGATCCATTTGTACATTTTCCCACAAACATGCATTTTTTGCAGTTTTATTTTCAGTCCTTCCTTCCATACTTTATCAAATGCTTTTTCTAAATCTATCCAGACTGCAATTGTGTGCTTTTTCTCTTGGAAGGCATCCTCTATTTCCTGAGCTATATAGGTTATTTGATCTTCAGTGGATCTGTACTTTCTGAATCCTGCTTGGTGAGGTGTTAAGAGTTGGTTTTCTTCGGGATGCCATGTTAGCCTGCCATTGATAATGCGTTCCATTAATTTTCCTACACAGCTAAGAAGACTGATAGGTCGATAGCCATTTGGTTCTTCCAGGTCTTTTCCTTTCTTTGGGACTGGTATTAGTATAGCTTCCTTCCATGCCTGTGGGACTATTCCCCTCTTCCAGCTGTAATTTAGGACTGCTAGTAGTTTCTTTTTTGCCTTAGTGCCTAGTCCTATTAGCATTTCATTTGTGATTCCATCCTTTCCTGGTGATGTCTTCTTTTTTAGGGTATTCATTGCCTGTTCCATTTCTTCCATTGTTAGATTTGCCATCATATATTCTGCTGCTGTCTCTTTATATCTATGATGTATCTGTTTATCTTTGATTGCTTTCTTCTGTTCGGCTGTAATATCAATGTGGTTTGCACTGGCATAGTGTTCCATTAGTGCATTTGCAGCCTTTTTTCCTGTAAGCAATGCATTTCCTTGTTTAATTGTTATTTGTTTGTTTCTAGGTCCTTCGTTGTTCATGGCTTTCACTAGTTTCCATAGTTTGTTTCCATTCCTGTCAAAATTCAGGTTTTCTGTTTTTTTCCTCCAACAATCTCTTGTTGTTTGATTTACTGTTCTTTTATATTTTGCTGAGATGGCTTTGAGAGAGATGTTCGCTTCAGTTGTTTGTTCTCTCTCTGCGGTCTTCCTAGCATCTTCAACTTTGTCCTCCAAAATTTGTAGTTCCTCAGTCCAGTATGGTTTGTAACTTTTCCTCGCTCCTCTTGGAATAGACTCAGTGGCCGCCTGTATTATTGCTCTGTTTAGACTTTCCACCATTTGCTTCATGTTGCCATATCGTGTATTTATGTTTTCACAATATTTGTCTGTTAGTATGGAAAATCTGTCCCAATCTGCTCGTTTGTAATTCCAGCGAGGCAAAGGCTTTTGCTCCTGTGGAACAGACTCCATATTTATTACAAGCTTGATTGGTCTGTGGTCACTACCTGCTAATTGGTCAAGCACATGGCGATCGATTTTGTGGAGGATGTCTCCTGTGCAGAAAGCTAAGTCTGGAGTAGAAGTGGTAATCCATCTTCTGGAGTAGAAGCTCGGTGTGTCATCCGCTTTGTTGAGTAGATGGAGATTTGAGTCTATTTCCCAGTCCTCCACTTCATCTCCTCTATTGTCAGTATCTGGGTATCCCCATCTTTCTGAGCGGCTATTAAAGTCTCCGACAACAATGCAATTTGTGTCAGTTATTTCCATGTTTGAGAGTGTAAGATCCTTATACAGATTGTAAATTCTTATTTTCATGTCCTTTATCATTATATCAACACCTATAATTTCCGTTTGGTTGTCAGAGATCACAGATACTTCGCTGCAAGGTATTGTATTTCGTGTAAGTATTACAACTCCTCCTTTGTGTCCTTCGCGGTCAAAACGTGTGGCCTGATATCCCTCGACTGAAAATGTGCGATTGGCGTTGAGGTGTGTCTCTTGAATGCATGCCACATCTATTCTATCTTTATGAAGACGCTGTGTTAGTGAGGCTTTCTTGTTATAAACTCCTTCGGCATTCCATTGTAGTATGTTGAGAGTCCGGGGTGTTTGGTCAATAGCTCTTAACCTACTCCTCTGTGCCTTGACTCCACAGCACAGGGGAAGGTGACCACCAGTAGTCATGGGTGGACCCCCTCGAGGCAGGGGGCCCGGCACTATCACCGCCTGATGGGACTTCACGGGATTAGCACCATAACGATTAATTTTCATCTGTGGCATCATGAAATGATAAAGTTACGTTGCACTTCTTTGTCAAGCCTGTGGCTCAGTACATCCGATTTCGACAAGCATTTTTCGGGATGCTTTCCCTAGCCTTTGACTGTCCCCAGTCTACCTACAAGGCAGCAGGTTTGTGCGTCACTTCGTCTGGTCCCTCTCCCTTGACCTGTCCGACATGGGTGACCCTACCAGTAGCTGTGCTACCGTCGGCATAGCTCTTGGGGTCATTGGAACGCTCAAGCCCCTCTACCTCGTCAAGGTGGACGCACGGCAGAGGGGAAGTTGGCCGGTATTATTGGTTGTAGTGGGTATGGTTTATTGTCATTCGTTGTTAAGAGGTGGGTAGCAGTTATCAGTGGCCTTTGGTGGAAGGTATTTAAACACTATCATCACATGGGTTACAAATGAAAACCTTAAAAAGGTAAAGATGGCCTGTATTATTGGTTGTAGTGGGTATGGCTTAGTGTCATTTGGTGTAGTGGGTATGGCTTAGTGTCTTTCAGTGTAGGGGGTATGGCTTAGTGTCATTCGGTGTAAAGGTGTGGGTGAGTGGTGGATAGTGCTTCCGATTGTTGTTAAGGGGTTAGAGCAGTGTTTCCCAACGTGGGGCCCACGCCCCACAGGGGGGCAATTCGATTGTTACGGGGTGGGGGAGGGGGGCAATTCGAAAATGTAAGAAATCAGCTGGATATAACAAAACGTGGAGACTTGAGACTGAAGTTAACTACACTGGAACATGACATAAAATCTCTTTGCATCAAGCGTCAAGCTCAAGGATCTCACTAAATTTAAATAATTACTAATAATTAAAATAATATAGAAAAATCTTTCATTAAAATTATTTTGTACTTGAATTTCAGTTCTCCATTATGTTTTGAAAATTTACTTACTGTGTTTGCTCAATAATTTCATAGTGATTTCTTCCTAAAACCTACCATTCCTGTGGCTAGGATCGGGTGCATTTGTTGCTCTCCCCCCAATAGTGCGCTTGGTCTGGTCGGGGGCCGGGATGATCAAATAACAACCCATCAATATCTTCACCTTAGATGTGGGCCTGGTGGACCACTGTGGGCAATAGCTCACAGTGAGACTAAGGGTCCACACAAAAAAGGGGGAGGCGGGGGAACCAGCTTGACTGGGGTAACCACCAAACCAAAAAGAAAAAAAAATTCACCAAATAAAACACCGACACACAGGACACTGGGGGTGGGGGGGGGGGGAAGGGCTCTGGCACCTCTAGGAACCGTGAGCCCTTCTAAAAAAATCAAGTTTCTTTAGTGAACATTTCAATTTTTGAATATTAAAAATGATGCATATGTTGGGGGGGGGGGGCATAAGAATTTTAGAAAGGCTTAGGTGGGGCATAGCACAAAAAAGGTTGGGAAACACTGGGTTAGAGCTAGTTAAATGAAAACCTTAAAAAAGTAAAGATGTCTGCTATTATTGGTTGTAGTGGGTACGGCTTAGTAAAAGTCGTTAAGGGGTGGGTGAGTGGAGTGGTAGCTAGATAAGTGTTTCTGAACACTATCATCATACAGTATCAGATCGTTAAATGAAAACGTAAAGATGGCCGGTATTACTGGTTGTAGTGATTATGGCTTAGTGAAATTCGTTGTTAAGGGGTGGGTGAGTGGGGAAGTAGCTAGATAAGTGCTTTTGATCATTGTTAAGGGGTGGGCGAGTGGCGAAGTGGCTAGATAAATACATCCATTCCTTGTTAAGAGAAGAGGTGTTGCTAGATAAAGGCTACCAATCATTGTTACGGGGTGGGTGTAGTGGTTGTGATATGTGCGTGCATATGTGTGTGAGCGGGTGTGATGGGGTTACAGTACCTTTTTCCAGATGGGCGAGTGAGTGTTAGATGGGATTTTGTTGTCAAGGAGGTGGGTGGAACGAGTTACAGAGGGGTTGTAAGGTGGAGCCGAAGTGGTATAGTGGCTAACGAGGAGGCTGGCATGGCTGAGCTTTTACATCTTTCCACAGTTGTTTGTAGCATAAACTGCATGTTCAGAAAAATGGCAGCTGGCTTTGTTGTAGAATTGACTGGTTTGCCTTATGCAGTAATGTATGGCTGCTGGTTTTCTAGTGACTGCCGCTTCCATCAATGATGAACTGTGTTTTTTTGTGGACTTTTGTGTTGACATTCTGCAGTGTACCTGGATGGTTTGTCAAAACCCCTGTCTGTTCCACTTTTCACATGGTGCAGTGAGGAGCATTTTGTGTGATATTCACTGCAGCATAATGGGGATGGAGGAACGGGGCATAATGGGGACGACCAGTTGCTATGAAGTTGAAACTGCGACTAACTAATATCTTCTAAATTTCTAAACAATATGTTCACTATATAGGAAAAACAAATGTGAAGACATTACACATCCCTGTCGCACACCTCTTAATAGGCTGACATTGAACTACTTCATTATCAATCAATTTCTCAACTGTGAACAAAGACACATAATTTAGTCAGGAAGAACCGACAACCATCATTCGAACGGAGTCGCTATCATCATGTCAAAAAATGCAGAAAGATCACTGATCAACTGGGAACCAGTAAATGATAGAACCATAATAGCGCGTTACCAAACAAAATATTTCAAGCTAACAATCATACAGTGCTACGCACCTACCAACGACGATACAGACATCAACAAAGATAATTTCTATAAACAACTAATTGGTACCATCAACTCATCTCCCAATCACGACATTGTTGTTGTAATGGGTGATTTTAACGCCAAGATAGGGTCTGACAATAAGGGTGTTGAGAGATATATGGGAATTCATGACTTAGGGGATATGAACCAAAACGGAGAGAGACTGCTAGAATTCTGTGAAATAGCAAATCTGATAGTAGCAAACTCTTTATTTCCGCACAAAGATATACACACAATCACGTGGAACTCGCCTGATAGCATCACAAAAAATCAGATAAAGAGGTGAAATCAAGCGCATGAAAAGACAAACAGAACTTTATTCACAGCCTGGCCTCCGACGCCGAAGCAGCTGCCAGAACTGGAAACAACAGAGCCGTATTCCATATCATGAAGCAATTATACAATCACTCACCTACACCAAATATACCCATCAAAGACAAACAAGGTAAACAACTGTTATCCGATGACCTTCAAAAGCAACGATGGGCAGAACATTTCAAAGAAATATTAAATAGACCGCAGCCTGACACTGTTCCAAACCTGGTTGGAGAAATTACTATGCCCCCACTAGCTGCCTCCTGCGAGTCATTCACCATGGAAGAGATTAAAGCAGCCATCAAAAAATTGAAGAACATCAAAGCTGTTGGTGAAGATGACATCTCAGGGGAAATGCTCAAAGCAGCAGATGAGAACACCTTACAACGTTTGTTACAGCTGATCAATGAAATCTGGCAAAGCGAATCCCCACCACAACAGTGGAAAGATGGTGTAATTTTCAAACTGCCTAAAAAAAGGCAATATGTCTGATTGCAATAATTGGCGTGGTATCATTCTATTGTCAGTACCAGGAAAACTTTTTTTTGTAGCATGTTACTTGAGAGATTGAAAAAGGCTATAGATGAAAGGCTCAGAGAAGAACAAGCAGGCTTCAGACCAAAACGGTCATGCATAGACCACATTTTCACCCTCAGAATAATCATTGAAGACTCCGTAGAATTCCAGTCGAAATTAATCACCAACTTTGTCGACTTTCAAAAAGCCTTCGACAGTATCCACCGTCCTTCACTTTGGAATCTACTTAACATCTATGGTTTCCCTACCAAATATACCAACGTCATAAAATCTTTCTACAAAGAGACACGTTGCTGCGTAAGAACAGAAACAGGCAACTCTGACTGGTTCTCAGTCGAAACAGGAGTGAAACAGGGTTGTGTCTTATCACCGATGCCCTTTGGAATAGCTATCGATTGGGTCATGCGCAAATGCACAAACAACACAAATATGGGTATCCATTGGATTGACAAAATTCTAGAAGACCTGGACTTTGCCGACGACATAGTGCTTTTGAGTTCAACACACCCAGATGCCCAAGAGAAAATAAACCATCTCCAAAATGTTTCAGGGCAAATTGGTCTCCAAATTAACACCACAAAAACAAAGACTATTGATCTTACTAACAGTTCAGATGACACCAAATTAAACAGCTACGTTCTTGAAAAAGTCAACAGCTTCACATACCTAGGAAGCAAAATGACATCTACAGGGGACTCAACACCAGAAATATCATCTAGAATCGCACTGGCATCTGGTGCCTTCAATAAACTGTCAAACATCTGGAAGTCAAAGACACTCAGCAAACACACAAAACTTAAAATCTTCAACTCTTGTGTGATTCCAGTGTTAACGTATGGATGTGAAAGTTGGAAATCAACGGTAGCTTTAGATAAAAAATTAGATAATTTTGAGAACAAATGTCTTAGAAGACTTCTAAACATCCACTGGACAGACTTCAGAACCAATACGCAAATAAGACAAGAGACTAAACAAAATACAGTATCCAATTTTATAAGAAGACGCCGTTGGAACTACATCGGCCATGTACTCAGAATGGACAAGACAAGACTCCCCTATCAAGCCCTCATATGGTCACCAGTAGAGTAAAGAAAACGGGGAAGACCAAGAGAGACCCTGCGTAGAACCATCATTAGAGAAGGCTCATTCAATGGCCAAGTAAACATCCAAGATCTACAACAGGTAGCAGCGAACCGCCAGGCATGGAGAGTCAGGACTTCTGCCCTATGCACCGCCTTAGGCTCAAGAGAAAAGACTAACTAACATTATCAATCTTTATGGAAGCTTGTTGTTTCCAATATGTGTTGTTTCTTTGTGATGTGGCTCATTATGTTCAATGTTGATCACATTCATAGGCTCCTGATTAAATGTTTCGGAGACTCCTGTGGGTCGTCGCTAAAAGCTACGGAGTTCGTGCTTTGTGCGACGCTTTCCGCGCTGCGGAAAGGGACCGAGCCATATGGGATAAAACCCGGTGCAATGAAGTCGACTTTTTTTTATAGGCTCCTGATTTCTTCAGGATGGCAATAAATATCATAATTATAATGTGCCATTCCAAAAAGAGTGGCGGGTCATGTTTTGCCATCTCGCACGATCACCAGAGTCGTGAATCTGCTGTGTTCTTGTCTCGACCATACCACGTGGCCAAGCCATCCATATATTTACTTCTGTCTTCCCCTTGTTCTTTTCACCTCAATCTTGCCAGTTGTCACATTTCCCAGTTTAGTTCTTCTCATAACGTGCCCAACAAATGTGACTGCTGTGTCTAATTTCTTTAATCAGTTTACGGTTTTCATTGGTTTTTCTTGCTCGTCCTTGGTATAAATATAGAATTAAATAATTCCTCCCCCGATGTGTCTCCACCTTGACGTGGTGGGGGAGCTTGCGTGTCCCATAGACCCCATTTGCTTGCCGATGGGTGAAAAATTACATATCGGACAGCTTATGGGATAGGGACCAGACTAAGAGAGACACAACCTGCTGCTCTGCAGGCATAGACTGAGGATAGCAGTCAAAATTTAAATGAGGTGCACAAAGGCAGAATTTCTTGGTCCGGACAAAACTCTTAAGGCTCCCTGTCGAGGGCTGTGGCTGAACGCCTCTAAGCCACAAACCCTCGGATCTTAGAGCCAGGCTGATACCCGTCTACCGGAAAATAGAAACATGATACTGAGCAAGCTACATGCTCAGGTCTGATACATGTTCGAAGGCTCCCAGCTGGGGGATATGAGAGTTTCCCGGATGAAGGGGCCTGGCCGTTTCCCGTTCACTGCTGCACGAAGGTAAGGTGCTGAGCCGGCAGCACATATAGCCTACCTCGTGAGCGAGTACAAAAAAGTCAGAAAAGTGCCCCAGTCGAAGGGTTACGGAAACTGTCTGTATCTAACTCATAGAGAGTGTAGACAAAAGTAGAATAATGTCTCATCAACGCAAGATGGAACGCACGGCGAGCGAACCTATTGCGTGGTCTGAAGTCACAAGCAAAAGCTTACCGAGTGGATGTTACTCGCAGTCTGACCGCTCCTGGTGTGTGATTGAGCGATCAGTGGCAAGTGGGATGCCCAACACATGGAAGTGAGGAACTAAAGCAGCCATGAGCAGGACGTGGAAACTCCTTGGGTGAGCCCAGTCTCAGAGCAATATGTGCCGGCTCTGCAATTATGGAAGCCTCCTTGGATAGCGAGATAATGCCCATGGTCTGCCCGTGCCTTCCCTTGAGGGCAGACCACGATATCGTTGATCGTTCTATCTTGACCAGCTGAGATGTGGGTGACATTACAACAGTCTAACGTGTCTCGAAACCAGAGGAAGGCTAACCTCACTAAAAAATGCCCGCCGGAAGTCGGAAGTGTCGTCCTACGGGTGGCAAACTAAAAATTGACACTACGCATTTACGTCCGAGTGAAATGTCTCGTCCGAATGTCTCCCGTGCTAGGAACAGCTCTGACTACCTAGTTTCCGAATGCCGCTCTTGCTCGAAACAGCTCTGACTAGGTAGTTTTCCGAATGTCCGCCGTGCCTGGAACAGCTCTGATGGGTACAGGGACAAGCACATGTCCGAAAACTCGCTTAGTGGAAACCAACCGCAGAGCTGACTGGTTTGTGCAGGAACGGCCCAGGGCGAGCGAAATGCCCAATATATTGAAGTGAGGAATTAAAACAGCCATGAGCAGGACGTGACGATTCCCTCGGTAAACCCAGCACCAGAGCGTTATGTGCCGGCTCTGCAATTATGGAAGCCACCCAGGATGGCGGAAAATGCTATGGACTGTCCCTGCCTTCACTTGAGGGATGACCGTGTAGTCTTCGACTGTTCCAACTAGACCAGCTGAGATGTGGACGGTACCACAAAAGTGAGAGTCTCCCAGGATTGCTAACCTGGTCAAAAATGCACGCTAAAAGTCGGATGTGTTGGCCTGAGGGTTTCGACCCGAGGGTGCCTAACCAGACACACCGCAATCACATCTGAAAAAATCACTCCGGATGAACGCAAAGAAGAAGAAGAATTAAATAATTCAGGAGGTATACCTCCAGTATCATATATTGTGTTTAGCGGTCTGGTGACCTGGTCTATTCTATATTCTTCTAAGGTATTGTTGATTTCTGTTGTCTGGACCTGGGGTCTTGCCAGCTTTAATATGGTTAAGAGCATTCTGATTCCCCCATCCTCAAAATTGATGGTCCTTCATTATTATTCAGAAAAGCATACTGCTCTTTTCTTGTATCATCATAAAGGTCTTTCGCATAATCTAACCACCAATGTAAAATCTGATCTATTTCTATTATGATTTTGCCATCTTTGATTTTTTGTGAATATATTTATATTTGTCATGGTCATTGTTTTCTTATTTCCATTAGTTGTAAGATGTCTTCCGTCATCCATTTCCTATGCCAATCTTCATTTTTGGGATGTTGTTTCTATAGCCTTGCTGAGTTCTTCAATATTTCCCATTGGTTACGGATATCTTAAAATAGAATTTCCAGATCGGACAATGCATCAAATTTGTTCTTTACCTTTACGTTGAATTTATCTTTGATCTCTCTTCAGTGTACATAGATCAAATTTTGTGTTTCTTGTTGTATATTTGACCTGTAATTTTATATGTATATTGCTTATGACTAATCTATCCAATAATCATATCAACTGTCTAGGAACAGTCATAACATCTAACGGTAGGTGCTTGAAGAGATTAGAACATGAAATCGCTATGGCAATGTTAGTCTTTTGCAAGATTGAAAACATACCCCCTCTGATGTGTGTCCACCGTGACGAGGTAGAGGGGCTTGTGCGTCCCAATGACCCCAAGAGCTATGCCGACGGTAGCACAGCTACTGGTAGGGCCACCCATGTCGGACAGGTCAAGGGAGAGGGACCAGACGAAGAGACACACAAACCTGCTGCCTTGTAGGTAGACTGGGGACAGTCAAAGGCTAGGGAAAGCACCCCAAATACATGCTTGTCGAAATCGGATGTACTGAGCCACAGGCTTGACAAAGCAGTGCAACGTAAAACCTGCTGCCTTGTAGGTAGACTGGGGACAGTCAAAGGCTAGGGAAAGCATCCCGAATAAATGCTTGTCGAAATCGGATGTACTGAGCCACAGGCTTGACAAAGCAGTGCAACGTAACTTAATTCATGATGTCACAAATCAAAATTAATCGATATGGTGCTAATCCCGTGAAGTCCCATCAGGCGGTGATAGTGCCGGGCCCCCTGCCTCGAGGGGGTCCACCCATGACTACTGGTGGTCACCTTCCCCTGTGCTGTTGTCACGAATTGGCCGCCTTAACATCCCAGAATATTTTTCTCGGTGTCCAAATTTGAGAGGCCAAATTGAGAAAGAATGAATTAATCACACTACTCCAAAATTATCTAGTCGTGAGGTAAGATTATTCACAAAAAGCCTCTAGCCATGACGTAAGCTTGCAGATGGCAAGTAAAATGGGATACTTGAGACGGACACAACTAGATAATTTAAATTAGTCTACCCCTTAGAAAACTGGTGACCCAGACGGGCTATGACACCACACAGACGCATTGGCACCTTCGTGCCCAGGTAGACCCAGACTGAATCAACAATGAACTGGGCCAGTGAGTGAAATAAAACCACCCAGGCGTGAACAACATTGACACAGGGAGAGATAATGGCCCCAGGGCGGTAAACAAGCCCCGTCCACTCGGACTGGCAGACTCTGCAAGGTGTGAAATCACTGATAAGACTTAGTGGGCTAATAATTGTCAGACCCACAGGTGTGATGGCCAATTGCAGTGGTAAGTGCAATTACCGTCCGGTGGAGATAAGAAGAATTTATGACGGGAATGCCAAGGAGGTAATACTGTCTGCTTGACTCAGCTTAAATAAGGGTCCCTAGCCTGGGTTATGTTAGATTAAGTTTGACTTCAGAACAGGTGAGAAGAGAGAGTAAATGTAGATTTCTTAGTAACTAAGTATTTTAGGTGTATGTACTGAATTCCAGTCTATATCTGATCTAGGTTATTGCAAGAAATATCATTGTCATAGATTACTTGAGTGTTCTTTCTAAGTTCTGCGTTCAATATCATATTGCTTTAAAGTGTTATTCTTCTGAGAAATAGAGCCTTATGTGAGACAGATCTTGTCTGGGTAGACTTTTAGGTGTCTTGGTAGATGCTTGTCATTTCTTTGTACACTATCCTAGTTGCCTTTTGGTGTGTGCATTTGTTGTACAGAATATAGTCAACTGACTATTTATTTAATTCTTACAACAGCAGTAACTCGGTGGTGATTAAACCGGGCAGCTCAGCAAATATGGCTGGTCTGTTTGGTCACTTCAATTAGACTTGTTGTATATCTCATTTTGTAGCTATACAATATTAGTACTCATTAATAATGCCTGATGCTATTATGTGAGTATCATTAGATGTCTATCTTGAAGTAATATAATGTTTACGGATAGGTTGGATGTATGTATGTGTAATTTCATATGAATATACGATGCTAGGAATATGCTTCGTACATATTCTTTTTGTGTATATACATCTCATTTCGTATACCTACAAACCAACTAGTGCATTATGCTATTATGTTAAAGTATCATAATATGTCTAGTTTAATTAATGTTTTATGTGTATTTCATGTTTGGTATATTGATTTGTCATATGCAAGCCTATCAATATGACGTGTTATATTATGGTGTGCGCATTGGCACACTAACCATCGATTGCATTTGTAGCAGAGGTGTAATGGTACAGACAGTACCCACAAGTGTTATGGGGTATATGGTGCTAAACTTTCTCAGTGTATTGTGGGCGTGCGTCCCCGGTAATGCATGGAAACCTGGCACAGCTATTGGTCACGGCTTGTAAGCCCGGATGACCTGGCATTGTTATAATACACTTACCGACCCTGTGAGCTGCTAAACTAACATTGGACGGAGCGGCTGTACGACACAGAATTTCTGTATTAGCGACATGGACATGGGGCGGCAGAAATGTAATCATTACAGGCGTGTGAGACAATTGAAAAGCCCGTCCCAGACTAAAGACAGTAGGGAGAAGGAGGATGGTGAACACAGTAGAGCTGGAAGATAAACTTGGCCAGACTGGTCATTGTATATGTTTGTATTATGATATGTTTTAATTAGGATTGCGCTGATGTAGAACTGATATAACACATTCTTGACTTTCTTTCAAGCTCTCACAAGGAGCCCTATGTTATAGATCCCAAGACTAGAGACTACTGACTAGGAGTGTCAGGACTGGCAGGATCGCCAGACTACCGGCAAGCTGTTTTTCTTTTGTTGTCTACTGGAGAGTGGGGATCTGGACCACAGATCCAGATAGATGGAGTAACAAGTAAAGTTACGTAATGTTTGTCATCAATATCAATATGTATATGATTTCATCATCCTCATATTGACAATCATCCTATGTCTTTTGTTATGATTAGCAAATAAATGTTGTAGTATTGTAACTCATAGTTCTGTCGTTATATTTTAATTCCAATTGTGCATACGTGTTGTGTGTGTACATTGGTGGGGGTTCACTTACACACCAAGGAAAGGAGCAGTCAGGGAGAAAACCTGTACTGAGATAGTCGTCTATACTAATATATTTAGACTTAAAACATCTATCTTAAGCTAACCTTCTCTTTCCTATACCTTGGCGAATATTCAGCACAGTTCATTTCATTTTGTAACGAGCCACTTAGAGCTGTACGTTGGATATTCAGGGCTTAATCTGTAGTTCAGCCATATAGATTTTGTCCCTAGTCAGTTTCTGACTATTTAGGGTTGCTCGCCAGTGAATAAATACTTTCATCTAGCTGGTGGGGCACCCCGACTTATGACATGTAATTGTAGAACTGGAAAAATGACAGCAAAACATTTGCTGCAGGATTGCCCAACGTATGCAGAACAGAGAAAGATATTTTGGCCCACACCTGCTTCATTTGAGGACAAGCTCTATGGAGATATCAACAAGCTCAAGTTGACCGCAGCTTACTTTAACTACATACAGGTTGACATTTAAAGGTGCATGAAGACCCAGAGGCATGAAATGGAATATTGCTTGGATAGCAAATCCATTATGTGGAAAGTCCAAATCGAAAGCTCGCTGTGTGGGCTTTATAAAAGGTGGAAGTGTCCTAGTGGCACGAAATGGAATATTGCTTGGATAGCAAATCCATTACGTGGAAAGTCCGAATCAAAAGCCCATTGTGTGGGCTTCATAAAAGGTGGAAAAGTGTCCTAGTGGCATGAAATGGAATATTGCTTGGATAGCAAATCCATTACGTGGAAAGTCCGAATCTAAAGCCCACTGTGTGGACTTCATAAAAGGTGGAAAAGTGTCCTAGTGGCACAAAATGGAATATTGCTTGGATAGCAAATCCATTACATGGAAAGTCCGAATCGAAAGCTCACTGTGTGGATGTCATCTGCAGACTGCATACTTCTGGTTTCCGGAAGAACAGCCTATGGTGAACGGAAGGCCCAATATACGGAAGTGAGGCTAAGCAGCCATGTGCAGGACGTGACGATTCCTTGGGTGAGCCCAGTACCAGAGCGCTATGTATCGGCCCTGCAAGTATGGAAGCCTCCTTGGATGGCGGGGAATGCCCATGGTCTGCCCCTGCCTTCCCTTGAGGGCTGACCAGGATCTTTGGCTGTTCTATATGGACCAGCTGGGATGGGGGATAACACCACAACAGTGAGAGTCAAACGTCCTAAGAAACCCCCGGGAAGGTTAACCCGGTCAACAAATGCCCGCAGAAGTCGGATGTGTCGGCCTAACGGCGCAAGAACGCAGCTCTGCTGTAAACAGGCACAACGCAATCACATCCGAAAAAAAACTCCGGATGAACGAAGAAGAAGAAGAAGAAGAAAACATACTGACTAATAAAAAGATGTCAACTGCAACGAGAAAGAGTGTTGAAATGCTACATGGAACCTATACTTTTGTATGGATGCGAAAATTGGACAATGAGTAGACAAGCTGAAAAACATCTATTGGCAGTAGAGATGTGGTTTCTGAGGAAAATGCAATGAATACCATGGACAGACAGAAAAACCAATGAGCAAGTGCTACAAGAAGCAAATGAAAACCGTAAACTGATTGGACAAATTAGACACAGACAAGTCAACATTTTTCGGGCACGTTATGAGAAGAAATAACTAGAGAACTTGGTGATAACTGGCAAGATTGAGCGGAAAAGAACATGGGGAAGGCAGAGAAGTAAACACCTGGATGGCTTGACCACATGGCATAATCAAGACAACACACAAGAGCTAATCCATGACTCTGGTGATCATGTGAGATGGCGAAACATGACCGCCCATGCTTAACTGCATCTCATATGAGGATGATGAGAAAGAGAAGGCTGGAGTATGCCGTCACAATAGGAAAGTTGGAAGGGAGGAGAGGCGGGGTGGGGTTTAATGATGAGAAAAGATGATTGACAGTTTGATTATAAAAATAAGAAACTTTCAAAAATGTAGAGAAAAACACGATTACTAGTATTTACAATATATCAAATTTTATTACAATCATTGATATGTAAGCATTACCATCGTATGTTTGGGCACTACTTTACATTTACTAGCATAGTTAGCATGTACAAGAGAAACAACATAGCTAAATATGCCACTTATGAAACAATTCAAACAGCATATAATAAATTAAGAAGGAGTCAACATTTTATGGACATTACAAATATGCATAATTTTAAATAGTACTACAAAACCCATATGTGATCAATATTGCAAAGTTCAAGCCACAAGTTACACGTAAGATGGACTGTGGTGTAACAAACATTGCCAAATTTGTAGCAATACATGTGAACTATACTTGCACATCATGAGAGGGGACAGGTGTATGAGACCTGCCTTTGATGTCAGGCACTGATTCAAGGTGACACCTAGGTAGTTTTACTTTAATGCTGGTGAGATAATTTTGGTCACAGTAGTGGGGGAAAGTTAAGGCCGCTGTGTTGCAGATAAAGGGATAGCCCGAAGGGCGCCATGGTGGTTTCATGGAACTCTAAGACTTCTGCCAAAATTGTAGTGGTGGTCTTGTGTTGACATCCTGGCAGTGGTCACATGCATGTTTGCCTGTGTGCTCTGTTGGTTTGCCAGGATTGCTGTCTGGTCCACTTTTCACATGGAACAGTGGGGGAGCATTTTATATGATATTCACTGGCACAGGAATGGAGCATTATGAGGTACCACATTTCCATGAAGTTAGAACTGTGACTAATGACTAATGCCATTAGTACTTGTCGGACACCATGGATAAATGGGCAGATCTGAAATGAAATGGCCGGGGATCTCAGAGTTAGTGACCCCCAGAGATGCAAGGATCTGAAGCCATCAAATGGAACAAGCTCTGGTACTCATCAGCCTACCCTCAAACCATAGACAAGTGATGTCTATTGCAGGTGTTCTCTACCTACTCATTTGATAAACGGCTCTTAAATTCCAGAGTCTGATTTCAACTAAATGTCAATAGATTTCAAATGACAATCCTACTGAATGATAATTCGGTTCAAATGTCCACCACATGTTGTCTACTCAGTGAGATAGTGTTATGAGAGAAAAACACAGTTCATTGTCAAACCTGACCACACTGTACTGGTTCACCAGGTCCAAGCCCATGCGACTACCTGTAATTTTACTTTCAGTCTATCCTTCCACACTACAGGTAATATACCCAGACTGCTAGTGTGCTCTGTCTCTTGGAAGGCATGTAGCGGTGCCTAAGTATATACAGATATCTAATTACATGAAAAAATGTTACATATCCACTACAATAAAATTTAAAACACATGTAACAGCAAAAGTACTTAAATTACAAATATATTTTTAAAAGCAGCTGAAAATCTGACATGGCCCCTCCAAAAAATGTAAAATAATAAAAGAAGAAAAACACCAATAAAGTTCAGAAAAACAATAAAATGAGATTCTAAATATTTTTGTACTAACTTTGAAAACAGGTTTAAGATAATTAGATTACTAATTAGGTTACTCCACAGGACAGAGTATATTTATTAAAATTGTACGGCTGTCACATTATTTATTTACTTTCACCAATTTTAAATGTTTTAATGTAACAAAATGTTATATACAATATTTCAATTAAATGGCCTTGTCAGGTATAGAGACACACGTCACACATTTTGTGGCTTACTACATTGAGTCATGCCATTGCAGCATGTGTTGATTAATTCAGACTGACTAGGCTAGCAAGGACAATAAGCAAACAATTTGAGAAACAGGCTATGTGGTTTCTGGGGGAAATACAAAAAATATATTCACCATGGACGGACAGAAAATGAGACAGTTTTTCAAGAAACAGATGAAAACTAAATTGATTAGAGAAACTAGATGAAGATAAGTCAAGGTTTATGGGTATGTTATGGAGAGACATTCTTCGTCCTTTGTTCGCTATGGGGAGAAATAAACGTGAAAACTTGTTGATGAAACAGGCAAAATTGATGGTAAAAGAGCAAGGGGAAGACAAAGAGATAAATTCCTGGGTGATTTGGTCAAATGACACAACTAGGACAGGAACCCAGGCCTGATACAAGACTGTGGTCACAGCTTCAGATGGCCAACCATGTCGAACAACTGTCAGCAGCACAAGATACTGTGGTCATTGCTTCAGATGGCCAACCATGTCCAACAACTGTCAGCAGTACAAGATACTGTGGTCATTGCTTCAGATGGCCAACCATGTCCAACAACTGTCAGCAGCACAAGATACTGTGGTCATTGCTTCAGATGGCCAACCATGTCCAACAACTGTCAGCAGCACAAGATACTGTGGTCATTGCTTCAGATGGCCAACCATGTCCAACAACTGTCAGCAGCACAAGATACTGTGTCAATGCAGAGGTTATCGCGCTCATCTATGATCACTCAGATAGCCCCGAAGTGCTCATCTATACAGATGGATCTGTTGTAAAGCAGCAGAGAAGTGCGTGGGCATTTACAGCCCGTTCAGCGGGCCGAACCGTTCAAGAATCCAGTGGTGCCCACTCTATGACCACGAGCAGCATGACGATGGAGGTGATGGCAGTTACACAGGCTTTCATATGGCTGGAATCACAGCATTATACCAACGTGTGTGTACTAAGTGATTCAATGAGCATGATTCAGAAGGTCGAAGCTGGATCTGTACGTAGACAGTGGACTGAGTCGCTGCGGAAGTCTGCTGTCCGCAAAGTCACCTTCATCTTCGTCCCGGGACATGCGGGAGTCGAGGGAAATGAACGAGCTGATAAATTGGCTGGCTCTGCACCCCCTGTAGATGGCCAGCCCATGGATCGTGCGGATGTTATTAACGCCCTTAAAGATATGGCGAGAACAGAGGATTTTGACGCCAGTGATTCCACATCGCTCTCCAGGATGAAAGACCTGGGAGTAAGAATCGGCACAGCCAGACGCGAGAGGTACATCGGGAAAACAAAGCGCCTCGTCAACCAACACAGAACTGGCACTATTAGCCACCGGACGCTGATGCATATGCTGGGGGGAGGATCTGAGCACCTATGGACATGTCCGGAGTGCAATGAAGATACCCCAACTGATAACTGTGGTCATTGCTTCAGATGGCCAACCATGTCCAACAACTGTCAGCAGCACAGGATACTGTGGTCATTGCTTCAGATGGTCAACCATGTCCAACAACTGTCAGCAGCACAGGATACTGGAGGGATTCTCAGAGCACCCAGGCCTACAAAACGTGAAGGTTCTAACACTAAACCACGGAGTTCCTGTTACAGGACCTTTTCCCAGCCCTCAGGATGACAATTATAAATGGTCCAGTGTTCTATATAAACATATACATTTGGTTGGTCAGTCTAAAAAACTCTTCACAGAGTCCAGTATTTGTGGCTGGTAACTTTTACCTTATGTGTTCAAAAATGAATGAACTTTTATGTGTCATGTCATACTATGTAGTCCGAAGACAGGTATAAAGGTCTGAATAGGTTAGTCATCCATTCCACATCTGTGAGTCACCACAGCATCCGATTCTCAATCAGTATTGTGTAATGTTAAAAATGTATACTTGCAGCATGAGTGGGTACCAAACACACTGTTCTGTTACAAAGAAGTACATGGATATACTGTCTGGGTCATAATAACGGTACAGTAAAAGTTAGCAGCTTCATGTTCTTATTAAGTCAGTAACTAATAAACAGGCCTGAGGATCATGCGTAATACTTGTACAAAGTACAAATGAGGCAGTTGTGAACAGTGTGGTCTCATAAAACACAATCTTAGAACTAATGTTGTGAACCAAATTACAGGATTTGTGCATTCACCATTACAAAAATAACATCTGCTATGTATGAGTCTCGATCAATCTGTGTGGAAAACACATGGTCTACACATATAAAATAGTAGCAAATAAAGGTTTGTTGTCACTTTTTGATTTACATTACCAGGGCTTTGTTAAGTATTGAATAATATTACAGGACATCACAACCAGCCCCTAAAATTCTGATTTACTGGGCAATTTTTACATTCAGTACATTCTCACTGCTTTCTGAACGACCAATGCTCACATAATTGAAATTAACACAAAGCGGTATGCTTCCATAATAGTCTGGAGCTGAACCCTAGACTGTATGTCAAGGAAACACGCTCACTACCCCTGAACCACAGCAGTGTTATGACTAGCACACTTGCTTGCTGGCCTGGTGATCATGTGTTGGAACGGCACTGAGGCCGGGGATTTATATAGCGACTTAGACTTCCAGGTCAACACTGCCTAAAATGAGAATTAAAGACATCACCCATCAAGTGCCGGTTGGTTACCCAATATACCTCCAGGCACAGAAAGGGGTCCTTCAGCTAGACTTACTTCATAACTAGACGTCTTGACATCCGTTAATGCACCATGACTCCCGCCCTAATATTCACTAATGCACCATGACTTCCCCCCTAACATCTGCTAATGCACCATGTTACCATGACTCATACAAGATAATATAAACGGTGACAATACATGCCTATAGGCTGAGATGTATCAAGATAATATAAACGGTGACAATACATGCCTATAGGCTGAGATGTATCAAGATAATATAAACGGTGACAATACATGCCTATAGGCTGAGATGTATCAAGATGCAGCCAGTTTCACAAATTACAACACACACAAACAGAAATTGCGACAAGAAGCCTTCATCAGCTATCAAAAAGATGGAAACAACACTAATATAATTACCACAAAAGGTATACTGCTATAGGAGTGTCAAGTTGTAAGTCTGAGTGGTCTCGAGGAATGGTGTCCGCCTCAAGTGCTGGAGGTCCCGGGTTCAAGCCACAGAGTTTTTTCACGTGGACTTCCAGTAACAAAATTTCAACTGGTCTCTGGGTAGTGAGATCGGACGCCCGTGTGTATTGTTGCGCATGTAAAAAAATCCCTTGGCAGCTGGAAATCAAAAGAGTAGCCTAACGGCGCTTCCCGGGCAAAATTTTTAGTTAAACATTTACCCAAAGTATTTCAGGGTCCTCGTCGGTGCTACGGAGTTCATGAACTGAACTGAGATTCTTCTGACTCAGGCTTGAGTTAGGAGTAGAACGGAGCACTTATAGGTTACACCCGTGTGCAGTGATGTTGATCCATTGACTAAACTACACTAGTTGTAAGTCTTCCCATATGCTATACCGTGTATCAATTTTATAAGACAATCAAACACGGCTAGGATAAAATGCCACCTGGAGACTCAGATACTGATGTGGCAAGCCTACAAACTATCAATTATGCCACAAATATCTCCATGAACGTATATATGGATGCAGGTAGGCATCACTCCTTTCATGTCATTCTTTAGGACCAACTAAATACATTCTTGGATTTGGGGATTAAATTAAAAGTACCTCAGTAGTCGTGGTGGGTTCGCCTGATGGTGAGAGACACTGCTAACAGGGGAAGCTAATCCACACAAAAATCAGTCCAGTGCACAAGACATATATTAGCACGTGAATGGACTATGCTTGAGTTCAAATCAAGCAAACACCAAAAAAAATAATAATTCAGGACCACCAGGCCAGTATACTAGTGTGACTTCCTATAATACCTTACAAATCAGTCTATATAAAACTGTTGTATTAAAATTAAAATTCAGAACATGAAAGTTTGAGAAAATACACAAATCTTATTAATTAAATCAAATATTCTGTGGCACTTGTTTATTACAGGAAAAGCTTAAAAAACATGGATTGTAAAAAGAAAGCAGTTAAAACTTTGTATGAAATAGAATATAAATAAATGCAGACGCCAACTGGTTCTCATGGAAAGGAAAGCAAAGGAAATAGCTTACGATGTAAAAAAATTTATAAATATATCGGTGAACTATAGCCTAAAATTGTGACATTGTCTGTTGTCTTCCGTCTCTTCCCTTTTATTACTGTGCGTGCAAATCAGTGCCTACTGCTATTTCAATTATCTCAAGAGCTTTCCAGAGACAGACATTCCTGTGTATTGGCCTTGGCTGCTATTACTTTTAAAAAATACCAAACTAAATAAACTGCTGCTAAATAGTATTTATTCAGATCTTTCAAAAAATTTTGGACAAAATATTAAATGAAAAATGTATTTCTTAGAATCAACAACAATACACCAATGAATAAAAGCAAAAATTTGTACATAATAAACCACATAACTGTTGTAAGAAATATAACAAAAACATGGCTTGTGATATGAGATCAATCGCTCAATTTCTGACAACCAAATTCAAGATGAGTGAGTGCATAGATAAAAGGTAGAGGTCCCATGGCGGACTGTTGCTGGGATATGAAGTGTTAGGCCTGCACAAATCTAGATCATGACAATGAGAACTGGTGGCTAGTTCTGTCCTCATTGCCAGTACCACACCCCCCCAAACTGGGTCAACCTTAACCATCTTGGCTGGAAATGAATAATATATGCCTGTGTTGGGGACCAAACTGTCTTGGCAGGCAGTAGGTCAGCATGGTTGAATGGATAAAAATGCTTGTTCTTAAACATCCTGCGTGCTTATGCCGAGGTAAGGGGTTCAACCCCGCACACCGGGCAGTTGGACTAACATGTTGACCTACTGTTCTTGACTTGGGGACGTAAATCTTCTTCTTCTTCTGCGTTCATCCGGAGTTTTTTTTTTGGACGTGATTGCGTTGTGCCTGTTTACAGCAGAGCTGCGTTCTTGCGCCGTTAGGCCGCCACATAACGTAAATTACAAGTACCTCTAAGTCGGAGTGGGTTCGTCTGATGGCAAGGGGTACTGTTAATAAGGAAAGATAATCCACAAGCAAAATTCAGTACAGCACTACTAGAAGAAGTGTGTATGGACAATGCTCGAGTTTAAAGCAAGCAAGAGGAAAAATAAAAACTGTCTTGGCAGGAAAATTGCATGTGTCCACACCTATCTATATATCAACCATAAAAATTATCAAGTGGTGTGGGGACTTCAGTCAGTTTAAGGAGATAACCGACACCTCACACTGAGCAGGTGAAATTAAGCAGCCAAGTACAGGACATGACATGTGGCTGTTCTGTACGGACCTACTGTGAGGTATCACCAGTAGATGAAAGGGTTACGCTGATTGTACTCATTACTCAGAGGTCATGAAATGTCTTTCGAAACAACCTGGGAGACTAAATCTGGTGAACAAATGTCGGAAAGAAGTGGGTTGTCGCTCAAATAGTGCAAATATCGCAGCTCTGCTGTAAACAGGCACAGCGCAAATACATCTGGGGCAAAACAAAAACATTCCAGCGAAGAAACATCTGACTCAACCTACCTAACTTGATGAAAACTAATCAGAATTGATAAAACTATGTACAAAACCACAAGCAGCATCCAGACAACATTTAATTTACAGCATCTGCGTCACCGAGTCATCATCCTCATATGGCACTTGTGTATCTCAGTAGTAATCTGTAATATACCCGACATCTAAACCATACATTCCTCTCCAGGACGCAGAACAATGACAGAAGGATCGACCTGACACCGGACTTTGCTTCAGACCCCTGAATCGAATAAAAAGTATTCATGAAAATAAATCAAGGTGTCTGGGAAAAGAAATGGAATAGGCAAAAATGGAATGCAAAATAAACAAACGCACACGACATGTTTTCTTTTAAGCACAGAATGTTCAGACATTTGAAATGTTGAAAGTGAACGAGTGTTGTGTCATGTGACCGACCACAAATGACGGTGCCTGTCCCAGCAGAATGGATTGATATCCACTGAAATGACAATTTAGTTCTCATGCCCACCGAACGAGAATCCTACTGAATTTGGCCACATGTCTATTAAACAGAGTATTGGTGCTATGAGAGGAAACCTTGCTCCATAGTCAAACGCGGCCATGGTAGTAGTTTGACGGAGACAAAACTGCCCTACCTTCCAGGAAACAGAAAAACGAAGCTCTTAATGACTTTCCTGTGATAGTGCTCCGCTTATCATGTAAATAAATACAGAAATCACTAACCAAGAGCCTGATCCTGGAAACAAACAGCAATCATTGTGCAGAGGCCATTAAAGGTCTCAAATCTTTGGACTGAATTGGTTTGGTCTCTTCTTCTTCTTTGTTCATCCGGAGTTTTTTTTCCGGATGTGATTGCGCTGTACCTGTTTACAGCAGAGCTGCGTTCTTGCGCCGTTAGGCCGACACATCCGACTTCTGCGGGCATTTGTTGACCGGGTTAACCTTCCCGGTTTTTTTTTTTAGGACGTTAGACTCTCACTGTTGTGGTGTTATCTCCCATCCTAGCTGGCCCATATAGAACAGCCAAAGACATCCTGGTCAACCCTCAAGGGAAGGCAGGGGCAGACCATGGGCATTCCCCGCCATCCAAGGAGGCTTCCATACTTGCAGAGCCAACACACAGCGCTCTGGTACTGGGCTCACCCAAGGAATCGTCACGTCCTGCACATGGCTGCTTAGCCTCACTTCCGTATATTGGGCCTTCCGTTCACCATAGGCTGTTCTTCCGGAAACCAGAAGAATGCAGTGTGCAGATGACATCCACACAGTGAGCTTTCGATTCGGACTTTCCGCACAATGGATTTGCTATCCGAGCAATATTCCATTTCGTGCCACTAGGACACTTTTTCCACCTTTTTTGAAAGCCCACACAGTGAGCTTTTGATTTGGGCTTTCCACATAATGGATTTGCTATCCAAGCAATATTCCATTTCGTGCCACTAGGACACTTTTTCCACCTTTTTTGAAAGCCCACACAGTGAGCTTTTGATTCGGACTTTCCACGTAATGGATCTCCTATCCAGCAATATTCCATTTCATGCCTCTGGGAGGCTTTTGTAACCGACATACCTGTGGTATGAAGTGTGGCAGTCTGAATACTTCTTCATACACCTTTAAATGTCAACCTGTATGTAGTTAAAGTAAGCTACGGTCAACTTGAGCTTGTTGATATCTCCATAGAGCTTGTCCTCAAATGAAGCAGGTGTGGGCCAAAATATCTTTCTCTGTTCTGCATATATTGGGCAATCCTGAAGCAAATGTTTTGCTGTCATTTTTCCAGTTCGACAATTACATTCATCGGTATCTCCTATCTTTAGTTTATTGAACAAGTGGTATTTCAGCCTGTTATGTCCTGTGCGGAGTCTGAAGATTGCTACTTGTTCTCTTCTGTCGAGTTTGTAATATGCATCATCCTTCTGGTGGCCTGGATGCTCTGATTCCCATTTGGTTCTATAGGTGCTTTTTATCAACCTCTTTGCCTCATTATAGGTTATGTCTATGTCAGACTGTGGTAGTCATCCGCCCTCTTTTGCCAGTCTGTCAGCCTCTTCATTTCCAGGTATACTGCAATGTGATGGGATCCACTGTATTACAACTTTTTTGGATTTCTGGCATAGACCATGGAGTGCTGCTCTTAGGTCAGCTATTTCTGTGCTGTTATTGCTCTTCAGTATTGAGACAGCTGACTTTGCATCTGTGAAGATAGCTATTTGCTTCTCTTTATTTTCCTCCATCAAGAGCATTTCTGCTGCAGTTTTCAGAGCCTCTACCTCCGCTTTGAAGTTACTTGAAAACTTTCCAGTTGCCACTGAATGTGTTTTTTTCACTCAATTTTTTAAATTTAGGAGAATTCCTCCTCCTCCATTCTCTATTGAATTTTTGGCTGATCCATCTGTATATGCATGGGTCCAATTGCTGCTTGGGTAATGTTCTTTTATGTAGTTTAGGGTTATTTCTCTTCTTTCGGTTTCATGCTGAGTGTTCTTTTTCTCAATACCAGGAATGTTTTCTATCATCTCAGGCAGTTGCTGCTGTCTCAAAGCTGGGAACTTGTCTGCATTGTAAATAGGTTTGACTGTTGATATGTTAAGTATGGGATCTGCCCTAATCTTTCGTTTTGTAGTTTCTACAAAGTTGCTACGCTTCAGTCGTCCCTTTCCAAAACCACTAAACCTTTTATACATAGGGTGGTCTGTCAATCTTCTAAATTTTTCTGCTTGTTGCTGGGCTCTGCTATCTCTTCTATCCTGCATTGGTTGTAAACAAGTGATCTTTTCAAGTTCATTAATAGGCGTTGTCTTCAGGCTTCCAGTTATGATTCGCATTCCTTGATTTTGGACTCTACTTATTTTGTTAAAGTTTGACTTAGCTGCTGTTGCCCAAGCTGCAATGCCATATTCCAGTACTGGCCTCACCCGTCCAGTATATAACTTCTTGAGAACTTTCTCATCTGCTCCCCACGTTGTACCAGCAAGCTTTTTTATGATTGCCATTCTTTGCCTTGCTCTTGTTCGATTTTTCTCAACCTGTGTTTTCCATGTCAGGCGACGATCAAAGGTGACTCCGAGATAGTTTGGATTTTCTTCATGGCGCAATATTTTTCCATTCAATACCAGCTTAGGTTGTTGAGTTTTATTTGAGAGGGAGAACACTGTGCATGTTGTTTTCTCCTCACTTATCTTCATTAGCCATGATTTTGACCAGTCCTCTAGTGCTAATAAGGCTTGCTGTATTCTGCTGTTAGCTGTACTAATATATTCTTCAGATGTCCATATGGCTAGGTCATCTGCAAAGGATGATGTGTGTACTCTGGCTGGAAAATTTTTTGTGATGTCGTTTATATATGCTAGGAATAATGTTGGTGAAAGAACTCCTCCTTGGGGGACACCTTGCTCCAACAGCATCATTTTGCTGGTTTGTCCTTGTACTTTTGTCCTGGCAGTTCTGTTCTCAAGGTAGTGGCTGATCCATTTGTACATTTTCCCACAAACATGCATTTTTTGCAGTTTTACTTTCAGTCCTTCCTTCCATACTTTATCAAATGCTTTTTCTAAATCTATCCAGACCGCTAGTGTGTGCTTTTTCTCTTGGAAGGCATCCTCTATTTCCTGAGCTATATAGGTTATTTGATCTTCAGTGGATCTGTACTTTCTGAATCCTGCTTGGTGTGGTGTTAAGAGTTTGTTTTCTTCCAGATGCCATGTTAGCCTGCCATTGATAATGCGTTCCATTAATTTTCCTACACAGCTAAGTAGACTGATAGGTCGATAGCCATTTGGTTCTTCCAGGTCTTTTCCTTTCTTTGGGATTGGTATTAGTATAGCTTCTTTCCATGCCTGTGGGACTATTCCCCTCTTCCAGCTGTAATTTAGGACTGCTAGTAGTTTCTTTTTTGCCTTAGTGCCTAGTCCTATTAGCATTTCATTTGTGATTCCATCCTTTCCTGGTGATTTCTTCTTTTTTAGGGTATTCATTGCCTGTCCCATTTCTTCCATTGTTAGATTTGCCATCATATATTCTGCTGCTATCTCTGTATTTCTATGATGTATCTGTTTGTCTTTGATTGCTTTCTTCTGTTCAGTTGTAATATCAATGTGGTTTGCATTTGCATAGTGTTCCATTAGTGCATTTGCAGCCTTTTTTCCTGTAAGCAAGGTATTTCCTTGTTTAATTGTTATTTGTTTGTTGCTAGGTCCTTCATTGTTCATGGCTTTCACTAGTTTCCATAGTTTGTTTCCATCCCTGTCAAAATTCAGGTTTTCTGTTTATTCCCTCCAACAATCTCTTGTTGTTTGATTTACTGTTCTTTTATATTTTGCTGAGATGGCTTTGAGAGAGATGTTCGCTTCAATTGTTTGTTCTCTCTCTGCTGTCTTCCTGGCATCTTCAACTTTGTCCTCCAAACTTTGTAGTTCTTCAGTCCAGTATGGTTTGTAATTTTTCCTCGCTCCTCTTGGAATGGACTCAGTGGCTGCCTGTATTATCGCTCTGTTTAGACTTTCCACCATTTGCTTTATGTTGCCATATCGTGTATTTATGTTTTCACAATATTTGTCTGTTAGTATGGCAAATCTGTCCCAATCTGCTCCTGTGGAACATACTCCATATTCATTACAAGCTTGATTGGTCTGTGGTCACTACCTGCTAATTGGTCCAGCACATTGCGATCGATTTTGTGGAGGATGTCTCCTGTGCAGAAAGCTAAGTCTGGAGTAGAAGTGGTAAGCCATCTTCTGGAGTAGAAGCTCGGTGTGTCATCCGCTTTGTTGAGTAGATGGAGATTTGAGTCTATTTCCCAGTCCTCCAATTCATCTCCTCTTTTGTCAGTATCTGGATATCCCCATCTTTCTGAACGGCTATTAAAGTCTCCGACAATAATGCAGTTTGTGTCAGTTATTTTCATGTTTGAGAGTGTAAGGTCCTTATCTGCTGGGCTATACAGATTGTAGATTCTTATTTTCACGTCCTTTATCATTATATCAACACCTATAATTTCCATTTGGTTGTCAGAGATCACAGATACTTCGCTGCAAGGTATTGTATTTCGTGTAAGTATTAGAACTCCTCCTTTGTGTCCTTCGCGGTCGAAACGTGTGGCCTGATATCCTCTGACTGAGAATTTGTGATTGGCGTTGAGGTGTGTCTCTTGAATGCATGCCACATCTATTCTATCTTTATGAAGACGCTGTGTTAGGGGGTCTTTCTTCTTGTAAACTCCTTCGGCATTCCACTGTAGTATGTTGAGTGTCCGGGGTATTTGGTCAATAGCTCTTAACCTACTCCTCTGTGCCTTGACTCCACAGCACAGGGGAAGGTGACCACCAGTAGTCATGGGTGGACCCCCTCGAGGCAGGGGGCCCGGCACTATCGCCGCCTGATGGGACTTCACGGGATTAGCACCATAACGATTAATTTTGATTTGTGACATCATGAATTAAGTTACGTTGCACTGCTTTGTCAAGCCTGTGGCTCAGTACATCCGATTTCGACAAGCATTTATTCGGGATGCTTTCCCTAGCCTTTGACTGTCCCCAGTCTACCTACAAGGCAGCAGGTTTTACGTTGCACTGCTTTGTCAAGCCTGTGGCTCAGTACATCCGATTTCGACAAGCATTTATTCAGGATGCTTTCCCTAGCCTTTGACTGTCCCCAGTCTACCTACAAGGCAGCAGGTTTGTGTGTCTCTTCGTCTGGTCCCTCTCCCTTGACCTGTCCGACATGGGTGGCCCTACCAGTAGCTGTGCTACTGTCGGCATAGCTCTTGGGGTCATTGGGACGCACAAGCCCCTCTACCTCGTCACGGTCCCCTCTGCCGTGCGTCCACCTTGACGAGGTAGAGGGGCTTCCGCGTTCCAATGACCCCAAGAGCTATGCCGACGGTAGCACAGCTACTGGTAGGGTCACCCATGTCGGACAGGTCAAGGGAGAGGGACCAGACGAAGTGACGCACAAACCTGCTGCCTTGTAGGTAGACTGGGGACAGTCAAAGGCTAGGGAAAGCATCCCGAACAAATGCTTGTCGAAATCGGATGTACTGAGCCACAGGCTTGACAAAGAAGTGCAACGTAACTTTATCATTTCATGATGCCACAGATGAAAATTAATCGTTATGGTGCTAATCCCGTGAAGTCCCATCTGGCGGTGATAGTGCCGGGCCCCCTGCCTCGAGGGGGTCCACCCATGACTACTGGTGGTCACCTTCCCCTGTGCTGTGGAGTCAAGGCACAGAGGAGTAGGTTAAGAGCTATTGACCAAACACCCCGGACTCTCAACATACTACAATGGAATGCCGAAGGAGTTTATAACAAGAAAGCCTCCCTAACACAGCGTCTTCATAAAGATAGAATAGATGTGGCATGCATTCAAGAGACACACCTCAACGCCAATCGCACATTTTCAGTCGAGGGATATCAGGCCACACGTTTCGACCGCGAAGGACACAAAGGAGGAGTTGTAATACTTACACGAAATACAATACCTTGCAGCGAAGTATCTGTTATCTCTGACAACCAAACGGAAATTATAGGTGTTGATATAATGATAAAGGACGTGAAAATAAGAATTTACAATCTGTATAGCCCGGCAGATAAGGATCTTACACTCTCAAACATGAAAATAACTGACACAAATTGCATTGTCGTCGGAGACTTTAATAGCCGTTCAGAAAGATGGGGATACCCAGATACTGAGAAAAGAGGAGATGAAGTGGAGGACTGGGAAATAGACTCAAATCTCCATCTACTCAACAAAGCGGATGACACACCGAGCTTCTACTCCAGAAGATGGCTTACCACTTCTACTCCAGACTTAGCTTTCTGCACAGGAGACATCCTCCACAAAATCGATCGCCATGTGCTGGACCAATTAGCAGGTAGTGACCACAGACCAATCAAGCTTGTAATGAATATGGAGTATGTTCCACAGGAGCAAAAGCCTTTGCCTCGCTGGAATTACAAACGAGCAGATTGGGACAGATTTTCCATACTAACAGACAAATATTGTGAAAACATAAATACACGATATGGCAACATAAAGCAAATGGTGGAAAGTCTAAACAGAGCGATAATACAGGCGGCCACTGAGTCTATTCCAAGAGGAGCGAGGAAAAATTACAAACCATACTGGACTGAAGAACTACAAATTTTGGAGGACAAAGTTGAAGATGCCAGGAAGACAGCAGAGAGAGAACAAACAATTGAAGCGAACATCTCTCTCAAAGCCATCTCAGCAAAATATAAAAGAACAGTAAATCAAACAACAAGAGATTGTTGGAGGGAAAAAACAGAAAACCTGAATCTTGACAGGGATGGAAACAAACTATGGAAACTAGTGAAAGCCATGAACAATGAAGGACCTAGAAACAAACAAATAACAATTAAACAAGGAAATGCCTTGCTTACAGGAAAAAAGGCTGCAAATGCACTAATGGAACATTATGCCAGTGCAAACCACATTGATATTACAGCCGAACAGAAGAAAGCAATCAAAGACAAACAGATACATCATAGATATACAGAGACAGCAGCAGAATATATGATGGCAAATCTAACAATGGAAGAAATGGAACAGGCAATGAATACCCTAAAAAAGAAGACATCACCAGGAAAGGATGGAATCACAAATGAAATGCTAATAGGACTAGGCACTAAGGCAAAAAAGAAACTACTAGCAGTCCTAAATTACAGCTGGAAGAGGGGAATAGTCCCACAGGCATGGAAGGAAGCTATACTAATACCAGTCCCAAAGAAAGGAAAAGACCTGGAAGAACCAAATGGCTATCGACCTATCAGTCTTCTTAGCTGTGTAGGAAAATTAATGGAACGCATTATCAATGGCAGGCTAACATGGCATCTGGAAGAAAACCAACTCTTAACACCTCACCAAGCAGGATTCAGAAAGTACAGATCCACTGAAGATCAAATAACTGCAAAAAATGCATGTTTGTGGGAAAATGTACAAATGGATCAGCCACTACCTTGAGAACAGAACTGCCAGGACAAAAGTACAAGGACAAACCAGCAAAATGATGCTGTTGGAGCAAGGTGTCCCCCAAGGAGGAGTTCTTTCACCAACATTATTCCTAGCATATATAAACGACATCACGGAAAATTTTCCAGCCAGAGTACACACATCATCCTTTGCAGATGACCTAGCCATATGGACATCTGAAGAATATATTAGTACAGCTAACAGCAGAATACAGCAAGCCCTACTAGCGCTAGAGGACTGGTCAAAATCATGGCTAGTGAAGATAAGTGAGGAGAAAACAACATGCACAGTATTCTCCCTCTCAACTAAAACTCAGCAACCTAAGCTGGTATTGAATGGAAAAATATTGCGCCATGAAGAAAATCCAAACTATCTAGGAGTCACCTTTGATCGTCGCCTGACATGGAAGACACAGGTTGAGAAAAATCGAACAAGAGGAAGGCAGAGAATGGCAATCATGAAAAAGCTTGCTGGTACAACGTGGGGAGCAGATGAGAAAGTTCTCAAGAAGTTATATACTGGACGGGTGAGGCCAGTACTGGAATATGGCATTGCAGCTTGGGCAACAGCAGCTAAGTCAAACTTTAACAAAATAAGTAGAGTCCAAAACCAAGGAATGCGAATCATAACTGGAAGCCTGAAGACAACGCCTATTAATGAACTAGAAAAGATCACTTGTTTACAACCAATGCAGGATAGAAGAGATAGCAGAGCCCAGCAACAAGCAGAAAAGTTTAGAAGATTGACAGACCACCCTATGTACAACAGATTTAATGGTTTTGGAAAGGGAAGACTGAAGCGTAGCAACTTTGTAGAAACTGCAAAACGAAGGATTAGGGCAGATCCTATACTTAACATATCAACAGTCAAGCCCATACACAATGCACACAAGTTCCCAGCTTGGAGACAGCAGCAACTGCCTGAGATGATAGAAAACATTCCTGGTATTGAGAAAAAGAACACTCAGCATGAAACTGAAAGAAGAGAAATAACCCTAAACTACATAAAAGAACATTACCCAAGCAGGAATTGGACCCATGCATATACAGATGGATCAGCCAAAAATTCAATAGAGAATGGAGGAGGAGGAATTCTCCTAAATTTAAAAAATGGAGTGAAAAAAAACACATTCAATGGCAACTGGAAAATTTTCAAGTAACTTCAAAGCGGAGGTAGAGGCTTTGAAAACTGCAGCAGAAATGCTCCTGATGGAGGAAAATAAAGAGAAGCAAATAGCTATCTTCACAGATGCAAAGTCAGTTGTCTCAATACTGAAGAGCAATAACAGCACAGAACTAAATGACCTAAGAGCAGCACTCCATGGTCTATGCCAGAAATCCAAAAAAGTTGTAATACAGTGGATCCCATCACATTGCAGTATACCTGGAAACGAAGAGGCTGACAGACTGGCAAAAGAGGGCGGACGACTACCACAGCCTGACATAGACATAACCTATAATGAGGCAAAGAGGTCGATAAAAAGCACTTATAGAACCAAATGGGAATCAGAGCATCCAGGCCATCAGAAGGATGATGCATATTACAAACTCGACCGAAGAGAACAAGTAGCAATCTTCAGACTCCGCACAGGACATAACAGGCTGAAATACCACTTGTTCAATAAACTAAAGATAGGAGATACCGATGAATGTAATTGTAGAACTGGAAAAATGACAGCAAAACATTTGCTGCAGGATTGCCCAACGTATGCAGAACAGAGAAAGATATTTTGGCCCACACCTGCTTCATTTGAGGACAAGCTCTATGGAGATATCAACAAGCTCAAGTTGACCGCAGCTTACTTTAACTACATACAGGTTGACATTTAAAGGTGCATGAAGACCCAGAGGCATGAAATGGAATATTGCTTGGATAGCAAATCCATTATGTGGAAAGTCCAAATCGAAAGCTCGCTGTGTGGGCTTCATAAAAGGTGGAAAAGTGTCCTAGTGGCACGAAATGGAATATTGCTTGGATAGCAAATCCATTACGTGGAAAGTCCGAATCAAAAGCCCATTGTGTGGGCTTCATAAAAGGTGGAAAAGTGTCCTAGTGGCATGAAATGGAATATTGTTTGGATAGCAAATCCATTACGTGGAAAGTCCGTATCTAAAGCCCACTGTGTGGACTTCATAAAAGGTGGAAAAGTGTCCTAGTGGCACGAAATGGAATATTGCTTGGATAGCAAATCCATTACATGGAAAGTCCGAATCGAAAGCTCACTGTGTGGATGTCATCTGCAGACTGCATACTTCTGGTTTCCGGAAGAACAGCCTATGGTGAACGGAAAGCCCAATATACGGAAGTGAGGCTAAGCAGCCATGTGCAGGACGTGACGATTCCTTGGGTGAGCCCAGTACCAGAGCGCTATGTATCGGCTCTGCAAGTATGGAAGCCTCCTTGGATGGCGGGGAATGCCCATGGTCTGCCCCTGCCTTCCCTTGAGGGCTGACCAGGATCTTTGGCTGTTCTATATGGACCAGCTGGGATGGGGGATAACACCACAACAGTGAGAGTCAAACGTCCTAAGAAACCCCCGGGAAGGTTAACCCGGTCAACAAATGCCCGCAGAAGTCGGATGTGTCGGCCTAACGGCGCAAGAACGCAGCTCTGCTGTAAACAGGCACAACGCAATCACATCCCAAAAAAAAAAAAAAAAAAAAAAAAAAAACTCCGGATGAACGAAGAAGAAGAAGAAGAAACCTGCTGCCTTGTAGGTAGACTGGGGACAGTCAAAGGCTAGGGAAAGCATCCCGAATAAATGCTTGTCGAAATCGGATGTACTGAGCCACAGGCTTGACAAAGCAGTGCAACGTAACTTAATTCATGATGTCACAAATCAAAATTAATCGTTATGGTGCTAATCCCGTGAAGTCCCATCAGGCGGCGATAGTGCCGGGCCCCCTGCCTCGAGGGGGTCCACTCATGACTACTGGTGGTCACCTTCCCCTGTGCTGTGGAGTCAAGGCACAGAGGAGTAGGTTAAGAGCTATTGACCAAATACCCCGGACACTCAACATACTACAGTGGAATGCCGAAGGAGTTTACAAGAAGAAAGACTCCCTAACACAGCATCTTCATAAAGATAGAATAGATGTGGCATGCATTCAAGAGACACACCTCAACGCCAATCACAAATTCTCAGTCAGAGGATATCAGGCCACACGTTTCGACCGCGAAGGACACAAAGGAGGAGTTCTAATACTTACACGAAACACAATACCTTGCAGCGAAGTATCTGTGATCTCTGACAACCAAACGGAAATTATAGGTGTTGATATAATGATAAAGGACGTGAAAATAAGAATCTACAATCTGTATAGCCCAGCAGATAAGGACCTTACACTCTCAAATATGAAAATAACTGACACAAACTGCATTATTGCCGGAGACTTTAATAGCCGTTCAGAAAGATGGGGATACCCAGATACTGACAAAACAGGAGATGAATTGGAGGACTGGGAAATAGACTCAAATCTCCATCTACTCAACAAAGCAGATGACACACCGAGCTTCTACTCCAGAAGATGGCTTACCATTTCTACTCCAGACTTAGCTTTCTGCACAGGAGACATCCTCCACAAAATCGATCGCCATGTGCTGGACCAATTAGCAGGTAGTGACCACAGACCAATCAAGCTTGTAATGAATATGGAGTATGTTCCACAGGAGCAAAAGCCCTTGCCCCGCTGGAATTACAAACGAGCAGATTGGGACAGATTTTCCATACTAACAGACAAATATTGTGAAAACATAAATACAAGATATGGCAACATAAAGCAAATGGTGGAAAGTCTAAACAGAGCGATAATACAGGCAGCCACTGAGTCCATTCCAAGAGGAGCGAGGAAAAATTACAAACCATACTGGACTGAAGAACTACAAAGTTTGGAGGACAAAGTTGAAGATGCCAGGAAGACAGCAGAGAGAGAACAAACAATTGAAGCGAACATCTCTCTCAAAGCCATCTCAGCAAAATATAAAAGAACAGTAAATCAAACAACAAGAGATTGTTGGAGGGAAAAAACAGAAAACCTGAATTTTGACAGGGATGGAAACAAACTATGGAAACTAGTGAAAGCCATGAACAATGAAGGACCTAGAAACAAACAAATAACAATTAAACAAGGAAATGCCTTGCTTACAGGAAAAAAGGCTGCAAATGCACTAATGGAACACTATGCAAATGCAAACCACATTGATATTACAACCGAACAGAAGAAAGCAATCAAAGACAAACAGATACATCATAGAAATACAGAGACAGCAGCAGAATATATGATGGCAAATCTAACAATGGAAGAAATGGAACAGGCAATGAATACCCTAAAAAAGAAGAAATCACCAGGAAAGGATGGAATCACAAATGAAATGCTAATAGGACTAGGCACCAAGGCAAAGAAGAAACTACTAGCAGTCCTAAATAACAGCTGGAAGAGAGGAATAGTCCCACAGGCATGGAAGGAAGCTATACTAATACCAGTCCCAAAGAAAGGAAAAGACCTGGAAGAACCAAATGGCTATCGACCTATCAGTCTACTTAGCTGTGTAGGAAAATTAATGGAACGCATTATCAATGGCAGGCTAACATGGCATCTGGAAGAAAACAAACTCTTAACACCACACCAAGCAGGATTCAGAAAGTACAGATCCACCGAAGATCAAATAACCTATATAGCTCAGGAAATAGAGGATGCCTTCCAAGAGAAAAAGCACACACTAGCAGTCTGGATAGATTTAGAAAAAGCATTTGATAAAGTATGGAAGGAAGGACCGAAAGTAAAACTGCAAAACATGCATGTTTGTGGAAAAATGTATAAATTGATCAGCCACTACCTTGAGAACAGAACTGCCAGGACAAAAGTACAAGGACAAACAAGCAAAATGATGCTGCTGGAGCAAGGTGTCCCCCAAGGAGGAGTTCTTTCACCAACATTATTCCTAGCATATATAAATGACATCACAGAAAATTTTCCAGCCAGAGTACACACATCCTCCTTTGCAGATGACCTAGCCATATGGACATCTGAAGAATATATTAGTACAGCTAACAGCAGAATACAGCAAGCCTTATTAGCGCTAGAGGACTGGTCAAAATCATGGCTAGTGAAGATAAGTGAGGAGAAAACAACATGCACAGTGTTCTCCCTCTCAAATAAAACTCAGCAACCTAAGCTGGTATTGAATGGAAAAATATTGCGCCATGAAGAAAATCCAAACTATCTAGGAGTCACCTTTGATCGTCGCCTGACATGGATCACGTGGCACGAAATGGAATATTGCTTGGATAGCAAATCCATTACGTGGAAAGTCCGAATCAAAAGCCCATTGTGTGGGCTTCATAAAAGGTGGAAAAGTGTCCTAGTGGCATGAAATGGAATATTGCTTGGATAGCAAATCCATTACGTGGAAAGTCTGAATCAAAAGCCCACTGTGTGGATGTCATCTGCAGACTGCATACTTCTGGTTTCCAGAAGAACAGCCTATGGTGAACGGAAGGCCCAATATACGGAAGTGAGGCTAAGCAGCCATGTGCAGGACGTGACGATTCCTTGGGTGAGCCCAGTATCAGAGCACTATGTATCTGCTCTGCAAGTATGGAAGCCTCCTTGGATGGCGGGGAATGCCCATGGTCTGCCCCTGCCTTCCCTTGAGGGCTGACCAGGATCTTTGGCTGTTCTATATGGACCAGCTGGGATGGGGGATAACACCACAACAGTGAGAGTCAAACGTCCTAAGAAACCCCAGGGAAGGTTAACCCGGTCAACAAATGCCCGCAGAAGTCGGATGTTTTGGCCTAACGGCGCAAGAACGCAGCTCTGCTGTAAACAGGCACAACGCAATCACATCCGAAAAAAAAAACTCCGGATGAACGAAGAAGAAGAAGATAAACAAATACACAGAATGACAGTATTTAAACTTACACAAAGGCAGCTGCACTCACACAAAGGCTGACAATACTCAATAAACATATACACAGACAGATAATTCTGTTTACTTATACACAGACAGTATTTAAACTCACATATAGGCAGATACAACTATTTAAACTTATGCGGACAGAGAATACTCACTACACTGGTAGATAACAGTATTTAAACATAACAGAGACAACCCAGGCAGACAGACAATACTCAGGAAAATGCTACTATGTAAACTTACAGAGGCAGACACTACTTGTGTAAGGACTAGTACTTTGACACTTTATCACCTACACAGATAAAGAAAGCCATAATTAAGTCTGCCGACTCCGATGGTGAAAGAGTAACAGACGCAGTTCGTAATCCTGCATTTCCGCATTCAAAACACAGCTGCAAGCGATTTGGCAGCAGATCGCTTTGTGTTTTGTTTTTTTACGAAATGGTATGATTGCCGGTCATTCAGAAAGCACTGACAAACTACTGAACGTAAACTTGCCAAGAGATCACAACAGCAAAAAATGCTGGTGTTGACTGCAATGTCCTGTAAAGGATATGCAACTAACTGTAACAGAATCAAGTCTAAAGCTAAAGCTGCTGATCTACCTAACCTGCATGACATATATCCGCACCTATGTGTTCCTTGTGTGATATTTTGTGGAGAAGACGTCGCTGAACTACTTGTGTGACCCTGTATATGAGATTCTGCTGTTGGTAGACTGTCAGCATCCATTAAAGTAGATGATTCTGGGACTCCCTGCTGACAACTGATACAGAAAAACACAAATGAGGACTTTATTGTATTTGCATAAACTTCAAATAACAGTCAATAAACAACAAGGGGTAGCCTAGAGGCAATTATCACAACAGTTAGTTATTTAGTTGGTTAGTCGAGCTTCCAACTTCACGGCAACGGGTCGTCCCCATTATGTTCTGTTCCTGTGTCAGTGAATATCACAAAAGAATGCTCCTCACTGTCCAATGTGAAAAGTGGAATAGACAGGAGTCTCGATTATCCAACAGCCTGCACAGGTACACTGCATAATGCAGCCGCCAGAATGCCAACACAAAAGTCATCCACGAAAATTACAGTTCATCGTTGATGGAATCAACAGTCACCAGAACGACTTCATTGACCCGGGTTTTCTCACATGGCTTGGTCTATTTCCGCAGGGCAAACTCCATAGCTCCAGCGTCGACTCCCAGGAGTCTCCTGAAAAATGCTCTCGTGAACCGAAAAGGCGAATGAGTCAATTCAGCAACAGCCGGCGGCCATTGTTCTGAACATGCAATTCACCGTACAAACAAAAGCAGACAGACGTAAAAGCATTCCACATGAATTTCACAGCTCACAGAGTCGCGTCACGCACGCACTCAGTAGCAGGGCGACAGAACCATATACTACCAGTCCAACATGAGGCAAATGCGAATGCAAACCGAAGCCACAAGGATAAATACCCCAGAGGCTGTAGCGGTTGAATGCCTAACCGCCTTGCTGGGGACCAGAAGTATCAATTATCACAACAGATGGAAGACAGTAGGTCAGCATGGCTGAATGGATAAGAACGCATGTCCTTAAACATCCTGTGTGCTGATGCCGAGGTAAGAGCTTCAACCCCTACACCGGACAGCTGCACTAAAATGTTGACCTCTCGTCCTAGACTTGGAGACGTAAATTACAAGTATCTCTGAAATCGGAGTGGGTTCGCCTGATGGCGAGGCACTGTTAATAGGGAAAGCTAATCCACATGCAAAATTCAGTCCAGCACTACTAGAAGTAGTGTGTACGGACTACACTTGAATTCAAAGCAAGCGAGCGCCAAAAAAAAAAAAAAAGGGATAATCTTATCTGTGTTCTGTCTCGTCTCATGATTAGCTGGCATCTGCAACCAGATAAACACAAGGCAATCCTTATTCTCAACATTGCAACTGCGATAGACATCACAGCCAACCAAGCCAGGGGAGCTGTAGTAATGTAGCGGCCAGACGCTTGATGCCAGTCATGGGTTTGAATCTGCATCAAGGCAGATTATTTTAATTGACCTGGGTTCCTAGGGCCACCCAGCCTAAAGATGGTTAACTAGGAAATGTCTTGGGACATGCTGTTTGGGCTTGGGTGTAGCACCAAATGCCCAACACACCATGCCATGACCCACAGAAACTGCTTCTGTGACAGCTGTTATCTTGGCTGAGAGCATACAATGGGTACCACACAATATCTCAGCAAGTAAAGGTGGCCAGCAAGATACCAACCATACCGCCCACGAGTGCTGATTGGTCTATACAAATATTCTAGCTACAAGTGCCCACTGTGTCTAACGGGTGTAAAAGGGATCGTTACTTTTTACTTTTTAGGCATTTAGATTGAATTTACATCTATCGGTGTGAGGTTGGTTTAGCGACGTGGTTCTAAAGTACCATCTTCACAGGCAGTATGGTCACAGCTCACCTTCCACTCATCAAGTTCTGAAACAAGTGGCGTGTGCTAGACTGGTACTGGAATTTCACATCTATAGACATGCAGTAAATTATAGTTAAAATGCACCAAATCAATTAAAAGTGATATTTTCTTTTTAAAAAAAAGTCGCCTTCATTGCACCAGATTTTATCCCATGTGGCTCAATCTCTTTCCGGCAGCGAACTGCTGAAAGCGTCGCACAAAGCAATAACTCTGTAGCTCTAGTACCGGCCCCCAGGAGTCTCAGAAAGCAATGCACTAGTAAACAGAAGGACGCAGCCTGGAATTGAACCCACAACCTTCGGAGCCCGAGTCAGATAGCTTGACCACTTTCCCATGGAGACTACCATTATTTTCTTACCAATTGGACATTCCAATTTGGTCACTGCTAGTAGGCCTTTGACTCTGTGATACATCCACTCTGTCTTCCTCCATGTTCACATCTTCGCCATGGTTGCCATTCTGGGGGGAAAAATGCAGAAGATTACTGAAATCATTCTGTTTCAGACAAAACTATCATCTGCATGTTATTTTTGTGTGAATGTATTTACTATATAAATAATATATAAATAATGCACCAGCATGGGGATAATACACATCACACCTTCTCACCGTTTGTCTCACCTTCTTTATATGAATGATAGGTAATATACACTGCCATGATTTTACTGTTTCGCTTTTGGTATACATGTCATCTAGGTATCTGTAATGAGTCAACATGTTTTTGTTCTTCCTTCTCTTGGTATTGACGACGTAACATCTTACCCTCCACCACATATCGCAACAAGTATATCTAGTGTCTGAAAAATGATCATTATCATGACGGATCATCAATAATGTATTCATCATTCCCAATTTCTGTGAGACATTTTCCTATGAGATTTGACTAAAAAAAACTATGCTAGTTTCCTAGCCTTCAATAAAGCTGTAGTTAGAGACCTGAACACTACTCAAGGTTTTCTTCCTATTTTCTTTGGGTACTACTTCAGAGACCTACACTGTCAGATGTGACTAGAACGTGTAGAGCTGGACTCCCACGCTGACCAGGTGAAGGCTGCATCCTGACAATAAGGACTCATGCTCCAATGGCCTCAGTGCTTGCTTGTGTTCGCTGGCTGTGATCTCCAGCACATCCTGTTGTCCAACATCAGTGTGATATCATACAGGACCTGAGGTTTGCCTGAGTATCCATTGTCCCATGTCTGGCTTATTGGTTGCAGACTGGTGGTTCCTCGCCGTGCAGGCAGACTCTCTCCGACTTCAGAGGAAAATGGCTTCAGTGTTGAAGATGATAAATTTGGTCAACCCTACAATTGTTAAAAGTTAGTTGCATATCGTTTACAGAAAGTAGCAATCAACTCCAGCATTTGTTCGCTGTTTGTAAACCCTAGGAAAGTTCACATTCAGTAGTTTGCCATTGCTTTCTCAATGACCAGCACTCATACCATTGTATGGAAATTCCAGATACGCAGCTGTGTTTTGAATGCAGTATTGCATTCGTAACCCCTTCACCAGAGCTGACAATAACTTAAAGCGCAGACAAAACATCCAACCATGTCACTACTGCTGATTGGTCCTTATACCAGTAATTCTAAGAGTTTGCACTTGTAAGCATAAAAGTGATCCCCTGAAATATTTTAATCTTCTTTCCCATTCATCTTTCTTAAACATTTATGAATTAAAAATAAAGACAATAGTCAGTTCAAAGTTCTCAGTACTTTCAGGTTACTCATGGAAAGAATCTGGCTATGATCTGGCATTGACCATAGCTGGCAAAGTCAGATACAGACTAAAGAGACGACATTGAGAAAGAAGGTGATAAGAGGCAAGGTTTAAACCAGAGCATTTACAAGATGCTGAATAATTGAACAGAATGACCGTGTACCGAATGTAAAATGGAGAAGACATGAAGCAGTTATGGCAAGCTTGAAAGTTCAAACTCATTGGATAAAAGGCTGCTAGACACCAAGAGTTCAGTGGAGCAGTTAAAGTAACTAAATAAAATAAGATGTATTCATGATAATATAATCCAGTTGAGTCAATTACCTGATGAAATTGAAAGGCCTGGAAATCAGACGACACCATCTGGCATTGACGCTTTGGGCTGCTTTCATGGTGATCAGCCTGTAGAAGGAGAAACTAAATGTTAATTAATCACTATAAATATATAATATATAAAATTTGGTGTGTCCAGTGTGTGCCGCGTGGTTACACACCCGCTTCACACGCGTGATCCGGGACTGTTTCCGGATCCGGTCAGGGATATGCACTACTGACGAGCTCAAACGAGGGCGAAACTCGAGTATAGTGCTTCCATATTGACGTGGATAGGCCTTAGGTTCATACCAGAATGCGATCGGCGTTGCCAGTAGTGGGTTGTGCTCAATATTTAAATTTCAAATCCCGAAACAACCACATAATCAAGTTATTATTGCTCACTGGATTTAGGAGGCCTGGTGTTCCTTGCCAGTGAGAAGTCCTGATCGTTCGGGTCCCATCGATTGACGGACGTCGGTCGCGGCGATTGGGCAATCTTGAGCATAGCCTACAATGGGTAGCGTTGTGATGTTCTGTTGTGATAATTTGGTGTGTCCAGTGTGTGCCGCGTGGTTACACACCCGCTTCACACGCGTGATCCGGGACTGTTTCCGGATCCGGTCAGGGATATGCACTACTGACGAGCTCAAACGAGGGCGAAACTCGAGTATAGTGCTTCCATATTGACGTGGATAGGCCTTAGGTTCATACCAGAATGCGATCGGCGTTGCCAGTAGTGGGTTGTGCTCAATATTTAAATTTCAAATCCCGAAACAACCACATAATCAAAATATATAAAATGTCCGTTTTCTTCTTAAAGTCAGGTCTTAGTCAGATATGACTGAGCTACCGTATAACAGTAGACGGTACTACCTGCTTTCTGTTAGCGCTGAACGTTGGGCGGCGCTTACCAAACCCGACACCCCACATTGTGCCAATGGCTTCGGGCAGAAGAGCGCAATTGGGAGGGTACAAGCCTTACCCTGGTGCGAGGAAATGCAACCTAAAGACAAAGTGTCATGACAGGGCAGACCAGGCCCTAAGCCTTGGTTGGCGGCTGGTCTAGGATCGAAGCTCCGACAGGCGGACAATTAGAGCACTGCTTTGCTGATCCGGCACCTTCTGCAGCTTGTCTTGTTCCAGATGTAGAGGTGTTACCTTTCCTCTGGAGTGAACTAGGCAGGCCGAGAGAGGGATCATGCTGCATGGGCAACACATGATCTCTATATTTTAGCCCAGGCTTTGTGCTATGGAGAGGCAATAACTCCATCCTTACAAACTATTGTCTGTCAAAGACGGCAAGGTGCCAATGAATGTTTTCTTCATGCTTTCTTAAGAAGTAATTCAGACATTCATATCCTTTACCTTTCTTTGTCATGTCTCTTGTCCCTAGAGCGAAGATGGAAATGTGTATCCGTAGAGCGTAGATGGAAATGTGTATCCGTAGAGCGTAGATGGAAACGTGTATCCGTAGAAAGTATTTTAAAATAAAATAAACTATATTGTCCATTATCATTTTTTAAAATATTCCAAATTTTTGCAAACACTAATGTGTTTCTTCTCTTTGTTATTAGCTATGAAACTAACACAAATCATTGCCATCATGCAAAGTGGCATCCAGTAGGACAAATCTTATTTATCCATCCATTAAAGAGGGTTAATATGTGCCCATTTATAGAGCAGCATAATCCACATACTTCACTAAAAAACAATTCAAACTGTCAGCCTCTGAGACATCCTGGACAATCTCAGGAGGCACTAATTTACCATCTGGTTTCAGCAACGTGGCATTTATTATTTGATTCTGTTAGTTGTGAATGATAGCCAAATAAAACATCCCGATATCTGTCAGAATTATGTCGCCCACATGAGCTTTTACAAGCGTGTCAATCTATGCTGGGCTGCTATTTAAAGATAGTTCTTGGTTCTTCAAGGATCAACATCAAACATCACTCTGTGCAAACATTCCTGTCTCCCACAGTAAATGTAAGTTGTAGATGCTCGATTAACTCTAGTAACACACCAGTTATATGGTTTTTGTACATCTTTGAATATTTCTTTGTATTAAATGTAGTCCTCCTGGCCCGATTTTTGAATGTGCTTTGCCATCAAGTGAACCTACTCCAGCTTCTGAGGTACTTGTAATTTATCCTCCCAAGTCTAAGTGTAGATGACATTTTAGTCCAACTGGCCAAACAACGAGATGCTGACCTTCACACGACTAGCGAGAAGAAGCAAATATGGGCACATTGCAAGTGCTATTACTTCTGGCATATTCATATCACTCAGCTGGTTCATGTGGCCACGTGTTTCATGTGGCCATGTGTTTCACACGGCCACGTGTTTCATGTGATCAGGTTGAGGTCCCCCATCAAGTTTGCCAGTCGCCATTAAGTTTTCAAGAAGATATAAACATGATTTTAGAAAAAAAAAAAAAACCAGCACTAACACATACCTTCATTCCACAATGACCATACATTTTTTCTGAAGGTGTTCCATCAAGCATGTCCACTTTACGCTTCTGGCACATGCTGTGTACACTTGCTCTTCCTGAACTGCCAAAGCTTCCATATCCAAAGCCTTCAAAGTTCTGGCTGTGAGAGAGTGGCATGTTTTCTCAAAGAGTCAGTGGATGCAAGAAAATTGTACCAGCTGGAAAAAAATGAACATTTACATACTATAAGTAAATATAGTATCTCATAGGAAATACATTGATCTTGAAAGTTTCGGTACATGAGACTGCTATCAAATAAAATTACTTAGTACAGGACTCAACGCTTTAAGGTGAACTGATCTAAACTGATGGGTCAATGGTGAGAAACAGACGGAGTGGTTGGTGTTTCATTGCGAATGCTAATGGACGATTCTTGAAAAGGGAAAGTATGGCATATGAGGCATCCCCCAGGCAGCGACGGAGTGACTGAGTATCGGAATCGATGGATGTCTTTGTTTAACGTGAATTTTATTTGCCAAATAAAATATCAGTGTACGTAGAGTGTGTCCTTGTCAACAAATATTGCCTTTGTGAGGTTTGAAGAAAAAAAACTTGCAAACAAATAACAGACAAGAAGAGAGAATAATAGTCTTCTGAAGCCAATCGATGGCGGTAGTAAACGTCACGTGACCAGCCGTTTGTGAATAATGTAGAGACATTATTAACAAACGTTTGTTAATAAAGTGTCCCTATTTTTATTATTAAAAATTATAATCAATTACATTCATGAATGAGTTTTTACATAAGTGAATGGATAGCGACCTGGGGAATCCATGTGTGTAGACGTAGATTAAAAAAAAAGTCGCTTAAAAGTCGACAGGGTCGACTTCATTGCTCCGGGTTTTTATCCCATATGGCTCGGTCTCTTTCCGCAGCACGGAAAGCGTCGCACAAAGCACGAACTCCGTAGCCTTTAGCGACAACCCATGGGAGTCTCCGAAACATTTAACTCGTAAACCGAAGGACACGGCCCGGAATCGAACCCACAACCTTCGGCTCACGAGTCAAACGTCAAACGGCTTGACCACTTCGCCACAGAGACTCAGTTATTGCAAGGTCAAAAGATCAACATGTCATTTTTAACAACTCTTAGAGACTCACCAAAACTGGATATTTATCAACCTACCCACATTATGCTGACTCAATGGGGAAGGGGTTACGGACGCAGTACGCAATCCCACATTCAAAACACAGCTGCAGGCGATTTGGCAGTAGACTGCCTTGCTTTGGTTTTTTTATGAAATGGTATGGGTGTTGGTCGTTCAGAAAGTAATGGCAAACTACTAACGTAAAATTGCGCAGGAATCATGAACAGCCAAAAAATACTGGGGTTGATTGCTATGTCCTGTAAACGCACATTACCCATTACATTGCACTGGTAATAAGTTTTTGAAGTGTCTATTCGCAACCTAGTTGCGAATAAATGAAGTCTCTATTCACAACCAAAGGCTAGTGACGTGATATACGTGACGTCACTAGGACATGTGTTTGATTATATTAGACATTTGTGTTAACTTTCATTGTGGTCCCAGTAGCAAAGCGGTAAGAATCTCCGCTTGTAATCGTGGTTACCCTGGTTCGATTCCCCGCCGGTGATTTTTTTTTTTTTTTTTTTTTTTCATTTTTCAGAAATTAATTAAGTGAAAGCGACAAGATAACTATGTACAAAGACAGTTATTCAGAATTTTGACAAAATTAGCTAACTTACTGGTAACTGATAGTAATTATTTATCCGGTAAAACGGTAGGAAACGAGGAAAGGCGCTTCAATTAACCTTCTCCATGATGCCCAATGGCCTAAGTGGAAGGCAACAACACCAACTTCTGGAATAAATTCCATGGTTGATTGTGATGTCCTGTAAAAGACATCCAACTAACTGTACCTTCTGAAACAAACATGAATAGTCGCCGGGTCTGTAGTGAAGTAGTTATGAATGAATTTTGTAATCCTGCATACCGTGTTCGAAACCTAGCTGCGGCGATTTGGAAGCAGACCGCTTTGCGTTGGTTTTCATACAGAGGTATGAGTACCGATAGTTCAGAAAGAAATGGCAAACTACTGAACGTAAACATGCCCGGAAATTTAAAAAAACAAACAAACAAAAACACACATTCTGTTGATTTGCCAAGCCAACATATTGATCGGCATGGAAATATCAAATATATAATGAGAGGTTTATAGGATATCTGCATTTGTTGTTGTTTGTTCGTTCGCTTTGAATGCAAGCGTAGCCAATATACGTGCTACTACTACTAATAGCTGCCACTATTGGAGAGTGCACTTTTATTTTTCCTATTACCATTGTCCCTCACCATCAGGTAAACCCACTCAGACTTCAGGCAGGGGCAGACCTGGGCATTCCCCGCACATGGCTGCTTAATTGTATAAGCTTCTACATTGGTTTGTTAGATATGTACTCACTCCATATTGTTTATGGATTTCCCACAGCTTGTTTGTATCTACTCTTTGTTGCGAATAAAGACTTTATTTGCAACTTGGTTGCGAATAAACTCTCCCATAAGTTTTCATATGGCCCTGTGCCTGACAGAATATTCACTCAGCTGTAATAAATTATCAATTACTGACATTATATATGCCCCTATGTATCCTTATAATTATTTATTATTAACCACATGAGATAAGACAAGTCATGATTATGTATTACAGTTATTATTATAAATAATAGAATATAGTCTAATTATAAGTTAAGTTACTTAACTTTAACTTAACTTACTAACCGGGCACCAAGGGATTGTTGTGTGAATTAAAAATTCTAAATGAAACACTCGACAAGTCCGCTCTATATAAGTATATATTTCAATTTAATTTTTCTGTTTACCCATATGATTTTACTGTACATCATCAAAAAATTTCCCGATATGACCTGGCCGTCGTTTATCGGATTAATTAATTAATTTATAAATGGTCACAATGTCCCGCCGTTTTCAAGCTCAATAATCCAATGAGTTTCTTATTAAAATAATGAAAATATGTACATAAATGTCTAGTAACCTTAACCACGTGTAAAACTAACATGAAGCTCACCTATGACAACGTGACTGCGAAGAGTTTAGACCCGATCAAGACAACAAACAATGAGGGAATGACAAGCTGCTGACAAGCTTTCCTGGCGATCGTCTGCCGCTCGTCTCCCAGACTTGTTTGTTGTTTACTTCGGCTCGCTTATAACATTTACAACAATATTATGAAGCTGTTTAATTTAAGATTCATCTACTAATTAATAAATACAAGCTAAATTATTTTATTAAAATTCTACTATGTAATAATGTTAAAATTATTTGCGAAATAATTGTATATCCCGTTTTATTATTATTGTATATGTTATAAGCAGCAAGCTATATTTGAAAGTGAAGCCGGCGCGGAGCTAGCAAGTAGATTGGCAAGTTGGCACACGAGTACCTGGGTGGGTAGTGGGAGGATGTAATGATGTAATCATGACTGGAAGAGTGACTAAAGCCATCCTTTTTACGTGTTCCACTCATTCTTCTTCTTTGTAGCCTCTAGACCAGTGCTTTCAACCGGTGGGGGGGGGGGGGGATTTTAGGGTTTTCAAAAAGGGGGGGGGGAATAATATTATTTATTCAAGATCGCGTTAATACAAGAACCGATTACTTGATATTGTTTTTCCTTCCTTACTTTATGGTTCTGTACTTCTTGCCCTTCTGAGATTTGTTCTATGACTTAAGTAGACCAGCAAATCACGTTTTATGTAGACGTCAAGACATCGTCTAGTATGTGTTATTAAATTTAGCTTCCATTTTTACGTATATTCTGCCGCGGGCACTCTCCCGCTGTTTATATTTCACCTCGACAACGCAAGGTACAAGAGGAACATTATGAGATGGCATGAGAATTTACGCATACTGTGTAAGGGGGTGGGGGGGGGGAGGTGTAGGAAGAAAATAAGAAAAAGGGGGGGGGGGTGACGTTATGAACATGTGGTCAAAAAAGGTCCAAAAAAGGTTGAGAACCACTGCTCTAGACGTCAACTTGAACATATTTTTAAAACATTTAACATTTAAGCATTTAAAACATTTAAACATTTAAAACATTTTTAAAATATATGCACCACAGCAGTCGAGCGAACATTCTGTGCTGCAGCTCTAGTCATCAGGTACAGAACCGTACCGATCCCCGTCCCAGCAGTAAAAGAACCTGTAGCTTTGTACGCCAAATCAAATTGTATTTACCAATTTACATGCAGATGCGAGGCCATCTACACAGGTAGATACTGAGCGACAGTAACATTGCAGGGTTTCGGAACATATTCCGAATTGGGTGGACAAGATACTACACACAGAAGATGGTAGCCTAGGCAGGCCGACACACCGGAAAAGTCCGGCTTCATCGGTCGGGAGACACGTGCTCGAGAGTGGTCACGTCGTTGAAAGAGACAGTGCCTTCCGGGTGTTGTTCAACACACAAAGTAGTCGATTGTTAAAGTTTGCTGAAGCTATAATAATCAACCTTCGTAAGCCGTCCTTGTGCAAGCAGAAAGACATGTTAGTCAGTTTAAAATTACCGTGGTAGATAAGTGACATTACTGTGCGAATATGTGTATATTTCAACTTGAAGGATTTATCTAGTTAATTCACGTAAGTTGTGTGATTTCTGCAGTATGTACCTGACGAGATGCAGCGAAATATGCCAGGCAATAAATCGTGCAATCTATTGTTTGTGTCTTCGTTATTCAAATTGACTACTGTTTGTTTGGCACTGAATCAGTTAACCGGGTTATCATTGGATGTAACGTCATTGTCGCCCTGTCCTCTGTACGTCAACATGCCGTATATGTCATCTTCCTCTAAATGGAACATAGGGACAGCAGACAGTCATTCCGCGATTTACAAGGAGGCTTCCGTAAATGCATACAATTCTAATATACCATTTATGTGCGCAGGCACCATTACTGTTTGTGGCTTATTATGAGGGGGCTTCAAAAGTAAATCTTACATGTTTTGTTGATGTTGCTTTGGGTAAATATATTCTCGAAACGTATAGAACAAATGTATCATTTTTCGATGTGGTAACCACTGAATTCAATGCAAGTCCACCAGCGCCGATAAAGTGTTTGGATTCCTGTAGACAAAAAAAATTATCTCGGTCGCAACAAAGCATACACAATTTGTTAGAGATCTTGTTCGTGAAATTTCTGGCTTTTCTCCATATTGAAATTTTTTTTTTTTAAATTAAAAAAAAACAAATGTCAAGAGTTGTTGAAAATCCAGAAGGACAAGCGTGCACTGAAATTCTGCAAAGAGAGGTAGGGTACCCACATCAGAGGAAAGAGGAAGAGGGAGGCGATGCAGGTGTTGCAGAAGATTAGGAAGGTACGGCAGGCCAGGGAGCACAAGCAACACCAACAACAAAAACAGAAGCAGTTTGTTTCAGTAATAAAACATGTAACTGGTCAAAACAAAAACAACAACAACAACAACAACAACTACAAGAAAATACAGTGCACAGTCATTCGATAACATAGTGACAGACAGAAGACAGACAGATACAGATACAGACAGACAGATACAGATACAGACAGACAGACAGACAGACAGACAGAAGACAGACAGATACAGATACAGACAGACAGACAGACAGAAGACAGACAGATACAGATACAGACAGACAGACAGACAGAAGACAGACAGATACAGACAGACAGACAGACAGACAGACAGACAGAAGACAGACAGATACAGACAGACAGATACAGATACAGACAGACAGACAGACAGACAGAAGACAGACAGATACAGATACAGACAGACAGAAGACAGACAGATACAGATACAGACAGACAGATACAGAGACAGACAGACAGAAGACAGACAGATACAGACAGACAGACAGACAGACAGAAGACAGACAGATACAGATACAGACAGACAGATACAGACAGACAGACAGACAGACAGAAGACAGACAGATACAGACAGACAGACAGACAGAAGACAGACAGATACAGATACAGACAGACAGACAGACAGACAGAAGACAGACAGATACAGATACAGACAGACAGACAGACAGACAGACAGAAGACAGACAGATACAGATACAGACAGACAGACAGACAGACAGAAGACAGACAGATACAGATAAAGACAGACAGACAGATACAGATAAAGACAGACAGACAGACAGACAGATACAGATAAAGACAGACAGACAGATACAGATAAAGACAGACAGACAGACAGACAGATACAGATAAAGACAGACAGATACAGATACAGACAGACAGATACAGATAAAGACAGACAGACAGACAGATACAGATACAGACAGACAGACAGATACAGATAAAGACAGACAGACAGACAGACAGATACAGATAAAGACAGACAGATACAGATACAGACAGACAGATACAGATAAAGACAGACAGACAGACAGACAGATACAGATAAAGACAGACAGACAGACAGACAGACAGACAGACAGACAGACAGACATATTTTTTTTCCGCATATCCTTTACAGGACATCGCTGTCAACATCAGCATCCTTCAGCTGATTGTTGATTTCTTGGCAAGATTACGCTCAGTAGTTTGCCATTGCTTTCTGAGCGGCCGGCTTATATACCCCGTAAGTTACCGACGCGGAGAGAACCGCTACCAATTCTCACGCACGTGACGTTAGTCACGAGAATATACGGGATTACGGAGAAAGTCGTGTAACTCCTAGACCATGGAGAACGGCGATAGATAGATAGATAGATAGATAGATAGATAGATAGATAGATAGATAGATAGATAGATAGATAGATAGATAGATAGATAGATAGAGAGTACAAAGAGACATAATATACTATACATTTGAAAACAGTTTGTCGTTGTTCAAATTATGGGTTGTGTCCCTTAGATTACTTTTTGGTGCATGGAATAATAGAATAAGACCTCTGCTCTATTTTGGTGGTTTTCGGTACTGGAGGTAATGATAAACAGGGACAAACGGGGGCTTTCGTATTGCGGAGTTAGAGGTGAAATTCTTGTCACCGCAAGACGAACTACTGCGACAGCATTTGTCAAGAATGTTTTCATTAATAAAGTCAGAGGCGCGAAGACGATCAGATACCGTCGTACTTCTGACTATAAACGATGCCGACTAGCGACCACAGTGGCGCAGTGGTACGAAATGGAATATTGCGTAGCTATTAAATCCATTACATGGAAAGTCCGAATCGAAAGCTTAATGTGCGGGCGACATGAAAGGTTGAAAAATGTCGCAGTGGAAGGAAATGGAATATTGCTTGGCAAGCAAAACCATTACGAGGAAAGTCCGAATCGAAAGCTCGCTGTGTGGGTGTCATCTGCTGATGGATCTCTCCTGGTTTCCGGAGGAACAGCCCGTATTGGACGAAAGGCCTAATATACGGAAGTGAGGCTAAGCAGCCATGTGCAGGACGTGATGAATCCTTGGGTGAGCCCAGTACCAAAGCGCTATGTGTCGGCTCTGCAATTATGGAAGCCTTCTTGGATGGCAGGGAATGCCCATGGTCTGCCCAGCGTTCTCTTGAGGACTGACCGTTACTTCTCCGACTGTTCTGAATGGACCAGCTGGGATGGGGATAACACCACAACAGTGAGAATCAAACGTCCTATGAAACATCCGGGAAGGTTAACCCGGCCAACAAATGCCTGCAGATGTCGGATGTGCCGCCCGAAAGGTGCAAATATCGCAGCTCTGTGTAAACAGGCACAACGCAATTACGTCCAAAAATATTCAGGATGGACGCAGAAGAAGAAGAAGAAGAAGAAGAAGAAGAAGAAGAAGAAGAAGATGAAGAAGAAGAAGAAGAAGAAGATTACTTTTGTTTGCTGCTGCCCATTGAGATTTTGGAAACACCCATGTATTATCCGGGCCCATATGGGAAGCACAGGTCACTGTAACCTACCATGCTTGTCGTAAAAGGCGACCAAAGATGGTTGGTGTGAGACTTGCTGCCTCATTCGTAAGAAAACTTTGGCAACAATCTACCAGTTTTGAGCAAGTCTACGCAGAGCTCTACTTAAGTTGGTGGAGGGTCTATTCTCAACTGGGAGGTGACAGGCAAAATGAGACGTTTTTGGAAAATGGTTGACTGGGTCACATTAGCATCTCCAGTTGGAATAAACTAATCCCAGTGTTGCACTATTAATCCATTTACCCATTTAAATTAATTTCCCCCCTCTGTCTTGTCTCCACCTTACCGTCGTAGAAGGGTTTGAGTGTTCCAATGACTCCAAGTGCTATGCCGACGGTAACACAGCTACTGGGTCTTCCATTTCGGACAGGTCAAGCTATAGGAATCAGACCAACAGAGACACTCACACCTGCTGCCCTGCAGGTAGACTGGGGACAGTCAAATGTTAGGGAGAGCACACCCGAAAAATACTTGTCGAAATCGAATGTACTGAGCCACAGGCTTGACAAAACAGTGCAACGTGACTTAATCAATCCATGATGCCACAAATTAACATTAATCAGAATGGTGATAATCCCTTAAAGTCCCATCAGGCAGTGACAATGCCGGGCCCCCTGCCTCGAGGGGGTCCACCAAATGCTACTGGTGGTCACTTGTCCCTTGCTGTGGAGTCAAGGCACGGAGGAGTCAGGTAAGAGCTATTTACCAAACATCCCAGACACTCAACATACTACAGTGTAATGCAGAAGGAGTCTTTAACAAGAAAGTCCCCCTAACAAATCGTCTTCATAAAGATAGAATAGATGTGGTATGCATTCAAGAGACACACCTCAACACCCATCATCCGGCCACACATTTCGACCGCGAAGGACACAAAGGAGGAGTTCTAATACTTACACAAAACATAATACCTTGCAGTGAAGTATCTGTGATCTCTGACAACCAAACATAAATTATAGGTGTTGATATAATGATAAAGGATGTGGAAAATAAGAATTTACAATCTGTATATCCCAGCAGATAAGGACCTAACACTTTCAAACATGAAAATAACTGACACAAACTGCAAAATAGTCGGAGACTTGAATAGCCGTTCAGAAATATGGGGATACTCAGATACTGACAACATAGGAGATGAAATGGAGGACTGAAAAATAGAGTCTAATTTCGATCTACTTAACAAAACGGATTACACACAGAGCTTCTACTCTAGAAGATAGTTCACCACTTCTACTCCAGACTTAGATTTTCGCCCATGAGACATCTTCCACAAAAGCTATTGCAATGTGCTTGACCAATTAGCAGATAGTGACCACAGACCAATCAAGCTTGTAATGACTATGGAAGAAGAAGAAGAAGAAGAAGAAGAAGAAGAAGAAGAAGAAGAAGAAGAAGAAGAAGAAGAAGAAGAAGAAGAAGAAGAAGAAGAAGAAGAAGAAGAAGAAGAAGAAGTAGAAGAAGAAGAAAAGTTCATGCAACATAATAGGTAAATACAAAACTTGGACCGGCAATATTTCCAAACACTGCACAGTCATTAAAAATACTCTCTGTAAAAAATATTCCTGGTATTTAGAAAAAGAACACTCAGAATAAAACAGAAAGAAGAAAAATTGTCCTAAACTACATAAAAGAACAATACCCAAGTAGCAAATTGACTCATGCATATACAGATGCAGCAGTCCAAAATTCAATAGAAAATGGAGGAGGAGGAATTCTCCTAAATTTAAAAAAACATGGATCGAAAAAACAGTCAGTGGCAACTAGAAAATTCTCAAGTTACTTCAAAGCAGAGGTAGAGGCTCTGAAAACTGCTGCTAAATACTCTTCATTCATTCATTCATTCATTCAGTAGCATGTCCTTTACAGAACCTCGCTCCCATAACAACCTTCCGGAAAACCTCTCGATCATAAGCAAGATGTCCCGCGTCCGATACACCCATCTGGAGATCACCCGCCACATCCTAAACCCAAGTTCTCTTTGGCCTTCCTCTTCCTCTCTTCCCAGGCATATACCTCTCCATTATTGTTCTCTCCAAACTTTCGTGACGTTTCAAGTGACCAAAATATTTCAATTTTCTTTGTTTTATCGTCTTTAATAGCCAGCCTTCTTCAATATTGAGCTCTTGAAGTATGGATGCAGTTGTTCTTTTCTTTACCCAAGATATTCTTAGAACTCGTCTATAACATTTATATTCAAAGGCGCTGTTCAGCTTGTTTAGTAAGTGTCCAGGTCTCACAAGCGTATGTTGCAATGGGAAAGATGCATGCTCTTAAAAATCTAATTTTTGTAGTTCTGTTTGGCCCCCTCCATAATTTATTCAGTTGTTTTAGTCTTTGAAGAGCAATTGATAGTCGTCGTTCAATTTCTTTCATTGTGTCACCGTTGTTGGTAATCAATGACCCAAGATATTCACAATTTTCCACCACCTCCAATTTTTCCTCATTAACATGTATTTCTTTCTCCACAGGAGATTTATCTGTATGCATTATCTTTCTTTTTGCTATGTTAAGATATAAGTTGTGATTTTCACTATTCGATTGGGTTGAGGCTATTAGGTTTTCTATACCATTCTGTGTTGTGGATAGCAATACTGTATCATCAGCATACCGAATCTCTCGTATGTCATGACCACTAATATTTAGGGCATCATATAGCTCCCTATTTATATAATCTCTTACATTTCTCATTATATTTTCGGCGTTCAGGTTAAGCCAGGAGAGGGTACTTTAGAGCAAAATGGAATGATTATAATATATGGAGGAAACACCCAAAATAAACATGAATTAGGAACAGGATTTGTCATCAAAAAAGAGTTATGGGGGAACGTTTTAAACTTTAAAGCTTTTAATGACAGGATTAGTAAATTACGAATAAATGGTAAATGGAAAAATATAACGATGATTAATGTACATGCACCTACTGAAGAGAAAGAAGATGATATTAAAGAAGACTTTTATAATGATCTGGAAGATGTCATAGAAGAAACCCCCAAACAGGACATCCTGATTGTGCTGGGAGACTTCAATGCAAAAATAGGTAGAGAGCAAACTAATAAAAAAGTGGCCGGTATGGAAAGCCTACATAAAACTTCAAATGATAATGGATGGAGAGTCATCAACCTGGCAGAAGCCAAAGGACTGCAGATTAGCAGTACCAGACTACAAAGAAAGGATATACACAAACAAACTTGGAAATCATGTGACAAGAGAACCTATAATCAAATAGATCACATTTTAATTAACAACAGAAATTTATCAAACATACAGCAAGTCAGAAGTTATAGAGGAGCTGAGTGCCACAGTGACCACTTCCTCGTTGGAGCAAAATTTAAAATAAAACTTAATAGAGCTTTCTATACTAAATTACAAAGATTACACCCAACATATAACAGAGAAAAACTACAAGACATTACAGTCAAAGAGAAATTTACAGATGAAATCAAATGTAAACTTGAAACTCTGCAAAACCCTTTGGAGGAAAGCGTTGACCAAACTTGGTTGAACATCAAGAATACAATTCAATCTACCGCAGAAGAATGTCTCGGTGTGTTAACCACGCATAGAAAGAACAGATGGTTCAATCAAAAATGTGAAGAAGCAGTCATTAGGAAGAAGAATGCCAGACATTTATGGTTAAATAACATCAATAACATCCAAAAGGAAGAGCATTATAGAAATGAATGTAAAGAGGCTACAAAAATGGTCAGACAGCAGAAGCGAGAATATATGAGTAATATAATCAAAGATATGGAAACTAATCACCAGAAAAATGAATCCAGAAAATTTTTTAAAGAACTGAAGTCAATGAAACGAGGGCACCAACAAAACACATATGGTTTAAAAGACAAAAATGGGAATATGATAAATACCAATGAGGAAATGTGCAACACATGGAAAGAATATTTTATTGAATTACTAAATTGTGAAGCTCCAAGTAACATTTTCCCACAGGAAGAGGTTCTAACATGCGAACCACAAATTGAAGAACCTACATTTGAAGAAATCCTATATGTAATCACACGACTTAAAAACAATAAGGCAACTGGGACTGATGGAATTGCTGCTGAATTTATAAAGGCAGGTGGCCATGCATTACATCTAAAGCTATACGGACTAATAATAAAGATCTGGAGGACAGAAGAATTACCCCATGACTGGAAAGAGTCATTATTGATACCTATCTTTAAGAAAGGAGACAAGTTCCAATGTGGAAATTATAGAGGAATATCACTACTGTCCACAAGCTATAAGATACTATCCGCAGTATTACTAAATAGACTAAAACCATATTCAGAAGACATATTAGGTGACTACCAGGCGGGTTTTAGACAAAACAGATCAACAATAGATCAGATATTTATCTTACGACAAATAGCCGAGAAACATTGGGAATATAAAAGAGATCTCCATAACATTTTTGTGGATTTTAAAAAGGCTTATGATAGTGTCCATAGGAATAGTCTATGGAATGCTATGCAGGAATTTGGAATACCAAGGAAGTTAATCAACATGACCAGGCTATGCATGGAAGATACTTATAATATAGTAACATATAAAGGCAGGAAATCAGACCCCTTCCAAATAACATCTGGCTTGAAACAAGGTGATGCACTATCGCCGCTACTCTTCAATCTGGCTCTAGAGAAAGTTGTAAGGAAGGTAAAGGAGGAATGTGATATTGGAGGAACATCCAAGCTGCTTGGTTATGCAGACGATATAGATATTATAGGGCAAAGTGAACAAAAGACATTGGAAATATTGACTCACTTAAAGGAAAAAGCCCAACAGATGGGGCTGGTTATCAACCAAGATAAGACAGAATATATGGTAATTTCAAGAGACGGAATGGCTAAAAACTCTGGCCACATACAAATAGATAATATGACCATTAAAAGAACGGAAACATACAAATACCTGGGTACAATCTTCAACTGCTCCAACATCATAAGGGAAGAAATACAAACTAGAATCAACTCTGGAAATAAGATATACTATGCACTACAACATCTACTAAAATCAAAGGCGCTATCTCATAACACCAAAATCACAATATACAAAACACTGATCAGACCAGTTGTGCTGTATGGCTCTGAAACATGGAGTACAACGAAAAGAGACGAAGCCTTGTTACAAACCTTTGAGAACAAAATTTTAAGACGCATCTTTGGACCCATTAGGGATACACATAGTGGAGAGTGGAAAAGAAGAAGTAACAAAGACATTTATGATCTGTTTAAGTCCCCGCTAATCACTGGTATCATGAAGGCTAATAGACTACAATGGCTGGGGCATATAGAAAGAATGGAAGATAATAGGGAAACAAAACTCGCTTACACTCAGGAAATAAATGACCGCAGACCCCGAGGTAGACCAAGAAGGCGGTGGAGAGATAATATATATACAGATCTACAAGCACTTGGAATCAACGACTGGCAAGAGAAGGTCAACCAGAGAGACGAATGGAGACGGATTGTATTTGCAGCAAAGAACCTCAATGGCTCGGAACGCTGAAGAAGAAGAAGAAGGTTAAGCAAATAGGGGGACAGCACACATCCCTGATGGACTCCTTGCTTGATGTCAAACCAATTTGATGTCTCGCCATCTGTTCTAACCGCTGCTTGTTGGTCTAGATAGAGCATTCTTATGAGATGTTTACATGTGATGGGAAGCCCATATTCCTTATGATTTTCCAAAGTTTCTGATGCTGTACACAATCAAATGCCTTTGAATAATCCACAAAACATGGGAATATGTTTACATTAAATTCTCTGCACTTCTCTATTATCAAACGCATATTGAGAATGTGATCTCTTGTTCCTCTTCCTTGTCTAAATCCAGCTTGAACATTAATTTCTTCTTCCATTTTCTTACGAAGTCTTCCCATTATGATTTTTAATAGAATTTTACTTGCATGACTGATCAGGGCAACCGTTCCATAGTTGGTGCATAATTTCAGGTTGCTCTTTTTGGTAGGGCTCTTAATGGAGGAAAATAAGGGCTCTTAAATGCTCTTAATGGAGGAAAATAAAGAGACGAAAGTAGCTATCTTCACAGTTACAAGGTCAGCTGTCTCAAAGAGCAAATACAGCACAGAACTAGCAGACCTTAGATCAGCACTCCATGGACTATGTCAGAATGCAAATAATTTAAAAAAAAGTTTTAACACAGTGGATCCTATCAAATTGCAGTATACCTGGAAATGAAGAGGCTGACAGACTGGCAAAAGAGGGCGGACGACTAACTCAGCCTGACGTAGACATAACTTATAATGAGGCAAAGAGGTTTATCTACAGCACTTATGGAACCAAGTGGGAATCAGAGCATATAGGCCACCAGAAATATGATGCATTTTACAATCTCCACCGAAGTGAACAAGTAGCACTCTTCAGACTCCGCATAGAACATAACAGGCTGAAATACCACTTGTTCAATATCATAGAGATAGGAGATACTGATGAATGTCATAAAAATGACAGCTAGACATTTGCTGCAGGAATGCCCAAAATATGCAGAACAGAGAAAGAAATGTTGGCCCACACCTGCTTCATTTGAGGACAAGCTCTATGGCGATATCAACAAGCTTAAGTTGACTGCAGCTTACTTTAACTACATTCAGGTTGACATCTAAAGGCGCATGAAGAAGTATTTAGACTGCCACACTTCATGCCACAGGTATGTCGGTAGCAAAAGCGTCCAAGTGTCACGAAATGGAATATTGTTTGGCTAGCAAATCCATTACGTGGAAAGTCCGAATCGAAAGCTCATTGTGTCGGCATCATCAAAGGTAGAAAAAGCGTCCCAGTTGCACCAAATGGAATATTGCTTGGATAGCAAATCCATTATGTGGAAAGTCCAAATAGAAAGCTCATTGTGTGGATGTCATCTGCAGACTGCATTCTTCTGGTTTCCGGAAGAACAGCCTATGGTGAATGGAAGGCCCAATATACGGAAGTGAGGCTAAGCAGCCATGTGCAGGACGTGACGATTCCTTGGGTGAGCCCAGTACCAGAGAGCTGTATGTCGGCTCTGCATTTATGGAAGCCTCCTAGGATGGCGGGGAATGCCCATGGTCTTCCCCTGCCTTCCCCTGAGGGCTGACCGGGATGTCTTCAACTGTTCTAACTGGGCCAGCTGGGATAGGGATAACACCACAACAGCGAGAGTCAAACGTCCTACGAAACATCCGGGAAGGTAACACGGCAAAAAAAAAATGCCTGAAGAAGTCGGATGTGTCGTCCGAAAGGTTGAAATATTGCAGCTCTATTGTAAACAGGCACAACGCAATTACGTCTAAAACAACATTCCGGACGAACGAAGAAGAAGAAGAAGTAGAAATTAATTTGTGATTGTTATAGCTGTAGTGTCAATGAACTGATCTCAATTCATCATCATAATCATCATCATCATCATCATCATCATCATCATCCATCATCACCATCATCATCATCACCATCCAAAGGCTTGTCATGTGCAGACCTTTATCCCCGCAATAAAAAAGCTAGTTGAAAGTCTGCACAAGACGTCGCAATTCACCCCATTTGTGTGTTGTTGTTGTTGTCGTTGTTCGTTCGTTTCTAGGCAATTTTAAGTTCAGTGGCTTGCCATTGACATTGTGCAGATAATGTATTGACCGACTCCTGCGCTCATCATCTGCTAAGTGAGGGCAAGTCGGGCCATTTCTTCCGCCGTGCATTTAGGCCTACAAAATGTCATGGTTCTAACACTTCACAGACACATAGTATAGCAGATTCCAGCTAAGGAACGTCTTGTAAGTGTCCCATTGCTGTCTCAACGGCCGACGCTCATAGCTCTGCCATAATCAACACAAAGCGATCTGCTTCCAAATTGTGTGCAGCTTATTCCGTACACTGGTGTGTTGAGATTGTAAAACTGCATTCACTACCTCTAAGTAAGAAGTGAAGGTCAGCACTGTCAAATGGACAGAGCGCTTGTTCTTAAACATCCGGTGTGTTGATGCCGAGGTAGCTTGTTCAATCCCTGCACCGCTACGTTGGACTAAATTGTTGACTTCTCGTCCATGACTTAGGGACGGAAATTACAAGTGCCTCTGAAGTCGGAATGGGTTCGCCTGATGTATTTCGTTCAACAAAGGCTGCGCCTTTAGAAAACAGTAGGACTCGTTATATAGCGAAGTGGTCAAGCGTCCACCTCACGCTCCGAAAGGCGTGGTTTCCATTTCTGATTCGGCCATTCAGTTCATGAGTGACTGGAGGTCGTTCGCTAGAGCTACGGAGTTCGTGCTCTGTGCGGCGACTTCAGCAGGGCGGTCAGCGTAAAGAAACTGACTCATGAGGGATAAAAACGATTCAGTGAAGTTGATTTTCTTGCCTTTAAACCTCCTTTTAAAGACACTACCAAGCTCTGTGCAATTCACAAAAACCTCACATGGGAAACAAATAAACAAAAGGATAGTCATCAGCAAAGTTGGCAACCACCTCACTGGAAAGACTGCAGCAAACATCCTTCGACAGTGATTCCACTTCCATAGCACCTGCACTTGAACGTTCTGTAAAGGGGAGAAACCTATACTTTACGTCCCCTATTCAAGGACGAGAAGTCAAAACTTTAGTTCATCAGACCGGTGTGGGGTTTGAACCAGCTAACTCAGCATCAGCTCACCGGATGTTTAAGAAGAAGCGCGCCTATCGGTGCGGCCATGCTGACCCCTAAATCACGTACAATCTGCACTCGTGTTACAATTCCAGTTCCAGCTGTAGAAAAAAAAACAAACTTTCCACCCGTTCAACTAGCCTCTGTGGCGTTAGTTATATTTGTGGTGGTTCATGGTGCAGGTTAAGTTTCTCTCGGTTTCTGGGCCAGTGTTAGCTGGCTTATCGATTTTGAAGAGTTTACGCCTGTGACGTCAGCGAGGGGATTGGCCGGCGAGATCTCCTTAGTGTTCGTCTCTTCCTTTGGCTCCCTTTGTCAGTGTTGATTCCTTGTACATCTTGCTTAATTGGATGCAGTCCTTATAATTACTCTTTTCTTGGTTTTATGACTATACTTTTTTGCCTTAACATCTTGTTGAACTCAGCATCCATTTTTCCATCTTCTGCCTGCGTGCTTTCTCGGCTTTGTCTTTGCTCGGGTTAAATTCAGATGTGTCGGATTCCTCCTTTTGGCTTTCTTCAGGCTTGAGGTTTCACCTTGGTATTTTGTAGCTTCGCTCCAGTTTGCGGCTCCTCTGCGGTCTTTTGCATGGCTTCTGCATGTTTGTTTTGGACTAGTTCCCTTTCGACCTATAGCAGTGTCTTTCAGTCTTCATTGTTTTTAGAATTTCTACATTTTCCCTTTTAATCTGTTCCATGAGTCCCACCTCTTGCTTGATGCTGTGCTGAATCTCCTTCATGTCAGCCAGTAGTTGTACGTTGGCTCTGGTTGGTGTTATTAGTGCCTTGATTTGCTTCTTCAGCTCCTCGATCTGTCCTTGGACCTGACCTTTTACATCTTGGGAGATGCATGTGGCTGTCTCGCACCTCCGCCGTGCTTCCTTGAATGAAGTGTTTGTGATTATGGCGGTCTTTAGGACGTCTCTGTGCCTTTGGAGGTGCTTGCCATAGCAGTTGTGTTTGTGTGTGTGTGCGCGCGTTTACATGCACTATGCCATAAATGTCATAATATAACTGTATATATGTATGTATTTGCTTTGTTCACACATGTGACACCTAACACTAACAAACGGCAACGCTCTGTAATATACACAAACAAATGAAACACACATTACACCTTGTAAATATACATTGATTTGTATGAAATAAACGTTAAAAAAAAATTTAAAAAAATAAAAAATTATTCGTTTGTAACTAAAAGATGCACCACAATTAAAAAAAAAAAAAAAAAAAAGCAGTTGGGTTTTCGGAAGTCCTTGTCCTGCTTGGCTAGCGGACATTCCTTCAATGCATGGTGTTCGGCGCAGTATCGGCAGATCTCTGTCTTGTTGCGGCATGCTGTTCTGCTGTGGCCAGCCCTCTGGTACCTTGAGCATTTAGTGATTCTCGGGATGAATCTTTTAGGCTGTTGTACTGTCTTGTTTATCGAAACTTGGCTTCGTATCTCGCTGCCCCCTGTTGTCACCACCGCTAAAGTCGTAGGCATCTTGGAGTAGGTTAGAAGCCGCTCCGCCCTCAAGATTCGGGTGTGGAGATTTTTCTGTTGTAGCTGCTTCAGACAACCCACCTGATCGTCTGTGAGTCGGTGTTTCCGACTCTGGTGTCTTTCTCCTCACTCTTCTTCTCAGCTGTCTTGGTCCTTGTCTGTGGTGGGTTTGTAGTCGGTCTTCCTCGTGGTAGCTTCATTTGAGGTTACTGTAGGCTCTGGTTCTTTGCTGCAGCTCGCAGGCAGGTTCTCTCCTCTCGGCTTCTTTAAGGTCTTGGCGGTCCCCACGCCGCTCCTCAGCAAATCCCGCAGCGTGTAGCGGCTAACGACGCCAGTTCTGTGTTGGTTTATCAATCTTCTTTGGCTTCCTGCGTAGTGTTCTTGTTTGGCCACCCCTCTTTTAATTTGCTGCTCTCGCAGTCTGGCCATTGTTGTAGATTCACAGTCATCACTTGGTTCTTGCAAAAGTCTCACTTCTCGTAGAGCATTCAGAATGTCAGCCTGGTCCATGGCGCGTCCGCCCTCAACAGTAGCCTCACCTGCGAGCTTGTCAGCCCGCTCATTTCCTTGTACTCCCGCATGCCCTGGCACGAAGATGAAACTAATCTTTGCCAGCCGAGACCGCTTCAGAGGCAGCAACCATTCTCTTCGGATCGACCCCTCCTCTATCCTCTTGATCATGTTCATTGAGTCGCTAAGGAAACAAGCCCTAGTGAATGTCTGTGTCTCGAGCCATGTTATTGCTTTACTTACTGCCATGACTTCCATGGTCAGGCTACTTGTGGTTTCAGTGAAAGCACCAGAGTCCTCCTTCACAATTCTCCCTCCGGCCCGAGCTGTAAAGGCCCATGAGCTTCTCACATGTCGGATGACCGACCCATCTGTGTAGATGACCGCGTCACTGTCTAGCGAATTCTCGAAAATCAACGCTTGTACTTCAGCCTCAACAGCAGCCGGATTTTCTTGTCTGCATTTTCTATCTAGTTGGATGCAAACTGAAAAGGATGTGCAGAAGTCTGTTGGCACTTGCACCCACTCCTCGCCAGGTTCTAAGTCCTCAAGTGAACACACCTGTTGAAGAATGTCCTCGGCTTGACCCATCCACGACCGTCCTCTTTTTAACCTGCTGCCCTTCACCTTCCTAATTTCACTATGCAGTGGATGTTGTGTGTTTGCGTTAATTCTGAGGTAGGCGCGTGCCCTGCAAACTTGCATTCTCTCTTCAATGGTTGGAAAATCAAGAAGGTAGCGCATCGCCCTGCATGCTGTATCTCTTGTACATCCAAGAATAATGCGCATAGCTTCATTCTGTATCCTTTCCATCCTTTCTATCTGCTTATGGCTGACAGTCAGGATTGCCATTGCATACTCCAAAACAGACATGACCAGCCCCTCGTACAGAAGACATAGATGGCGCTGCTCACAGTTTGCTGCCGCCATCACCCGCATCGCTGCCAAACCCCGCTTGGCATGAGTCAGAGTAATTGTCTCTATTCACTGTTCTGCATTTGTTGGACACTGGCAGCAAATGTGTAACTGTTATTTTTACCAGTTATACGGTTAATTCATCGCATTCTTATATCTTTAGTTTATTAAGCGAGTGGTACATCAGCCTGCCAAGTCCTCTGTGGAGTCTGAAGATAGCTTCTTGTTCACTTCTATCCAGTTAGTGATATATAAGCAGAACTTCGCTCCCATAACAACCATCCGGAAAACTCGGTCATAATCAAGATGTTCAGCGTCCGATACACCTATCTGGAGGTCATCTGCCACATCCTGCACCTATCTTCTCTTTGACCTGCCTCTTCCTCTCCTCCTGGGCATATACCCTTCAATGATTGTTCTCTTCAAATTTTCATAACTTTTGAAGTGACCAAAAATTTTTAGTTATCTTTGTTTTAACGTCTTTAGTAGCTAACCTTCTTCGATATTCAGTTCTTGTCGTATACATGCACTTGTTCTTTTCTGTATCCAAGATATTATTAGAACACGCCTATAACATTGACATTCAAATTCATTTATGAGTTGTTCAGTCAGCTTGGTTAGCAAGTGTCCAGGTCTCACAGGCGTATGTTGCAATGGGAAAGATGCATGCTCTCTCAAAGAACTAATATTTGTAGCTCTATCTGTCTGTCCCAGTCCACAGTTTATTCAAGTGTTTTAAACTCAGGCGTAGTCCATATACATGCTACTACTTCTATTAGCACTGGACTAATTTTTGCGTATGAGTTAGCTTTCCATATTACCAGTGTTCCTCGCCATCAGGCGAACCCACTCCGACTTCAGAGGTACTTGTAATTTACGTCCCCAAGTCAAGGACGAGAAGTCAGCATTTTAGTCCAAGATGTAGGGGTTGAACCCGCTATCTCGGCATCAGTATGCAGGATGTTTAAGAACAAGCGCTCTCATCCATTCTGCCACGCTTACCCCCTCTAATGTCCACCTGGTTCTATAGGACCGTCTGATACACTTCTCGCTCTTCGCATTGACAAGTCTGTGAGGGTAAAAGCGCGGGCAGCTGCTCTTGTGGCTGACTCAATCACAAGACTTTCATTCTGAGCCGGTGATGGACCCTGCTATAACTTCTCCTTGAGGTTGAACGGGGTAGGGGTTATGGTAAAATCGAATAGGATGTCTGTACTAGAGAAGTAGATTCCACCCACCTTTGTCAATCTGCCAAATTCTTAATTTCCATGTGCCTTGCACTGTGATGGGATAAAGTGCACAATACCCCTTTTAGAAGACCTTTGGTAAAGCCCAGGCTCCTAGATATGATAATTTTACACTGTTTTGGTTGTTCAGCGTTGACACAACTGAGTTCACATATGTAAAGAGAGCATAGTGTTTATTTTTCTCTGTCAGCTACATTTCTGTTCAGTTTTCAATGCATCGATCTCTACTCTGAAGTTAATTGTGAAATGTCCGGTTGCCGATGTCTGTGTTTTCTTTGCTAAGATTCGAGAGAATACGCCCACTTCCATCTTTGTTGTTGTTGTTGTTGTTGTTGTTATATATGCATGGGTCCAGGAGCTTCTTGTATAAAGTGCTTCAATATCGTTAATGGAGGTGAGGGGTTCCTCCCCTCCCCCTTTCTGCTTCATTCTGTGTGTTTTTTTTTCTTAATACCTTCCAACGTCTCAGGTAGGTGCTTTGAACTCCATACTTAACACCCTCGTTCGTTGTGCATGGGTTTTATTATTGATATGTAAAGTATAAGATCTGTCGTAATCTTTATTTACTGACAAACATTGTTTCGCTTTAATCTTTCCATTCTAAGACCATTAACACTTAGATACACGAGGTGGTATGTCAATCTTCTTAATTTTTCTGCTCGCTGCTGGGCTCCGATATATCTTATTTCCTGTATTGGTGGTAGACATTTGATCTTTTTAAGTTTGTTTATAAGCATTATCTTCATGCCTAAAGTTATGATCTCCATTCCTCTAATTATTTTGTCATCATAAAGCGAAAACGTTGCGATGTTTGGCCACGCCTGTGACTCAAGACATCCCACTTCGACAAACAATTCCACTACACGATTAAAGTATGTAAATTATGCAGTCAGGGTATATGGTGCTAACACCATATTTTTATAGACCAATAGACACTCAAATTGTGATAATGTCAACATCAGGCCGGCTGTATTTACTTCCCAGCACATTTCATGATAGCCATTTTAGGCGGCGTCGATCTGGGCGCACAGAACACGTGACAACAAATATCCCCGCCTCTACTTTATCGCGGCTCCTAATTCCACCACACGTCTAGTGGTTATTCCATAAATCACATAGATTTCCCATGGAAACCAATTCTGGTCACACAGAAAGTGATTGTTCAATGTTATTTGTACACGTTTGTTTAGATAACGTCACGCCATTAAGGGAGACACTGTGGGAAATACACCTGTTTTGTTTTATGAAAGTCCTGCTGCGGAGGTTTGTTGTACGTGGAGTCACATCATATTCGATCCGGGACATGCGAGAGTTGAGAAAAATGAACGAGCGGATAAACTCCCGGGCTCTGCATCCTCTGCAGATGGCCAGCCCAAGGATCATGCCGATGTTGTTTACTTATTCAATGCCAAAGAATAATCTTATATCGCTAAATGCGACCTCCCATTTGGACAGAAGGATGATATTTCGCCAATCTAGGGTCATCGTGTTATTTACGTTGTTTCGTGGTGTCCTCCGCAATTTCAAAGCTCAGTGAACGGAAATTGACTACTGTTTGTTTGGCGCTGAATCAGTTAACCGGGTTATCATTGGATGTAACGTCATTGTCGCCCTGTCCTCTGTACGCCAACATGCCGTATATGTCATCTTCCTCTAAATGGAACATAGGGACAGCAGACAGTCATTCCGCGATTTACAAGGAGGCTTCCGTAAATGCATACAATTCTAATATACCATTTAAGTGCGCAGGCACCATACATTACTGTTTGTGGCTTATTATGAGGGGGCTTCAAAAGTAAATCTTACATGTTTTGTTGATGTTGCTTTGGGTAAATATATTCTCGAAACGTATAGAACAAATGTATCATTTTTCGATGTGGTAACCACTGAATTCAATGCAAGTCCACCAGCGCCGATAAAGTGTTTGGATTCCTGTAGACAAAAAAAATTATACATACAACAAAACAACAAAACATACACAATTTGTTAGAGATCTTGTTCGTGAAATTTCTGGCTTTTCTCCATATTTAAATTTTTTTTTAAAATTTCAACAAAAAAAATGTCAAGAGTTGTTGAAAATCCAGAAGGACAAGCGTTCACTGAAATTCTGTAAAGAGAGGTAGGGTACCCACATCAGAGGAAAGAGGAAGAGGGAGGCGATGCAGGTGTTGCAGAAGATTAGGAAGGCACGGCAAGCCAGGGAGCACACGCAACACCAACAACAAAAACAGAAGCAGTTTGTTTCAGTAATAAAACATGTAACTGGTCAAAACAACAACAACAATAACAACAACACAAAAAAAAAGGAAAATACAGTGCACTGTCAAAAGATAACATAGTGACAGACAGACAGACAGACAGACAGACAGACAGACAGACAGATAGATTTTTTTCCCGCATATCCTTTACAGGACATCGCTGTCAACATCAGCATCCTTCAGCTGATTGTTGATTTCTTGGCAAGATTACGCTCAGTAATTTGCCATTGCTTTCTGAGCGGCCGGCTCACATACCCCGTAAGTTACCGACGCGGAGAGAACCGCTACCAATTCTCACGCACGGCACGTTAGTCACGAGAGTATACGGGATTACGGAGACAGTCGTGTAAACCCTAGACCAGAGAGAATGGCGATAGATAGATAGATAGATAGATAGATGGATAGATAGATAGATAGATAGATAGATAGATAGATAGATAGATAGATAGATAGATATAGTACAAAGAGACATAATATACTATACATTTGAAAACAGTTTGTCGTTGTTCAAATTATGGGTTGTGTCCCTTAGATTACTTTTTGGTGCATGGAATAATGGAATAAGACCTGTTCCCCCGGGAAGGTTAACCCGGTCAACAAATGCCCGCAGAAGTCGGATGTGTCGGCCTAACGGCGGCAAGAACGCAGCTCTGCTGTAAACAGGCACAACGCAATCACATCCGAAAAAAAAACTCCGGATGAACGCAGAAGAAGAAGAAGGAGAAGACCTGTTCTATTTTGGTGGTTTTCGGTACTGGAGGTAATGATAAACAGGGACAAACGGGGGCTTTCGTATTGCGGAGTTAGAGGTGAAATTCTTGTCACCGCAAGACGAACTACTGCGACAGCACTTGTCAAGAATGTTTTCATTAATAAAGTCAGAGGCGCGAAGACGATCAGATACCGTCGTACTTCTGACCATAAACGATGCCGACTAGCGACCACAGTGGCGCAGTGGTACGAAATGGAATATTGCGTAGCTATTAAATCCATTACGTGGAAAGTCCGAATCGAAAGCTTAATGTGCGGGCGACATGAAAGGTTGAAAAATGTCGCAGTGGAAGGAAATGGAATATTGCTTGGCAAGCAAAACCATTACGAGGAAAGTCCGAATCGAAAGCTCGCTGTGTGGGTGTCATCTGCTGATGGATCTCTCCTGGTTTCCGGAGGAACAGCCCGTATTGGACGAAAGGCCTAATATACGGAAGTGAGGCTAAGCAGCCATGTGCAGGACGTGATGAATCCTTGGGTGAGCCCAGTACCAAAGCGCTATGTGTCGGCTCTGCAATTATGGAAGCCTTCTTGGATGGCAGGGAATGCCCATGGTCTGCCCAGCGTTCTCTTGAGGACTGACCGTTACTTCTCCGACTGTTCTGAATGGACCAGCTGGGATGGGGATAACACCACAACAGTGAGAATCAAACGTCCTATGAAACATCCGGGAAGGTTAACCCGGCCAACAAATGCCTGCAGATGTCGGATGTGCCGCCCGAAAGGTGCAAATGTCGCAACTCTGCTATAAACAGGCACAACGCAATTACGTCCAAAAATATTCAGGATGGACGCAGAAGAAGAAGAAGGAGAAGAAGAAGGAGAAGAAGAAGAAGAAGAAGAAGAAGAAGAAGAAGAAGAAGAAGAAGAAGAAGAAGAAGATTACTTTTGTTTGCTGCTGCCCATTGAGATTTTGGAAACACCCATGTATTATCCGGGCCCATATGGGAAGCACAGGTCACTGTAACCTACCATGCATGTCGTAAAAGGCGACCAAAGATGGTTGGTGTGAGACTTGCTGCCTCATTCGTAAGAAAACTTTGGCAACAATCTACCAGTCTTGAGCAAGTCTACAAAGAGCTCTACTTAAGCTGGTGGAGGGTCTATTCTCAACTGGGAGGTGACAGGCAGAATGAGACGCTATTGGAAAAGGGTTGGCTGGGTTACATTAGCATCTCCAGTTGGGATAAACTAATCCCAGTGTTGCACTATTAATCCATGTACCCATTTACATTAATTTCCCCCCTCTGTCTTGTCTCCACCTTACCGTCGTAGAGGGGTTTGAGTGTTCCAATGACTCCAAGTGCTATGCCGACGGTAACACAGCTACTGGGTCTTCCACAGGTCTTCGGACAGATCAAGCTATAGGAATCAGACCAAGACACACACACACACACACACACACACACACACACACACACACCTACCTGCTGCCCTGCAGATAGACTGGGGACAGTCAAATGTTAGGGAGCGCATACCCGAAAAATGCTTGTCGAAATCGGATGTCTGAGCCAAAGGCTTGATAAAACAGTGTAACGTGACTTAATCAATCCATGATGCCACAAATTAAAATTAATCAGAATGGTAATAATCCCGTAAAGTCCCATCAGGCAGTGACAGTGCCGGGCCCCCTGCCTCGAGGGGGTCCACCAAATGCTACTGGTGGGCACTTGTCACTTGCTGTGGTGTCGAGGCACGGAGGAGTCAGGTAAGAGCTATTTACCAAACACCCCGGAAACTCAACATACTAAAGTGGAATGACGAAGGAGTTTTTAACAAGAAAGTCCCCCTAACAAATTGTCCTCATAAAGATAGAATAGATGTGGCATGCATCCAAGAGACACACCTCAACACCCATCACAGATTCTCAGTCAAAGGATACCCGGCCACACATTTAGACCGCAAAGGACACAAAGGAGGAGTTCTAATACTTACACAAAACATAATACCTTGCAGTGAAGTATCTGTGATCTCTGACAACCAAACATAAATTATAGGTGTTGATATAATGATAAAGGACGTGGAAAATAAGAATTTACAATCTGAATAGCCCAGCAGATAAGGACCTAACACTTTCAAACATGAAAATAACTGACACAAACTGCATTATTGTCGGAGACTTTAATAGCCGTTCAGAAAGATGGGGATACCCAGATACTGACAACAGAGGAGATGAAATGTAAGACTGGAAAATAGAGTCTAATTTCAATCTACTTAACAAAACGGATTACACACCGAGCTTCTACTCCAGAAGATGGTTTACCACTTCTACTCCAGACTTAGCTTTTCGCCCATGAGACATCCTCCACAAAAGCTATTGCAATGTGCTTGACCAATTAGCAGATAGTGACCACAGACCAATCAAGCTTGTAATGACTATGGAAGAAGAAGAAGAAGAAGAAGAAGAAGAAGAAGAAGAAGAAGAAGAAGAAAATTTCATGCAACATAATAGGTAAATACAAAATTTGGACCGGCAATATTTCCAAACACTGCACAGTCATTAAAAATACTCTCTGTAAAAAATATTCCTGGTATTTAGAAAAAGAACACTCAGAATAAAACAGAAAGAAGAAAAATTGTCCTAAACTACATAAAAGAACAATACCCAGGTAGCAAATGGACTCATGCATATACAGATGCAGCAGCCCAAAATTCAATAGAAAATGGAGGAGGAATTCTCCTAAATTTAAAAAAAAACATGGATCGAAAAAACAGTCAGTGGCAACTAGAAAATTCTCAAGTTACTTCAAAGCAGAGGTAGAGGCTCTGAAAACTGCTGCTAAATACTCTTCATTCATTCATTCATTCATTCATTCATTCATTCATTCAGTAGCATGTCCTTTACAGAACCTCGCTCCCATAACAACCTTCCGGAAAACCTCTCGATCATAAGCAAGATGTCCCGCGTCCGATACACCCATCTGGAGATCACCCGCCACATCCTAAACCCATCTTCTCTTTGGCCTTCCTCTTCCTCTCTTCCCAGGCATATACCCCTCCATTATTGTTCTCTCCAAACTTTCGTGACGTTTCAAGTGACCAAAATATTTCAATTTTCTTTGTTTTATCGTCTTTAATAGCCAGCCTTCTTCAATATTGAGCTCTTGAAGTATGGATGCAGTTGTTCTTTTCTTTACCCAAGATATTCTTAGAACTCGTCTATAACATTTATATTCAAAGGCGCTGTTCAGCTTGTTTAGTAAGTGTCCAGGTCTCACAAGCGTATGTTGCAATGGGAAAGATGCATGCTCTTAAAAATCTAATTTTTGTAGTTCTGTTTGTCCCCCTCCATAATTTATTCAGTTGTTTTAGTCTTTGAAGAGCAATTGATAGTCGTCGTTCAATTTCTTTCATTGTGTCACCGTTGTTGGTAATCAATGACCCAAGATATTCACAATTTTCCACCACCTCCAATTTTTCCTCATTAACATGTATTTCTTTCTCCACAGGAGATTTATCTGTATGCATTATCTTTCTTTTTGCTATGTTAAGATATAAGTTGTGATTTTCACTATTCGATTGGGTTGAGGCTATTAGGTTTTCTATACCATTCTGTGCTGTGGATAGCAATACTGTATCATCAGCATACCGAAATCTCAGGTATGTCATGATCACTAATATTTAGGGCATCATATAGCTCCCTATTTATATAATCTCTTACATTTCTCATTATATTTTCGGCGTTCAGGTTAAGCTAGGAGAGGGTACTTTAGAGCAAAATGGAATGATTATAATATATGGAGGAAACACCCAAAATAAACATGAATTAGGAACAGGATTTGTCATCAAAAAAGAGTTATGGGGGAACGTTTTAAACTTTAAAGCTTTTAATGACAGGATTAGTAAATTACGAATAAATGGTAAATGGAAAAAATATAACGATAATTAATGTACATGCACCTACTGAAGAGAAAGAAGATGATATTAAAGAAGACTTTTATAATGATCTGGAAGATGTCATAGAAGAAACCCCCAAACAGGACATCCTGATTGTGCTGGGAGACTTCAATGCAAAAATAGGTAGAGAGCAAACTAATAAAAAAGTGGCCGGTATGGAATGCCTACATACAACTTCAAATGATAATGGATGGAGAGTCATCAACCTGGCAGAAGCCAAAGGACTGCAGATTAGCAGTACCAGACTACAAAGAAAGGATATACACAAACAAACTTGGAAATCATGTGACAAGAGAACCTATAATCAAATAGATCACATTTTAATTAACAACAGAAATGCATCAAACATACAGCAAGTCAGAAGTTATAGAGGAGCTGAGTGCCACAGTGACCACTTCCTCGTTGGAGCAAAATTTAAAATAAAACTTAATAGAGCTTTCTATACTAAATTACAAAGATTACACCCAACATATAACAGAGAAAAACTACAAGACATTACAGTCAAAGAGAAATTTACAGATGAAATAAAATGTAAACTTGAAACTCTGCAAAACCCTTTGGAGGAAAGCGTTGACCAAACTTGGTTGAACATCAAGAATACAATTCAATCTACCGCAGAAGAATGTCTCGGTGTGTTAACCACGCATAGAAAGAACAGATGGTTCAATCAAAAATGTGAAGAAGCAGTCATTAGGAAGAAGAATGCCAGACATGTATGGTTAAATGACATCAATAACATCCAAAAGGAAGAGCATTATAGAAATGAATGTAAAGAGGCTACAAAAATAGTCAGACAGCAGAAGCGAGAATATATGAGTAATATAATCAAAGATATGGAAACTAATCACCAGAAAAATGAATCCAGAAAATTTTTTAAAGAACTGAAGTCAATGAAACGAGGGCACCAACAAAACACATATGGTTTAAAAGACAAAATGGGAATATGATAAATACCAATGAGGAAATGTGCAACACATGGAAAGAATATTTTATTGAATTACTAAATTGTGAAGCTCCAAGTAACATTTTCCCACAGGAAGAGGTTCCAACATGCGAACCACAAATTGAAGAACCTACATTTGAAGAAATCCTATATGTAATCACACGACTTAAAAACAATAAGGCAACTGGGACTGATGGAATTGCTGCTGAATTTATAAAGGCAGGTGGCCATGCATTACATCTAAAGCTATACGAACTAATAATAAAGATCTGGAGGACAGAAGAATTACCCCATGACTGGAAAGAGTCATTATTGATACCTATCTTTAAGAAAGGAGACAAGTTCCAATGTGGAAATTATAGAGGAATATCACTACTGTCCACAAGCTATAAGATACTATCCGCAGTATTACTAAATAGACTAAAACCATATTCAGAAGACATATTAGGTGACTACCAGGCGGGTTTTAGACAAAACAGATCAACAATAGATCAGATATTTATCTTACGACAAATAGCCGAGAAACATCGGGAATATAAAAGAGATCTCCATAACATTTTTGTGGATTTTAAAAAGGCTTATGATAGTGTCCATAGGAATAGTCTATGGAATGCTATGCAGGAATTTGGAATACCAAATCAACATGACCAGGCTATGCATGGAAGATACTTATAATATAGTAACATATAAAGGCAGGAAATCAGACCCCTTCCAAATAACATTTGGCTTGAAACAAGGTGATGCACTATCGCCGCTACTCTTCAATCTGGCTCTAGAGAAAGTTGTAAGGAAGGTAAAGGAGGAATGTGATATTGGAGGAACATCCAAGCTGCTTGGTTATGCAGATGATATAGATATTATAGGGCAAAGTGAACAAAAGACATTGGAAATATTGACTCACTTAAAGGAAAAAGCCCAACAGATGGGGCTGGTTATCAACCAAGATAAGACAGAATATATGGTAATTTCAAGAGACGGAATGGCTAAAAACTCTGGCCACATACAAATAGATAATATGACCATTAAAAGAACGGAAACATACAAATATCTGGGTACAATCTTCAACTGCTCCAACATCATAAGGGAAGAAATACAAACTAGAATCAACTCTGGAAATAAGATATACTATGCACTACAACATCTACTAAAATCAAAGGCGCTATCTCATAACACCAAAATCACAATATACAAAACACTGATCAGACCAGTTGTGCTGTATGGCTCTGAAACCTGGAGTACAACGAAAAGAGACGAAGCCTTGTTACAAACTTTTGAGAACAAAATTTTAAGACGCATCTTTGGACCCATTAGGGATACACATAGTGGAGAGTGGAAAAGAAGAAGTAACAAAGACATTTATGATCTGTTTAAGTCCCCGCTAATCACTGGTATCATGAAGGCTAATAGACTACAATGGCTGGGGCATATAGAAAGAATGGAAGATAATAGGGAAACAAAACTCGCTTACACTCAGGAAATAAATGACCGCAGACCCCGAGGTAGACCAAGAAGGCGGTGGAGAGATAATATATATACAGATCTACAAGCACTTGGAATCAACGACTGGCAAGAGAAGGTCAACCAGAGAGACGAATGGAGACGGATTGTATTTGCAGCAAAGAACCTCAATGGCTCGGAACGCTGAAGAAGAAGAAGAAGGTTAAGCAAATAGGGGGACAGCACACATCCCTGATGGACTCCTTGCTTGATGTCAAACCAATTTGATGTCTCGCCATCTGTTCTAACCGCTGCTTGTTGGTCTAGATAGAGCATTCTTATGAGATGTTTACATGTGATGGGAAGCCCATATTCCTTATGATTTTCCAAAGTTTCTGATGCTGTACACAATCAAATGCCTTTGAATAATCCACAAAACATGGGAATATGTTTACATTAAATTCTCTGCACTTCTCTATTATTAAACGCATATTGAGAATGTGATCTCTTGTTCCTCTTCCTTGTCTAAATCCAGCTTGAACATTAATTTCTTCTTCCATTTTCTTACGAAGTCTTCCCATTATGATTTTTAATAGAATTTTACTTGCATGACTGATCAGGGCAACCGTTCCATAGTTGGTGCATAATTTCAGGTTGCTCTTTTTGGTAGGGCTCTTAATGGAGGAAAATAAGGGCTCTTAAATGCTCTTAATGGAGGAAAATAAAGAGACGAAAGTAGCTATCTTCACAGTTACAAGGTCAGCTGTCTCAAAGAGCAAATACAGCACAGAACTAGCAGACCTTAGATCAGCACTCCATGGACTATGTCAGAATGCAAATAATTTAAAAAAAAGTTTTAACACAGTGGATCCTATCAAATTGCAGTATACCTGGAAATGAAGAGGCTGACAGACTGGCAAAAGAGGGCGGACGACTAACTCAGCCTGACGTAGACATAACTTATAATGAGGCAAAGAGGTTTATCTACAGCACTTATGGAACCAAGTGGGAATCAGAGCATATAGGCCACCAGAAATATGATGCATTTTACAATCTCCACCGAAGTGAACAAGTAGCACTCTTCAGACTCCGCATAGAACATAACAGGCTGAAATACCACTTGTTCAATATCATAGAGATAGGAGATACTGATGAATGTCATAAAAATGACAGCTAGACATTTGCTGCAGGAATGCCCAAAATATGCAGAACAGAGAAAGAAATGTTGGCCCACACCTGCTTCATTTGAGGACAAGCTCTATGGAGATATCAACAAGCTTAAGTTGACTGCAGCTTACTTTAACTACATTCAGGTTGACATCTAAAGGCGCACGAAGAAGTATTTAGACTGCCACATTTCATGCCACAGGTATGTCGGTAGCAAAAGCGTCCAAGTGTCACGAAATGGAATATTGTTTGGCTAGCAAATCCATTACGTGGAAAGTCCGAATCGAAAGCTCATTGTGTCGGCATCATCAAAGGTAGAAAAAGCGTCCCGGTTGCACCAAATGAAATATTGCTTGGATAGCAAATCCATTACATGGAAAGTCCGAATAGAAAGCTCACTGTGTGGATGTCATCTGCAGACTGCATTCTTCTGGTTTCCGGAAGAACAGCCTATTGTGGATAGAAGGTCCAGTATACAGAAGTGAGGCTAAGCAGCCATGTGCAGGACGTGACGATTCCTTGGGTGAGCCCAGTACCAGAGCGCTGTATGTCGGCTCTGCATTTATGGAAGCCTCCTAGGATGGCGGGGAATGCCCATGGTCTTCCCCTGCCTTCCCTTGAGGGCTGACCGGGATGTCTTCAACTGTTCTAACTGGGCCAGCTGGGATAGGGATAACACCACAACAGCGAGAGTCAAACGTCCTACGAAACATCCGGGAAGGTAACACGGCAAAAAAAAAAAATGCCTGAAGAAGTCGGATGTGTCGGCCGAAAGGTTGAAATATTGCAGCTCTATTGTAAACAGGCACAACGCAATTACGTCTAAAACAACATTCCGGACGAACGAAGAAGAAGAAGAAGTAGAAATTAATTTGTGATTGTTATAGCTGTAGTGTCAATGAACTGATCTCAATTCATCATCATAATCATCATCATCATCATCATCATCATCATCATCCATCATCACCATCATCATCATCACCATCCAAAGGCTTGTCATGTGCAGACCTTTATCCCCGCAATAAAAAAGCTAGTTGAAAGTCTGCACAAGACGTCGCAATCAACCCCATTTGTGTGTTGTTGTTGTTGTTGTCGTCGTTCGTTCGTTTCTAGGCAATTTTAAGTTCAGTGGCTTGCCATTGACATTGTGCAGATAATGTATTGACCGACTCCTGCGCTCATCATCTGCTAAGTGAGGGCAAGTCGGGCCATTTCTTCCGCCGTGCATTTAGGCCTACAAAATGTCATGGTTCTAACACTTCACAGACACATAGTATAGCAGATTCCAGCTAAGGAACGTCTTGTAAGTGTCCCATTGCTGTCTCAACGGCCGACGCTCATAGCTCTGCGATAATCAACACAAAGCGATCTGCTTCCAAATTGTGTGCAGCTTATTCCGTACACTGGTGTGTTGAGATTGTAAAACTGCATTCACTACCTCTAAGTAAGAAGTGAAGGTCAGCACTGTCAAATGGACAGAGCGCTTGTTCTTAAACATCCGGTGTGTTGATGCCGAGGTAGCTTGTTCAATCCCTGCACCGCTACGTTGGACTAAATTGTTGACTTCTCGTCCATGACTTAGGGATGGAAATTACAAGTGCCTCTGAAGTCGGAATGGGTTCGCCTGATGTATTTCGTTCAACAAAGGCTGCGCCTTTAGAAAACAGTCATGTTTTGCGTATCCTTTTACAGGACTTAGCTGTCAACAGCAGCATCTTTCAGCTGTCTGTTGATCTCTTGGCAAGATTACGCTCAGTAGTTTGCCATTGCTTTCTGAGCGGCCGGCTCAGTATCCGCAAGTCACGAGCGGGGGTCGAACCACCTCAGTTCTCGCTCCGCTGCGAGACTCTGCGTGATAAACGGGATTACAGAGAGAAAGTGTTGTAACCCCACAGCCAGAGAGACCGGCCTTAGAAAACAGTAGGACTCGTTATATAGCGAAGTGGTCAAGCGTCCACCTCACGCTCCGAAAGTCGTGGTTTCCATTTCTGATTCGGCCATTCAGTTCATGAGTGACTGGGGGTCGTTCGCTAGAGCTACGGAGTTCGTGCTCTGTGCGACGACTTCAGCAGGGCGGTCAGCGTAAAGAAACTGACTCATGAGGGATAAAAACGATTCAGTGAAGTTGATTTTCTTGCCTTTAAACCTCCTTTAAAGACACTACAAAGCTCTGTGCAATTCACAAAAACCTCACATGGGAAACAAATAAAATAAAGGATAGTCATCAGCAAAGTTGGCAACCACCTCACTGGAAAGACTGCAGCAAACATCCTTCGACAGTGATTCCACTTCCATAGCACCTGCACTTGAACGTTCTGTAAAGGGGAGAAACCTATACTTTACGTCCCCTATTCAAGGACGAGAAGTCAAAACTTTAGTTCATCAGACCGGTGTGGGGTTTGAACCAGCTAACTCAGCATCAGCACACCGGATGTTTAAGAAGAAGCGCGCCTATCGGTGCAGCCATGCTGACCCCTAAATCACGTACAATCTGCACTCGTGTTACAATTCCAGTTCCAGCTGTAGAAAAAAAAAAAAAACTTTCCACCCGTTCAACTAGCCTCTGTGGCGTTAGTTATATTTGTGGTGGTTCATGGTGCAGGTTAAGTTTCTCTCGGTTTCTGGGCCAGTGTTAGCTGGCTTATCGATTTTGAAGAGTTTACGCCTGTGACGTCAGCGAGGGGATTGGCCGGCGAGATCTCCTTAGTGTTCGTCTCTTCCTTTGGCTCCCTTTGTCAGTGTTGATTCCTTGTACATCTTGCTTAATTGGATGCAGTCCTTATAATTACTCTTTTCTTGGTTTTATGACTATACTTTTTTGCCTTAACATCTTGTTGAACTCAGCATCCATTTTTCCATCTTCTGCCTGCGTGCTTTCTCGGCTTTGTCTTTGCTCGGGTTAAATTCAGATGTGTCGGATTCCTCCTTTTGGCTTTCTTCAGGCTTGAGGTTTCACCTTGGTATTTTGTAGCTTCGCTCCAGTTTGCGGCTCCTCTGCGGTCTTTTGCATGGCTTCTGCATGTTTGTTTTGGACTAGTTCCCTTTCGACCTATAGCAGTGTCTTTCAGTCTTCATTGTTTTTAGAATTTCTACATTTTCCCTTTTAATCTGTTCCATGAGTCCCACCTCTTGCTTGATGCTGTGCTGAATCTCCTTCATGTCAGCCAGTAGTTGTACGTTGGCTCTGGTTGGTGTTATTAGTGCCTTGATTTGCTTCTTCAGCTCCTCGATCTGTCCTTGGACCTGACCTTTTACATCTTGGGAGATGCATGTGGCTGTCTCGCACCTCCGCCGTGCTTCCTTGAATGAAGTGTTTGTGATTATGGCGGTCTTTAGGACGTCTCTGTGCCTTTGGAGGTGCTTGCCATAGCAGTTGTGTTTGTGTGTGTGTGCGCGCGTTTACATGCACTATGCCATAAATGTCATAATATAACTGTATATATGTATGTATTTGCTTTGTTCACACATGTGACACCTAACACTAACAAACGGCAACGCTCTGTAATATACACAAACAAATGAAACACACATTACACCTTGTAAATATACATTGATTTGTATGAAATAAACGTTAAAAAAAAATTTAAAAAAATAAAAAATTATTCGTTTGTAACTAAAAGATGCACCACAATTAAAAAAAAAAAAAAAAAAAGCAGTTGGGTTTTCGGAAGTCCTTGTCCTGCTTGGCTAGCGGACATTCCTTCAATGCATGGTGTTCGGCGCAGTATCGGCAGATCTCTGTCTTGTTGCGGCATGCTGTTCTGCTGTGGCCAGCCCTCTGGTACCTTGAGCATTTAGTGATTCTCGGGATGAATCTTTTAGGCTGTTGTACTGTCTTGTTTATCGAAACTTGGCTTCGTATCTCGCTGCCCCCTGTTGTCACCACCGCTAAAGTCGTAGGCATCTTGGAGTAGGTTAGAAGCCGCTCCGCCCTCAAGATTCGGGTGTGGAGATTTTTCTGTTGTAGCTGCTTCAGACAACCCACCTGATCGTCTGTGAGTCGGTGTTTCCGACTCTGGTGTCTTTCTCCTCACTCTTCTTCTCAGCTGTCTTGGTCCTTGTCTGTGGTGGGTTTGTAGTCGGTCTTCCTCGTGGTAGCTTCATTTGAGGTTACTGTAGGCTCTGGTTCTTTGCTGCAGCTCGCAGGCAGGTTCTCTCCTCTCGGCTTCTTTAAGGTCTTGGCGGTCCCCACGCCGCTCCTCAGCAAATCCCGCAGCGTGTAGCGGCTAACGACGCCAGTTCTGTGTTGGTTTATCAATCTTCTTTGGCTTCCTGCGTAGTGTTCTTGTTTGGCCACCCCTCTTTTAATTTGCTGCTCTCGCAGTCTGGCCATTGTTGTAGATTCACAGTCATCACTTGGTTCTTGCAAAAGTCTCACTTCTCGTAGAGCATTCAGAATGTCAGCCTGGTCCATGGCGCGTCCGCCCTCAACAGTAGCCTCACCTGCGAGCTTGTCAGCCCGCTCATTTCCTTGTACTCCCGCATGCCCTGGCACGAAGATGAAACTAATCTTTGCCAGCCGAGACCGCTTCAGAGGCAGCAACCATTCTCTTCGGATCGACCCCTCCTCTATCCTCTTGATCATGTTCATTGAGTCGCTAAGGAAACAAGCCCTAGTGAATGTCTGTGTCTCGAGCCATGTTATTGCTTTACTTACTGCCATGACTTCCATGGTCAGGCTACTTGTGGTTTCAGTGAAAGCACCAGAGTCCTCCTTCACAATTCTCCCTCCGGCCCGAGCTGTAAAGGCCCATGAGCTTCTCACATGTCGGATGACCGACCCATCTGTGTAGATGACCGCGTCACTGTCTAGCGAATTCTCGAAAATCAACGCTTGTACTTCAGCCTCAACAGCAGCCGGATTTTCTTGTCTGCATTTTCTATCTAGTTGGATGCAAACTGAAAAGGATGTGCAGAAGTCTGTTGGCACTTGCACCCACTCCTCGCCAGGTTCTAAGTCCTCAAGTGAACACACCTGTTGAAGAATGTCCTCGGCTTGACCCATCCACGACCGTCCTCTTTTTAACCTGCTGCCCTTCACCTTCCTAATTTCACTATGCAGTGGATGTTGTGTGTTTGCGTTAATTCTGAGGTAGGCGCGTGCCCTGCAAACTTGCATTCTCTCTTCAATGGTTGGAAAATCAAGAAGGTAGCGCATCGCCCTGCATGCTGTATCTCTTGTACATCCAAGAATAATGCGCATAGCTTCATTCTGTATCCTTTCCATCCTTTCTATCTGCTTATGGCTGACAGTCAGGATTGCCATTGCATACTCCAAAACAGACATGACCAGCCCCTCGTACAGAAGACATAGATGGCGCTGCTCACAGTTTGCTGCCGCCATCACCCGCATCGCTGCCAAACCCCGCTTGGCATGAGTCAGAGTAATTGTCTCTATTCACTGTTCTGCATTTGTTGGACACTGGCAGCAAATGTGTAACTGTTATTTTTACCAGTTATACGGTTAATTCATCGCATTCTTATATCTTTAGTTTATTAAGCGAGTGGTACATCAGCCTGCCAAGTCCTCTGTGGAGTCTGAAGATAGCTTCTTGTTCACTTCTATCCAGTTAGTGATATATAAGCAGAACTTCGCTCCCATAACAACCATCCGGAAAACTCGGTCATAATCAAGATGTTCAGCGTCCGATACACCTATCTGGAGGTCATCTGCCACATCCTGCACCTATCTTCTCTTTGACCTGCCTCTTCCTCTCCTCCTGGGCATATACCCTTCAATGATTGTTCTCTTCAAATTTTCATAACTTTTGAAGTGACCAAAAATTTTTAGTTATCTTTGTTTTAACGTCTTTAGTAGCTAACCTTCTTCGATATTCAGTTCTTGTCGTATACATGCACTTGTTCTTTTCTGTATCCAAGATATTATTAGAACACGCCTATAACATTGACATTCAAATTCATTTATGAGTTGTTCAGTCAGCTTGGTTAGCAAGTGTCCAGGTCTCACAGGCGTATGTTGCAATGGGAAAGATGCATGCTCTCTCAAAGAACTAATATTTGTAGCTCTATCTGTCTGTCCCAGTCCACAGTTTATTCAAGTGTTTTAAACTCAGGCGTAGTCCATATACATGCTACTACTTCTATTAGCACTGGACTAATTTTTGCGTATGAGTTAGCTTTCCATATTACCAGTGTTCCTCGCCATCAGGCGAACCCACTCCGACTTCAGAGGTACTTGTAATTTACGTCCCCAAGTCAAGGACGAGAAGTCAGCATTTTAGTCCAAGATGTAGGGGTTGAACCCGCTATCTCGGCATCAGTATGCAGGATGTTTAAGAACAAGCGCTCTCATCCATTCTGCCACGCTTACCCCCTCTAATGTCCACCTGGTTCTATAGGACCGTCTGATACACTTCTCGCTCTTCGCATTGACAAGTCTGTGAGGGTAAAAGCGCGGGCAGCTGCTCTTGTGGCTGACTCAATCACAAGACTTTCATTCTGAGCCGGTGATGGACCCTGCTATAACTTCTCCTTGAGGTTGAACGGGGTAGGGGTTATGGTAAAATCGAATAGGATGTCTGTACTAGAGAAGTAGATTCCACCCACCTTTGTCAATCTGCCAAATTCTTAATTTCCATGTGCCTTGCACTGTGATGGGATAAAGTGCACAATACCCCTTTTAGAAGACCTTTGGTAAAGCCCAGGCTCCTAGATATGATAATTTTACACTGTTTTGGTTGTTCAGCGTTGACACAACTGAGTTCACATATGTAAAGAGAGCATAGTGTTTATTTTTCTCTGTCAGCTACATTTCTGTTCAGTTTTCAATGCATCGATCTCTACTCTGAAGTTAATTGTGAAATGTCCGGTTGCCGATGTCTGTGTTTTCTTTGCTAAGATTCGAGAGAATACGCCCACTTCCATCTTTGTTGTTGTTGTTGTTGTTGTTGTTATATATGCATGGGTCCAGGAGCTTCTTGTATAAAGTGCTTCAATATCGTTAATGGAGGTGAGGGGTTCCTCCCCTCCCCCTTTCTGCTTCATTCTGTGTGTTTTTTTTTCTTAATACCTTCCAACGTCTCAGGTAGGTGCTTTGAACTCCATACTTAACACCCTCGTTCGTTGTGCATGGGTTTTATTATTGATATGTAAAGTATAAGATCTGTCGTAATCTTTATTTACTGACAAACATTGTTTCGCTTTAATCTTTCCATTCTAAGACCATTAACACTTAGATACACGAGGTGGTATGTCAATCTTCTTAATTTTTCTGCTCGCTGCTGGGCTCCGATATATCTTATTTCCTGTATTGGTGGTAGACATTTGATCTTTTTAAGTTTGTTTATAAGCATTATCTTCATGCCTAAAGTTATGATCTCCATTCCTCTAATTATTTTGTCATCATAAAGCGAAAACGTTGCGATGTTTGGCCACGCCTGTGACTCAAGACATCCCACTTCGACAAACAATTCCACTACACGATTAAAGTATGTAAATTATGCAGTCAGGGTATATGGTGCTAACACCATATTTTTATAGACCAATAGACACTCAAATTGTGATAATGTCAACATCAGGCCGGCTGTATTTACTTCCCAGCACATTTCATGATAGCCATTTTAGGCGGCGTCGATCTGGGCGCACAGAACACGTGACAACAAATATCCCCGCCTCTACTTTATCGCGGCTCCTAATTCCACCACACGTCTAGTGGTTATTCCATAAATCACATAGATTTCCCATGGAAACCAATTCTGGTCACACAGAAAGTGATTGTTCAATGTTATTTGTACACGTTTGTTTAGATAACGTCACGCCATTAAGGGAGACACTGTGGGAAATACACCTGTTTTGTTTTATGAAAGTCCTGCTGCGGAGGTTTGTTGTACGTGGAGTCACATCATATTCGATCCGGGACATGCGAGAGTTGAGAAAAATGAACGAGCGGATAAACTCCCGGGCTCTGCATCCTCTGCAGATGGCCAGCCCAAGGATCATGCCGATGTTGTTTACTTATTCAATGCCAAAGAATAATCTTATATCGCTAAATGCGACCTCCCATTTGGACAGAAGGATGATATTTCGCCAATCTAGGGTCATCGTGTTATTTACGTTGTTTCGTGGTGTCCTCCGCAATTTCAAAGCTCAGTGAACGGAAATTGACTACTGTTTGTTTGGCGCTGAATCAGTTAACCGGGTTATCATTGGATGTAACGTCATTGTCGCCCTGTCCTCTGTACGCCAACATGCCGTATATGTCATCTTCCTCTAAATGGAACATAGGGACAGCAGACAGTCATTCCGCGATTTACAAGGAGGCTTCCGTAAATGCATACAATTCTAATATACCATTTAAGTGCGCAGGCACCATACATTACTGTTTGTGGCTTATTATGAGGGGGCTTCAAAAGTAAATCTTACATGTTTTGTTGATGTTGCTTTGGGTAAATATATTCTCGAAACGTATAGAACAAATGTATCATTTTTCGATGTGGTAACCACTGAATTCAATGCAAGTCCACCAGCGCCGATAAAGTGTTTGGATTCCTGTAGACAAAAAAAATTATACATACAACAAAACAACAAAACATACACAATTTGTTAGAGATCTTGTTCGTGAAATTTCTGGCTTTTCTCCATATTTAAATTTTTTTTTAAAATTTCAACAAAAAAAATGTCAAGAGTTGTTGAAAATCCAGAAGGACAAGCGTTCACTGAAATTCTGTAAAGAGAGGTAGGGTACCCACATCAGAGGAAAGAGGAAGAGGGAGGCGATGCAGGTGTTGCAGAAGATTAGGAAGGCACGGCAAGCCAGGGAGCACACGCAACACCAACAACAAAAACAGAAGCAGTTTGTTTCAGTAATAAAACATGTAACTGGTCAAAACAACAACAACAATAACAACAACACAAAAAAAAAGGAAAATACAGTGCACTGTCAAAAGATAACATAGTGACAGACAGACAGACAGACAGACAGACAGACAGACAGACAGATAGATTTTTTTCCCGCATATCCTTTACAGGACATCGCTGTCAACATCAGCATCCTTCAGCTGATTGTTGATTTCTTGGCAAGATTACGCTCAGTAATTTGCCATTGCTTTCTGAGCGGCCGGCTCACATACCCCGTAAGTTACCGACGCGGAGAGAACCGCTACCAATTCTCACGCACGGCACGTTAGTCACGAGAGTATACGGGATTACGGAGACAGTCGTGTAAACCCTAGACCAGAGAGAATGGCGATAGATAGATAGATAGATAGATAGATGGATAGATAGATAGATAGATAGATAGATAGATAGATAGATAGATAGATAGATAGATATAGTACAAAGAGACATAATATACTATACATTTGAAAACAGTTTGTCGTTGTTCAAATTATGGGTTGTGTCCCTTAGATTACTTTTTGGTGCATGGAATAATGGAATAAGACCTGTTCCCCCGGGAAGGTTAACCCGGTCAACAAATGCCCGCAGAAGTCGGATGTGTCGGCCTAACGGCGGCAAGAACGCAGCTCTGCTGTAAACAGGCACAACGCAATCACATCCGAAAAAAAAACTCCGGATGAACGCAGAAGAAGAAGAAGGAGAAGACCTGTTCTATTTTGGTGGTTTTCGGTACTGGAGGTAATGATAAACAGGGACAAACGGGGGCTTTCGTATTGCGGAGTTAGAGGTGAAATTCTTGTCACCGCAAGACGAACTACTGCGACAGCACTTGTCAAGAATGTTTTCATTAATAAAGTCAGAGGCGCGAAGACGATCAGATACCGTCGTACTTCTGACCATAAACGATGCCGACTAGCGACCACAGTGGCGCAGTGGTACGAAATGGAATATTGCGTAGCTATTAAATCCATTACGTGGAAAGTCCGAATCGAAAGCTTAATGTGCGGGCGACATGAAAGGTTGAAAAATGTCGCAGTGGAAGGAAATGGAATATTGCTTGGCAAGCAAAACCATTACGAGGAAAGTCCGAATCGAAAGCTCGCTGTGTGGGTGTCATCTGCTGATGGATCTCTCCTGGTTTCCGGAGGAACAGCCCGTATTGGACGAAAGGCCTAATATACGGAAGTGAGGCTAAGCAGCCATGTGCAGGACGTGATGAATCCTTGGGTGAGCCCAGTACCAAAGCGCTATGTGTCGGCTCTGCAATTATGGAAGCCTTCTTGGATGGCAGGGAATGCCCATGGTCTGCCCAGCGTTCTCTTGAGGACTGACCGTTACTTCTCCGACTGTTCTGAATGGACCAGCTGGGATGGGGATAACACCACAACAGTGAGAATCAAACGTCCTATGAAACATCCGGGAAGGTTAACCCGGCCAACAAATGCCTGCAGATGTCGGATGTGCCGCCCGAAAGGTGCAAATGTCGCAACTCTGCTATAAACAGGCACAACGCAATTACGTCCAAAAATATTCAGGATGGACGCAGAAGAAGAAGAAGGAGAAGAAGAAGGAGAAGAAGAAGAAGAAGAAGAAGAAGAAGAAGAAGAAGAAGAAGAAGAAGAAGATTACTTTTGTTTGCTGCTGCCCATTGAGATTTTGGAAACACCCATGTATTATCCGGGCCCATATGGGAAGCACAGGTCACTGTAACCTACCATGCATGTCGTAAAAGGCGACCAAAGATGGTTGGTGTGAGACTTGCTGCCTCATTCGTAAGAAAACTTTGGCAACAATCTACCAGTCTTGAGCAAGTCTACAAAGAGCTCTACTTAAGCTGGTGGAGGGTCTATTCTCAACTGGGAGGTGACAGGCAGAATGAGACGCTATTGGAAAAGGGTTGGCTGGGTTACATTAGCATCTCCAGTTGGGATAAACTAATCCCAGTGTTGCACTATTAATCCATGTACCCATTTACATTAATTTCCCCCCTCTGTCTTGTCTCCACCTTACCGTCGTAGAGGGGTTTGAGTGTTCCAATGACTCCAAGTGCTATGCCGACGGTAACACAGCTACTGGGTCTTCCACAGGTCTTCGGACAGATCAAGCTATAGGAATCAGACCAAGACACACACACACACACACACACACACACACACACACACACACACCTACCTGCTGCCCTGCAGATAGACTGGGGACAGTCAAATGTTAGGGAGCGCATACCCGAAAAATGCTTGTCGAAATCGGATGTCTGAGCCAAAGGCTTGATAAAACAGTGTAACGTGACTTAATCAATCCATGATGCCACAAATTAAAATTAATCAGAATGGTAATAATCCCGTAAAGTCCCATCAGGCAGTGACAGTGCCGGGCCCCCTGCCTCGAGGGGGCCCACCAAATGCTACTGGTGGGCACTTGTCACTTGCTGTGGTGTCGAGGCACGGAGGAGTCAGGTAAGAGCTATTTACCAAACACCCCGGAAACTCAACATACTAAAGTGGAATGACGAAGGAGTTTTTAACAAGAAAGTCCCCCTAACAAATTGTCCTCATAAAGATAGAATAGATGTGGCATGCATCCAAGAGACACACCTCAACACCCATCACAGATTCTCAGTCAAAGGATACCCGGCCACACATTTAGACCGCAAAGGACACAAAGGAGGAGTTCTAATACTTACACAAAACATAATACCTTGCAGTGAAGTATCTGTGATCTCTGACAACCAAACATAAATTATAGGTGTTGATATAATGATAAAGGACGTGGAAAATAAGAATTTACAATCTGAATAGCCCAGCAGATAAGGACCTAACACTTTCAAACATGAAAATAACTGACACAAACTGCATTATTGTCGGAGACTTTAATAGCCGTTCAGAAAGATGGGGATACCCAGATACTGACAACAGAGGAGATGAAATGTAAGACTGGAAAATAGAGTCTAATTTCAATCTACTTAACAAAACGGATTACACACCGAGCTTCTACTCCAGAAGATGGTTTACCACTTCTACTCCAGACTTAGCTTTTCGCCCATGAGACATCCTCCACAAAAGCTATTGCAATGTGCTTGACCAATTAGCAGATAGTGACCACAGACCAATCAAGCTTGTAATGACTATGGAAGAAGAAGAAGAAGAAGAAGAAGAAGAAGAAGAAGAAGAAGAAGAAGAAGAAAATTTCATGCAACATAATAGGTAAATACAAAATTTGGACCGGCAATATTTCCAAACACTGCACAGTCATTAAAAATACTCTCTGTAAAAAATATTCCTGGTATTTAGAAAAAGAACACTCAGAATAAAACAGAAAGAAGAAAAATTGTCCTAAACTACATAAAAGAACAATACCCAGGTAGCAAATGGACTCATGCATATACAGATGCAGCAGCCCAAAATTCAATAGAAAATGGAGGAGGAATTCTCCTAAATTTAAAAAAAAACATGGATCGAAAAAACAGTCAGTGGCAACTAGAAAATTCTCAAGTTACTTCAAAGCAGAGGTAGAGGCTCTGAAAACTGCTGCTAAATACTCTTCATTCATTCATTCATTCATTCATTCATTCATTCATTCAGTAGCATGTCCTTTACAGAACCTCGCTCCCATAACAACCTTCCGGAAAACCTCTCGATCATAAGCAAGATGTCCCGCGTCCGATACACCCATCTGGAGATCACCCGCCACATCCTAAACCCATCTTCTCTTTGGCCTTCCTCTTCCTCTCTTCCCAGGCATATACCCCTCCATTATTGTTCTCTCCAAACTTTCGTGACGTTTCAAGTGACCAAAATATTTCAATTTTCTTTGTTTTATCGTCTTTAATAGCCAGCCTTCTTCAATATTGAGCTCTTGAAGTATGGATGCAGTTGTTCTTTTCTTTACCCAAGATATTCTTAGAACTCGTCTATAACATTTATATTCAAAGGCGCTGTTCAGCTTGTTTAGTAAGTGTCCAGGTCTCACAAGCGTATGTTGCAATGGGAAAGATGCATGCTCTTAAAAATCTAATTTTTGTAGTTCTGTTTGTCCCCCTCCATAATTTATTCAGTTGTTTTAGTCTTTGAAGAGCAATTGATAGTCGTCGTTCAATTTCTTTCATTGTGTCACCGTTGTTGGTAATCAATGACCCAAGATATTCACAATTTTCCACCACCTCCAATTTTTCCTCATTAACATGTATTTCTTTCTCCACAGGAGATTTATCTGTATGCATTATCTTTCTTTTTGCTATGTTAAGATATAAGTTGTGATTTTCACTATTCGATTGGGTTGAGGCTATTAGGTTTTCTATACCATTCTGTGCTGTGGATAGCAATACTGTATCATCAGCATACCGAAATCTCAGGTATGTCATGATCACTAATATTTAGGGCATCATATAGCTCCCTATTTATATAATCTCTTACATTTCTCATTATATTTTCGGCGTTCAGGTTAAGCTAGGAGAGGGTACTTTAGAGCAAAATGGAATGATTATAATATATGGAGGAAACACCCAAAATAAACATGAATTAGGAACAGGATTTGTCATCAAAAAAGAGTTATGGGGGAACGTTTTAAACTTTAAAGCTTTTAATGACAGGATTAGTAAATTACGAATAAATGGTAAATGGAAAAAATATAACGATAATTAATGTACATGCACCTACTGAAGAGAAAGAAGATGATATTAAAGAAGACTTTTATAATGATCTGGAAGATGTCATAGAAGAAACCCCCAAACAGGACATCCTGATTGTGCTGGGAGACTTCAATGCAAAAATAGGTAGAGAGCAAACTAATAAAAAAGTGGCCGGTATGGAATGCCTACATACAACTTCAAATGATAATGGATGGAGAGTCATCAACCTGGCAGAAGCCAAAGGACTGCAGATTAGCAGTACCAGACTACAAAGAAAGGATATACACAAACAAACTTGGAAATCATGTGACAAGAGAACCTATAATCAAATAGATCACATTTTAATTAACAACAGAAATGCATCAAACATACAGCAAGTCAGAAGTTATAGAGGAGCTGAGTGCCACAGTGACCACTTCCTCGTTGGAGCAAAATTTAAAATAAAACTTAATAGAGCTTTCTATACTAAATTACAAAGATTACACCCAACATATAACAGAGAAAAACTACAAGACATTACAGTCAAAGAGAAATTTACAGATGAAATAAAATGTAAACTTGAAACTCTGCAAAACCCTTTGGAGGAAAGCGTTGACCAAACTTGGTTGAACATCAAGAATACAATTCAATCTACCGCAGAAGAATGTCTCGGTGTGTTAACCACGCATAGAAAGAACAGATGGTTCAATCAAAAATGTGAAGAAGCAGTCATTAGGAAGAAGAATGCCAGACATGTATGGTTAAATGACATCAATAACATCCAAAAGGAAGAGCATTATAGAAATGAATGTAAAGAGGCTACAAAAATAGTCAGACAGCAGAAGCGAGAATATATGAGTAATATAATCAAAGATATGGAAACTAATCACCAGAAAAATGAATCCAGAAAATTTTTTAAAGAACTGAAGTCAATGAAACGAGGGCACCAACAAAACACATATGGTTTAAAAGACAAAATGGGAATATGATAAATACCAATGAGGAAATGTGCAACACATGGAAAGAATATTTTATTGAATTACTAAATTGTGAAGCTCCAAGTAACATTTTCCCACAGGAAGAGGTTCCAACATGCGAACCACAAATTGAAGAACCTACATTTGAAGAAATCCTATATGTAATCACACGACTTAAAAACAATAAGGCAACTGGGACTGATGGAATTGCTGCTGAATTTATAAAGGCAGGTGGCCATGCATTACATCTAAAGCTATACGAACTAATAATAAAGATCTGGAGGACAGAAGAATTACCCCATGACTGGAAAGAGTCATTATTGATACCTATCTTTAAGAAAGGAGACAAGTTCCAATGTGGAAATTATAGAGGAATATCACTACTGTCCACAAGCTATAAGATACTATCCGCAGTATTACTAAATAGACTAAAACCATATTCAGAAGACATATTAGGTGACTACCAGGCGGGTTTTAGACAAAACAGATCAACAATAGATCAGATATTTATCTTACGACAAATAGCCGAGAAACATCGGGAATATAAAAGAGATCTCCATAACATTTTTGTGGATTTTAAAAAGGCTTATGATAGTGTCCATAGGAATAGTCTATGGAATGCTATGCAGGAATTTGGAATACCAAATCAACATGACCAGGCTATGCATGGAAGATACTTATAATATAGTAACATATAAAGGCAGGAAATCAGACCCCTTCCAAATAACATTTGGCTTGAAACAAGGTGATGCACTATCGCCGCTACTCTTCAATCTGGCTCTAGAGAAAGTTGTAAGGAAGGTAAAGGAGGAATGTGATATTGGAGGAACATCCAAGCTGCTTGGTTATGCAGATGATATAGATATTATAGGGCAAAGTGAACAAAAGACATTGGAAATATTGACTCACTTAAAGGAAAAAGCCCAACAGATGGGGCTGGTTATCAACCAAGATAAGACAGAATATATGGTAATTTCAAGAGACGGAATGGCTAAAAACTCTGGCCACATACAAATAGATAATATGACCATTAAAAGAACGGAAACATACAAATATCTGGGTACAATCTTCAACTGCTCCAACATCATAAGGGAAGAAATACAAACTAGAATCAACTCTGGAAATAAGATATACTATGCACTACAACATCTACTAAAATCAAAGGCGCTATCTCATAACACCAAAATCACAATATACAAAACACTGATCAGACCAGTTGTGCTGTATGGCTCTGAAACCTGGAGTACAACGAAAAGAGACGAAGCCTTGTTACAAACTTTTGAGAACAAAATTTTAAGACGCATCTTTGGACCCATTAGGGATACACATAGTGGAGAGTGGAAAAGAAGAAGTAACAAAGACATTTATGATCTGTTTAAGTCCCCGCTAATCACTGGTATCATGAAGGCTAATAGACTACAATGGCTGGGGCATATAGAAAGAATGGAAGATAATAGGGAAACAAAACTCGCTTACACTCAGGAAATAAATGACCGCAGACCCCGAGGTAGACCAAGAAGGCGGTGGAGAGATAATATATATACAGATCTACAAGCACTTGGAATCAACGACTGGCAAGAGAAGGTCAACCAGAGAGACGAATGGAGACGGATTGTATTTGCAGCAAAGAACCTCAATGGCTCGGAACGCTGAAGAAGAAGAAGAAGGTTAAGCAAATAGGGGGACAGCACACATCCCTGATGGACTCCTTGCTTGATGTCAAACCAATTTGATGTCTCGCCATCTGTTCTAACCGCTGCTTGTTGGTCTAGATAGAGCATTCTTATGAGATGTTTACATGTGATGGGAAGCCCATATTCCTTATGATTTTCCAAAGTTTCTGATGCTGTACACAATCAAATGCCTTTGAATAATCCACAAAACATGGGAATATGTTTACATTAAATTCTCTGCACTTCTCTATTATTAAACGCATATTGAGAATGTGATCTCTTGTTCCTCTTCCTTGTCTAAATCCAGCTTGAACATTAATTTCTTCTTCCATTTTCTTACGAAGTCTTCCCATTATGATTTTTAATAGAATTTTACTTGCATGACTGATCAGGGCAACCGTTCCATAGTTGGTGCATAATTTCAGGTTGCTCTTTTTGGTAGGGCTCTTAATGGAGGAAAATAAGGGCTCTTAAATGCTCTTAATGGAGGAAAATAAAGAGACGAAAGTAGCTATCTTCACAGTTACAAGGTCAGCTGTCTCAAAGAGCAAATACAGCACAGAACTAGCAGACCTTAGATCAGCACTCCATGGACTATGTCAGAATGCAAATAATTTAAAAAAAAGTTTTAACACAGTGGATCCTATCAAATTGCAGTATACCTGGAAATGAAGAGGCTGACAGACTGGCAAAAGAGGGCGGACGACTAACTCAGCCTGACGTAGACATAACTTATAATGAGGCAAAGAGGTTTATCTACAGCACTTATGGAACCAAGTGGGAATCAGAGCATATAGGCCACCAGAAATATGATGCATTTTACAATCTCCACCGAAGTGAACAAGTAGCACTCTTCAGACTCCGCATAGAACATAACAGGCTGAAATACCACTTGTTCAATATCATAGAGATAGGAGATACTGATGAATGTCATAAAAATGACAGCTAGACATTTGCTGCAGGAATGCCCAAAATATGCAGAACAGAGAAAGAAATGTTGGCCCACACCTGCTTCATTTGAGGACAAGCTCTATGGAGATATCAACAAGCTTAAGTTGACTGCAGCTTACTTTAACTACATTCAGGTTGACATCTAAAGGCGCACGAAGAAGTATTTAGACTGCCACATTTCATGCCACAGGTATGTCGGTAGCAAAAGCGTCCAAGTGTCACGAAATGGAATATTGTTTGGCTAGCAAATCCATTACGTGGAAAGTCCGAATCGAAAGCTCATTGTGTCGGCATCATCAAAGGTAGAAAAAGCGTCCCGGTTGCACCAAATGAAATATTGCTTGGATAGCAAATCCATTACATGGAAAGTCCGAATAGAAAGCTCACTGTGTGGATGTCATCTGCAGACTGCATTCTTCTGGTTTCCGGAAGAACAGCCTATTGTGGATAGAAGGTCCAGTATACAGAAGTGAGGCTAAGCAGCCATGTGCAGGACGTGACGATTCCTTGGGTGAGCCCAGTACCAGAGCGCTGTATGTCGGCTCTGCATTTATGGAAGCCTCCTAGGATGGCGGGGAATGCCCATGGTCTTCCCCTGCCTTCCCTTGAGGGCTGACCGGGATGTCTTCAACTGTTCTAACTGGGCCAGCTGGGATAGGGATAACACCACAACAGCGAGAGTCAAACGTCCTACGAAACATCCGGGAAGGTAACACGGCAAAAAAAAAAAATGCCTGAAGAAGTCGGATGTGTCGGCCGAAAGGTTGAAATATTGCAGCTCTATTGTAAACAGGCACAACGCAATTACGTCTAAAACAACATTCCGGACGAACGAAGAAGAAGAAGAAGTAGAAATTAATTTGTGATTGTTATAGCTGTAGTGTCAATGAACTGATCTCAATTCATCATCATAATCATCATCATCATCATCATCATCATCATCATCCATCATCACCATCATCATCATCACCATCCAAAGGCTTGTCATGTGCAGACCTTTATCCCCGCAATAAAAAAGCTAGTTGAAAGTCTGCACAAGACGTCGCAATCAACCCCATTTGTGTGTTGTTGTTGTTGTTGTCGTCGTTCGTTCGTTTCTAGGCAATTTTAAGTTCAGTGGCTTGCCATTGACATTGTGCAGATAATGTATTGACCGACTCCTGCGCTCATCATCTGCTAAGTGAGGGCAAGTCGGGCCATTTCTTCCGCCGTGCATTTAGGCCTACAAAATGTCATGGTTCTAACACTTCACAGACACATAGTATAGCAGATTCCAGCTAAGGAACGTCTTGTAAGTGTCCCATTGCTGTCTCAACGGCCGACGCTCATAGCTCTGCGATAATCAACACAAAGCGATCTGCTTCCAAATTGTGTGCAGCTTATTCCGTACACTGGTGTGTTGAGATTGTAAAACTGCATTCACTACCTCTAAGTAAGAAGTGAAGGTCAGCACTGTCAAATGGACAGAGCGCTTGTTCTTAAACATCCGGTGTGTTGATGCCGAGGTAGCTTGTTCAATCCCTGCACCGCTACGTTGGACTAAATTGTTGACTTCTCGTCCATGACTTAGGGATGGAAATTACAAGTGCCTCTGAAGTCGGAATGGGTTCGCCTGATGTATTTCGTTCAACAAAGGCTGCGCCTTTAGAAAACAGTCATGTTTTGCGTATCCTTTTACAGGACTTAGCTGTCAACAGCAGCATCTTTCAGCTGTCTGTTGATCTCTTGGCAAGATTACGCTCAGTAGTTTGCCATTGCTTTCTGAGCGGCCGGCTCAGTATCCGCAAGTCACGAGCGGGGGTCGAACCACCTCAGTTCTCGCTCCGCTGCGAGACTCTGCGTGATAAACGGGATTACAGAGAGAAAGTGTTGTAACCCCACAGCCAGAGAGACCGGCCTTAGAAAACAGTAGGACTCGTTATATAGCGAAGTGGTCAAGCGTCCACCTCACGCTCCGAAAGTCGTGGTTTCCATTTCTGATTCGGCCATTCAGTTCATGAGTGACTGGGGGTCGTTCGCTAGAGCTACGGAGTTCGTGCTCTGTGCGACGACTTCAGCAGGGCGGTCAGCGTAAAGAAACTGACTCATGAGGGATAAAAACGATTCAGTGAAGTTGATTTTCTTGCCTTTAAACCTCCTTTAAAGACACTACAAAGCTCTGTGCAATTCACAAAAACCTCACATGGGAAACAAATAAACAAAAGGATAGTCATCAGCAAAGTTGGCAACCACCTCACTGGAAAGACTGCAGCAAACATCCTTCGACAGTGATTCCACTTCCATAGCACCTGCACTTGAACGTTCTGTAAAGGGGAGAAACCTATACTTTACGTCCCCTATTCAAGGACGAGAAGTCAAAACTTTAGTTCATCAGACCGGTGTGGGGTTTGAACCAGCTAACTCAGCATCAGCACACCGGATGTTTAAGAAGAAGCGCGCCTATCGGTGCAGCCATGCTGACCCCTAAATCACGTACAATCTGCACTCGTGTTACAATTCCAGTTCCAGCTGTAGAAAAAAAAAAAAAACTTTCCACCCGTTCAACTAGCCTCTGTGGCGTTAGTTATATTTGTGGTGGTTCATGGTGCAGGTTAAGTTTCTCTCGGTTTCTGGGCCAGTGTTAGCTGGCTTATCGATTTTGAAGAGTTTACGCCTGTGACGTCAGCGAGGGGATTGGCCGGCGAGATCTCCTTAGTGTTCGTCTCTTCCTTTGGCTCCCTTTGTCAGTGTTGATTCCTTGTACATCTTGCTTAATTGGATGCAGTCCTTATAATTACTCTTTTCTTGGTTTTATGACTATACTTTTTTGCCTTAACATCTTGTTGAACTCAGCATCCATTTTTCCATCTTCTGCCTGCGTGCTTTCTCGGCTTTGTCTTTGCTCGGGTTAAATTCAGATGTGTCGGATTCCTCCTTTTGGCTTTCTTCAGGCTTGAGGTTTCACCTTGGTATTTTGTAGCTTCGCTCCAGTTTGCGGCTCCTCTGCGGTCTTTTGCATGGCTTCTGCATGTTTGTTTTGGACTAGTTCCCTTTCGACCTATAGCAGTGTCTTTCAGTCTTCATTGTTTTTAGAATTTCTACATTTTCCCTTTTAATCTGTACCATGAGTCCCACCTCTTGCTTGATGCTGTGCTGAATCTCCTTCATGTCAGCCAGTAGTTGTACGTTGGCTCTGGTTGGTGTTATTAGTGCCTTGATTTGCTTCTTCAGCTCCTCGATCTGTCCTTGGACCTGACCTTTTACATCTTGGGAGATGCATGTGGCTGTCTCGCACCTCCGCCGTGCTTCCTTGAATGAAGTGTTTGTGATTATGGCGGTCTTTAGGACGTCTCTGTGCCTTTGGAGGTGCTTGCCATAGCAGTTGTGTTTGTGTGTGTGTGCGCGCGTTTACATGCACTATGCCATAAATGTCATAATATAACTGTATATATGTATGTATTTGCTTTGTTCACACATGTGACACCTAACACTAACAAACGGCAACGCTCTGTAATATACACAAACAAATGAAACACACATTACACCTTGTAAATATACATTGATTTGTATGAAATAAACGTTAAAAAAAAATTTAAAAAAATAAAAAATTATTCGTTTGTAACTAAAAGATGCACCACAATTAAAAAAAAAAAAAAAAAAAGCAGTTGGGTTTTCGGAAGTCCTTGTCCTGCTTGGCTAGCGGACATTCCTTCAATGCATGGTGTTCGGCGCAGTATCGGCAGATCTCTGTCTTGTTGCGGCATGCTGTTCTGCTGTGGCCAGCCCTCTGGTACCTTGAGCATTTAGTGATTCTCGGGATGAATCTTTTAGGCTGTTGTACTGTCTTGTTTATCGAAACTTGGCTTCGTATCTCGCTGCCCCCTGTTGTCACCACCGCTAAAGTCGTAGGCATCTTGGAGTAGGTTAGAAGCCGCTCCGCCCTCAAGATTCGGGTGTGGAGATTTTTCTGTTGTAGCTGCTTCAGACAACCCACCTGATCGTCTGTGAGTCGGTGTTTCCGACTCTGGTGTCTTTCTCCTCACTCTTCTTCTCAGCTGTCTTGGTCCTTGTCTGTGGTGGGTTTGTAGTCGGTCTTCCTCGTGGTAGCTTCATTTGAGGTTACTGTAGGCTCTGGTTCTTTGCTGCAGCTCGCAGGCAGGTTCTCTCCTCTCGGCTTCTTTAAGGTCTTGGCGGTCCCCACGCCGCTCATCTTGTATGTCCGGTGTCTTCTGGTGTTTTTCTTGGATCATGCCATTTTCTCCCGCGTATCAGATTTCTTGGACAGTTTGGGTGACTTGTTCTCGATAGCGCTCCGCAAATGCGAATGTGCACTCGTGTGATTTAGTCCAAGATTTTATAGTGCAACGGAAAGTAATCACGATTTTTGTTGTTATTCATAAAACATTTGTTAAAAAAGTTAAAGTATAAAAACAAACTGAAATGGATACGTAACACCTACATTTTAGGTGCTTTGGACACCTTTGTCTTCACCATCACATTAAAGACACTCATTAATTGTACCTTCGATATGGAAAATGACGTAAAGTTCAGCACTTGCGTATTTTTCTTCTTCTTCTTTTGTTCGCTTGAAATATGTCTATATCTGCAATGTCGTCTCTTGCATGAATTGAACTGTTTTTTTTTCAGTTCACACAGTGGTCCATAGAGTTTATCTTCCACTGTCGTCTCTCTAGGCCAGAAGGTTTGCCTAGATATGTTATATTTTGGGCAGTCTTGGAGTATGTGCTCTGCTGTCTGCGACGCCAATCCACATGTGCACATGGCTGTTTCACCAATCTTGAATTTTGTATACATGTGGTTGCGTAATCTATTGTGTCCTGTTCTGAGGCGCAGAATAATGACTTGTTCTGGTCTGTCCATAATGTGGTGGTCATCTTGAGCAGGTTTTGGTGGCTTTCTGACTGATTTGATCATTCTTTTCTTTTGGTGGTATGTAACGGGCACATCAGGCTGTTCCTCTTTGGCTCCTTCCTTAGCCAATTGATCAGCTCTGTCGTTTCCGGGTACTCCACAGTGGGATGGTATCCACTGTATGGTGACTTTATGCTGACTGCTAAGTTCAGAAAGTAGTGTCCTTAGTACTGGCAATTTCCCAGAGAGGAGCGCCTCGAGTACTGATTTTGCATCTGTTAGTAGCACCACAGGTTGTGTACCATTGCTGTTATTTAGTAATTTCTCTGTTGCTATCTTGATTGCCTCAATTTCGGCATCATAGTTATGGCAGTACTTTCCTGTCGGTACTCTGGCTGTGTCCCTAGTATTATTTGGGTATTCTATGTACACTCCCGCTCCTCCATTTCGAACAGCATTTTGTGCTGACCCATCTGTGTAGACTCGGATCCAGAGGTCCTGTGGGTATTCTTCATCAAGGAAGCTGAGAGTGGCTGTTCTGCGCTGCACACTGTTCTGTTCTTCCTTGTCAAATATTCCTCTCACTTTTGTCTGGATTTGTAACGATAGTCTATGCTCATCTTTCCATGGAGTTCGCTCTGGAATAGTTGTTAGGGGGATACCAACTGTGGGCAGATCAGTGGTTTCTCTGCAGAGTCGTTTGGCCTGGTGGATAAAACTACTTCTTTTCAACCGCCCCATAGCTAGGTTTTCAAATCTGTTCTTCATAGGGTGGCCTGGCAAGCTGAGGAACTTTTCTGCTTGTATTAGCGTTTTCGTATCTCTGCGCTCACTCAGTGCCTGTGTCCTCCCCATCTTCTCCATTTCCACTATAGGGGTTGATCTCATCCCTCCTGTGGTGACTCTAAGTGCTTGATTTTGCACCTTGTCCAGCTCTTGTAGTGTGGTATTTGATGCTGAACACCACGCAGTTGACCCATATTCCAGGTGTGGTCGTATGCTCTGTTGGTAAACTTTGCTAAGTATTTTCGTACTGGCTCCCCATGTGGTTCCACTTAGCTTTCTCAGGATGGCTATTTTCCTTCTGGCTTTTGCTACTGCTTTGTTGATGTGCTTTCTCCATGTCAGCTTGCCATCAAATGTTACTCCAAGGTATGTTGGTTCTTTATCTTCTCTTAGGGGTGTTCCATTTATCTGGATGATCCCTGCCTTTTGTTTTGGAGAGAGGGTAAATAGGGTGGTGCTGCACTTGTCAGTGTTTATGCTGACACACCATCTATTTGCCCATGCAGCAAATGTATCTACAGCTCTTTGTAGCAATCTGGTGGCCACTGATGCATATTCATTTGTGCTCCATAGAACCAGGTCATCGGCGTACATTGCCGCTTTAATTCCATGCGGTAGGTGAGCAACAAGATCATTGATGAAGATTAGAAAAAGTGTGGGGGACAAGACTCCGCCCTGGGGGACACCGTGACGCAGTAGTACTTTCCTGCTCTTGAGTCCGTCTATCTGTACTCGGGCTCTTCTGTTGTGCAAGTATGCTTTCACCCATTTGTACATTCTTCCATTGACTTTGCAGTTTCTCAGTTTCTTCATCAGACCTTCTTTCCAGACTTTGTCAAAGGCTTTCTTCAGATCTATCCATGCCGCAAGCACCAGCTTCTTCTCTTGGAATGCATCCTCAATTTCTTGAGAGAGGTAGGTTGTCTGATCTTCCGTAGAGTAGCACTGCCTAAAGCCAGCCTGCTGTGGCACAAGGATGTTTTTACTTTCAATGTACCACTGCAGTCTGTGATTGATGATGCGCTCCAGTGTTTTGCAGAGACAGCTGGTGAGGCGAATTGGTCTGTAGCTAGAGGCAATGGAACCATCTTTCCCTGATTTTAGGAAGGGTATCATGATTGCTTCTCTCCAGGCTTGTGGAACACTGCCTAAGGTCCAGCTGTTATTGAAGATCTGCAACAGCTTTGTTTTTGCCTCTGTTCCTAGGTTCCTGATCATTTCATTGGAGATACCATCAGCTCCTGGTGACTTTCTCATTTTCAGTTTTGATATGGCTAGCTCCAGTTCGCTGATTGTGATGGGTGCCTCCAGAACCTCATGTACTATTTCCTTCTGTCCTGTATGTTGTCGTTTCTCTCGAATCTCTTGTTGTTTCTCTGGACTAATTTTGATATTGCTATCTTGTGCGAACGAGTCCGCAAAATGGTCAGCTGCTTGCTTTCTTGTTAAGATTTTTCCATCTTTATGTAGTGCAATTTTTGAGCTTCTCCCTGTGCCCTCGTCATTAAGCTGTTTTATTAGCTTCCACAATTTCCTTGTGTCTCTTTCAAAGTTCAGAGACTCCGTTTTCTCCTGCCAGCTTTTCCGTCTAGCCTGCAGCTTGGCCCTTTGAAATTTGGCTTTTGCATGCTGGAATTTATTGTGGTGCTCTTGGCTGGGTGTGGCCTCTGCTTGCTTTCTACACACTTCAACATCATTATGCAACTGTTCCAGTTCACTACTCCAGTAGGGTTTATATTGTTTACGGGCTCCTCTTGGTACTGTTTCTCGCGCTGCCTGTAGTATGCATTTCTTAAACTCTTCAACTGCTTTATGTGGTCTCACTCGAGTGTAGATGTGTACGCGAGCACACGCCTGTCTGCGCATGCATGTACGTGCATACACATCTAGAGCATACTGGTTATTTTCCGGCGCCAGAGACTCGCCGTCGCCCCTTCTCCTGTTAGTTTAAACGGGCCCGCCACGTGAAGGCCAGGAGTTGGACTTTTGCTGCATAGGTTATGTATTCACGAGCCATTGAGGTATTTGAGCAATGTTGGGCGCTCACCCCAACACCGCGCCTCGGCTACATACAGCAACATTTGGAACCCGCACTTGCGTATAATACCCAGAGCATTTTGCGTTATTTTCACAGAGGTGGCCAAGAGATGTATCGTGTTTTCGCTTACATTTCCTGTGCGCTAACAGTGGTATAATGGATTCATACCATACACCAGTCATTTGCATTTACAAGTCGACTTTTCGTTTAGAAAGCAAGAGTAAACTACTGAATATAAAATTGCTTAGAAAATCACAAAAAGAGAATAAATGCTGGGGTCATTTGCGGCCTCATATAAAGAAATGAGTATACAATTGGTTCCATCCCTCCATCATGTGCCATGCCAGTAAGCTTGGGTGGTCATGATTCGCCATTTCACTCGATCACCAGAGTCGTGGATCAGCTCCGAGTTCTTGCTTCGACCATGCCACATGGTCAAGCCATCCACGTATTTACTTCTCTGTCTTCCCCTTGTTCTCTTCCCATCGATCTTGCCAGTTCTCCAATTTATTTGTTCTCATAACATGTCCAACAAATTTTGACTGTCTACGTCTAATTTTTCTAATCAGTTTACGATTTTCATGTGTTTCTTGTAAGACTTCTTGATCTAATCTCTTCACGGTATCTTGGATAAGATGTTATGACTGTTCCGAGATAATTGTAACGATTCACTTGTTGAAGAATATTCCCATTCACCGGTATATTACATTGTGGTATTTCGTTCTTCCTAGTGACGACCATAATCTGTGTCTTCTTACAATTGGTTAGTTAGGTTTCGGTTGGGATATCATCCTTGCACTTCAGACAAGTCCATAGGTGATCAGAACCTCCCTGGAAAATATGCATCAACGTCCGGCTGCTAATAGTGCTACTTCTGAGCTGGTTAACGAGGCTCTTCGTTCACCCGATGTGCCTGTCTTGTCTGGCTGTGCCAATAAAAAAAAAAAAAGTCGACAGGGTCGATTTCATTGCACCGAGTTTATCCCATGTGGCTCGGTCTCTTTCCGCAGCGCGGAAAGCGTCGCACAAAGCACGAACTCCGTAGCTCTAGCGACGACCCACATGAGTCTACGAAAAAATTTCACTCGAGCCCACAACCTTCAGAGCCCGTGTCGAACGGCTTGACCCTTCGCCACGGAGATTCCCGCCGTGCCAATTTGGCTGTGCCAATTCTAACTTCTAAGTCTCTCAGTCGAGATAACCAAGTGGATTAACTGGCATCAAAGTCCTCCGCCCTCGTCATCTCTCTAAGGGCATTAATAAAATCAGCACTACCCATGGGCTGGCCATCTGCAGGGGATGCAGAGCCAGCCAGTTTATCAGCTCGTTCATTTCCCCCAACTCCCGCATGTCCCGGGACGAAGATGAAGGCGACTCTAGGGACAACAGACTTCCGAAGCGATTCAATCCACTGTCTACGTACAGAACCCGCATCGACCTTTCGGATCCTGCTCATTGAATCATACAGTTGGGTGTGAGTCGCAAGATCACGACAGACTGTGAGTTGTAACTCTGGTGCAGTGGCGTTCAAGTTTCCTGGGCCCCAGAAAGGGCTGGTATTTATAGTAGTTAGGTTAGAGAAGAGACTTTCCCTTCGACACGACATCTAAGTGCCATTTCCACGAGGACAGTATTACAGAACTCGCCTCCCACTTTCCAAGCGCAGAAATCAGTGATCCTGAAGAGTTTTTCATTTCATATTTGCTTAGGCAGGTCCGCATGACCGAATGGGTAGGAACGCGTGTTCTTAAACACCCGGTGTGCTGAAGCCAAGGTAAACGGTTCAGCCCCTACACTGGACAGCTGCACTATAATGTTGACCTGTTGTCCTTGACTTTGGGACGTAAATTACAAGTACCTCTGAAGTCGGAGTGGGTTCGCCTGATGGCGAGGGACACTGTTAATAGGGAAAGCTAATCCACATGCAAAATTCAGTCCAGCACTACTACGCTTGAGTTCAAAGCGAGCGAGCGCATAAAAAAAATATGTAGTGGTTCTTCTGCTACTGTTTCGTCTTCAGCCTCAGCTTCTTCTTTTGTTTCCTTTTCTTCTACTTCTTCCTCTTCAACTCCTCCCTCTTCTCCTCACTCTACTTGGAGATTAGGGCGTCAGTCAACTCAAGCCAAGCTGTCCTATCAGTTGCTATCTCCTGCAGGAGTAAGTACAGTAAAGAACCCGTTTTCCTGGCAATAAGGCGTATTGCATGTATATTGTTCGCGTCGCATTTGTGTACGCATGGCAAAATATGCAAAGGGAAATAAGTATACAACATAGGACGTACTAAGCTGGGCAAAGGGAGATAAGTATAAGCACAAAGGAGAAAATAATTAAGTAACAGGAATTTGACGAATAATTTATGTTACAATAGTGCGAAACGGCAATTGTGTATGTGTGAGTTATTTCTCATAGTCTTCCTGCCTGGCAAAACACTGTCCATTAGCTTGATAGCTAGTTCTTCTTTACATATGATGAACAATATTATTTCAGGGAGTTCATTTACTTGTTTGACGACTGCCATTAGCGCACTGTAGTCTTCTAAAAAAAAAAAGCTTTTAGGTGTACTCTTAAACCAGTGTTGACCATCCAATTAGAAGTGGTAAGGATTATTTAACGGTTACTCTGCCTTTTGACTAAGATCAAAATGTAATAATCTGCACTTAATCTAGCCAGGGGCACCAGCAGAGGCAGTCATCCGAATAACACACAGGAAAGAGGGACCTCATGAGGTGGCTCTGGACCCTGGGGAACCGCGAGCCCTTATTAAAAAAACAACAACACAAACATCTCTTGTATTGCCTCGTTGTCATCTGCAAACTTGTGACCGGGCAAACGTTCTTTCCAGAGCCAAAGAAGGGAAAGCCATGTCGGGGACTGTTTGCTGGATGTTTCGAGTCATCAAATTTCATATCCACTGTATGCGCACCCGTATGAGGACGGACGGATGGAGTGTATAAATGGTAGACAGATTGCAAATAAAACACCCGTTTCCCCCGGTTAAGATGTTACGTTGTAATTACTCATCCATGTACTTTAGAATAAAATTCCTGCTACTTAGTGACTTAATCTCATACATCACAGCTCAATCTAAACTAGATAACAGGAGATAAGTATAATCACAGGTCATACAAAAGTAGATAATGGGAGATAATTTATTAATTATACATCACAGGACATACTAAACTGTTAAAGGGAGATTAGTATACGTCACAGTACATACTTCTTCTCATGCGTTCATCTCAGAGAGTTTTTTCTGGCGTGGTTGCGTTGTGCCTGTTTACAGTAGAGCTGCGTTCTTGTGCCGTTAGGCCGACACATCAAACTTCTGTGGGTGTTTGTTGACCGGGTTAACCTTCCCGTGTACAGTACATACTAAAATAGGTAAAGGGAGATTAGTATAATCACAGGACATACTAAAAATAAGTAATGGGAGATAATTATACATCACAGTACATACTAAAATAGGTAGAGGGAGATTAGTATACATCACCCGGGAAGGTTAACCCGGTCAACAAATGCCCACAGAAGTCGGATGTGTCGGCCTAACGGCGCAAGAACGCAGCTCTGCTGTAAACAGGCACAATGCAGTCACATCCGAAAAATAATCCGGATGAACGAAGAAGAAGAAGTATACATCACAGTGCATACTAAATTAGGTAAAGGGAAATTAGTACACATCACAGTACATACTAAAATAGGTAAAGGGAGATAAGTATACATCACAGGACATACTAAAATAGGTAAAGGGAGATTAGTATACATCACAGTACATACTAAAATAGGACAGGACATACTAAAATAGGTAAAGGGAGATAAGGATACATTACAAGACACACTCAAATAGGTAAAGAGAAATAATTATACATCACATAATATGTTAACATGGGTGAAGGGAGATATTTACACATCACAGGTCAAACTAATTTCGGGAATGTGAAATATGAGTCGCCTGGTGTGTTACCGGCCTCCAAAAGAGAAAGGAGAAGTAAGGAATAGTAACACCATATACCTCCTGTGAATGTCGCTAAAGGCGACAAAGGAGGGTATGTCTGAGACTGGCTATCTCACACCGTAGAAAACATTAGCCAGCATCTAACTCGTCGACAAGATCATAGCAACTTTTCTTGGGTTAGTGAAGTAATTACACACATGACAAGTACCATCAATGTAGTGTACAACCCCTCCTCTAGCAATGAGTTTGTGCGAGCAATAACTCTGGTGAAGAGCTCATCATATAGATTGACTCCACCCCATTCAGTCGCTTAAAAGTCGACAGTGTCGACTTCATTGCACCGGGTTTTTATCCCATATTGCTCAGTCTCTTTCCGCCGCGCGGAAAGCGTCGCACAAAGCACGAACTCCGTAGCTCCTGCGAGGAGTCTCCGAAAAAAATGCACTTGTGAACCGAAGGACGCGGCCCGGAATCGAACCCACAACCTTCGGAGCCCGAGTCAGACGGCTTGACCACTTCTTGAACACGGAGACTCCTAGACCCCTATTCATTGTGCCACACCTCTCGGCCGAAAGACGGGTGACAAACAGTCGAGGATGATGGGGCAGTGCTGAACAAAGTGCGCTCAAAATAAAAATAAAAATAAAAAATAAGAAGAAATATGATGAGAGGAAGAAGCAAGCCAACGTAGAACAAGCCATGGAAGAACAGTTTGCCATTTGGAGTGTCCTTGCCAAGACCAACTCTCGACCAGGACAGCGTGGGAGAGTGGATGGTTACATCCTCGAAGGCAAAGAGATGGAGTCTGGTGACGAATCCCAGAGGGGAAAAAAAAGCGGAATAAAAAACGAATTTGTAATGTTTGAGAAAGTATATACTCTACTCCTAAGAAAAATGCAACTTTCACGTTAGGTATACAATATCCACTTTCACTTAAGTTATAACCACTGTAGAGTACTTGGCCAGCTATATGACATCCACCATCAAGATATGGACGAACAGCAATCTGTCAGAAATTACAGCCAGGGCAAGGGACAGTGTTGGAGATCCATTGCAGCCAACCGTCATTGTGGAGACGGCACCTAATTGATCGAAACGACCGTTAAGCCAAACGGGTTTAACCAAACCGCCCTACCTTTGGTGACAAGACGCGTGAGCGACCTGTAAACCAAACAAACATCCAGAAGATGAAAGAACTCACTAAAATCCCATCGATCTTTCACCCATCCCTCCTGGAGAGCCCATTCGACACGCTGTTGCGGCACTTAACTTAAGTATCTTCTGATTGGTCAAAGAAAGGTCGCGTGTTAATCAATAGAATCAAATGCCCCTGTGGACTAGTTTTGCGAGAATTATCGTGCGCGACTTTCTGTTTAAATGAACCAGTCGAAAAAAGATCCCCCAAAAGAGATTCAATTTAGACGTTTGTCAGTCTGGTGTCAACAATAGTTTACAAATACATGTACGGCACATATAATTAGCAGACACATATGTTGCATTAACAGTTATTACTTACGTGAACTGCAAAGTCGACTTACGTGGGTCGCTGTTACTTTCTATTTGAAGAAAACTTGTTTAGTTTTCTTCCGAAATTAATGAGTTGTACTCAGTAACCAAGGAATGTAGAATAAACTGCTGCTGGTAGAATAGTTCTCTCTATGAGTCATTGGCAACGATGTGTTTGCTCCGGGTACAGGATTAACGTATAATTTATAGTTTCGCTTAACTTATTAAGTACCGAAGGTTATTGTATATGTGACCTGCCATTTGAACAGAAGGATTATATATAGCTATATTAAGGTCATGGTGTTATCTGTTTTGTTTCGTGGTATCTTCCGGAATTTCAGTGCTCAGTGAAGCTAAATGCACATTATAAAACTGGTTTATTTGATTGTATAGCAGGTTGGGTACAAACCTAATGTTTGTTTGGTACTGAATCAGCTAAAGTGGTGCTAGTTAGTTCTTCTTTACACCCGTGGTTTCAGTGAGTGCATTTACTTGTTTGACTACTGCTGGTCGATAAGTAAAATGAAACCACAAGTTCGACAATACCGATGCCGTTCTGTAGTGGCAAAACGCTGGTTCTGTGGCAAGGGGTTCGAATCCGCATTGAGACTAATTCTTTTGTAATGAATCTAGGCTACCAGTTCAAAGCAATGAGTACCATTTTGAGAAGTAAAGGAGGGCGCGGCCAGATACTAACCACATCAGCCACGTGATGCCGGTCGGTCTCTACAAATATGAGGCTAGTATCACATGCCCAATGCGGTTTGAGGCGTGTAAAGGGCTCTTTCACTTGACCAGCTACGACTTCCAGGTCCGCACACTTAGAAATTAATGGACCAGTTATTTCCATCAATTATTTCGGAATTACCGGTTAATTTTTTTTTTCTGCGCTCGCTGGCTTTGAACTCAAGCGTAGTCCACATACACTACTGCTAGTAGTGCTGGACTGAATTTTGGACATTAGTTTTCATATTAAATGAAATAGTGCCACAGCACTACTAATTGTAGTCAAGCTTAACAAAATAACAATTACAATATATATATATATTATTATATATATATATATATATATATATATATATATATATATATATATATATATATATATATATATATATATATATAATATAAACGGATTCAGTGGAAAAAAATGGTTGGACACGGTACGTTCACTGAACATTGAAATTGGGGAAGATGCCACGACACAAAACAAATAACACGACGACTCTAGTATGGCGATATATCATCCTTTTTTTTCAAAATGGGAGGTCATATTTGGCGATATATTATCATTTGACACTGAATCAGTTAAATAGAGGACATTGCTCCGACAAATCTTCGCCTGTAAACAACAATAAGAAACACACAACAACGCACTAACGACGGAAATGACACTACAGTAACTAAACACATCTTATCTAATTTCACCTTGTACCTTGCGGTGTCGAGATGAAGCATAACAAGCAGGAAAATGCCCGCTTACGGGTTTCATATATCGATATTCCAATTGACTCTGTTATTCCTCCTGTCCATCGTTTTACATGGTCGGTCTCTTCTTCTAGTTCCTTTTGGTCCGTACATCTTTACTTGTTAGAGTATACCGTACACTGTTAGTTGGTAGCCTAGTTATATGGCCGAACCATTTAGGTTGTAGGTTTCTCATGTAATCTATCGCCGCTATAACCCCCACTTTTGTTCTGATTTCTTCATTTGTGATTTTCTCTCTTCTTAACACATTAAGTATTCTTCTCCTGAATCTCATTTCCGTTGTTGTAATTTTTGTTTTCTCTTGTTCTAACTAAATATATTTATGCATTAACTTGTTGTCATTTCCGTCTTTTGTGTGTTGTGTCTTGTTTCTTGTTTTGTCTGCCGTTGAAGGCTCTTCGCCGCAATCTTCTGGGTTATTTTATAAATGCAATCTTGTAAGGTGTAACTACACATCGTGTTAAAGAATTGTTGAAATTATTTTACAGTGAGTGACCTAGCGTGGCTAATAACTCGTGGTGAGCAACTTGACTGCTACTTTAAGACATGCGCAGTGTAATGCAGTCAGTTGGTTAGTTTCGTTTCCTTTACGGAACATCGCAATGAACCCTGTCATTTTTGGTTGGTTGTAATCTTCTAAGCAATTTTACGCCCAGTCGCCTAAATGCTTGCGGACGCGATTCGTGAGCCGCTTACCACGCGTTCGAAACACAGCGGCTACCGATTTGGCAGCAGACCGCCTTGCGCTGGGTTTTAACGTGTTAGTATGGTACCCGGTCGTTCATAAAGCAATGGCAAACTACTGAACTTGCCAAGACATCAACAACAGCAGTACAATGCGGGTGTTGACAGCGATGTCCTGTAAACAGGATATGAAAAAAAGATGTCATTAACTGCCGAACGAAAACTTGCCAAGAAATCATGAACAGCCAAAAAATGCTGGGATTGACTTCAACGTGTTGTACAATATTACAACTAACTTTAACTTTAATTTGCCATTGCTTTCTGAACAGCCGACTCTCATAATATTATGAAAAGCAACGCAAACCGATCTTCTCCCACATTGCACGTAGCGGACTTCGAACTCGTTATGTCGGGATTGTGAGACTTCGATCACTACTCCTAGACCACAGACGCCGACGGTGTACGGACATGTCTGAAGCAGTTTCTTGCTATGGTACTGTGAAATGCCGGAACCATCACATTTTATAGGCCTGCATGCATGGGGCAATATGTACCTAGTACTAGTATTTCTCTCACTTAGGCAGGGATCCTCCGTGGCGAGGTAGTCAAGCCGTCAGACTCGGGCTCCGAAGGCTGTGGGTTCGGTTCCGGGTCGCGTCCTTCGGTTCACGAGTGCATTTTTTAGGAGACTCCCGAGGGTCATAGAGGCTACGGAGTTCGTGCTTTGTGCGACGCTTTTCGCGCTGCGGAAAGAGACTGAGTCATATGGGATAAAACCCGGTGCTGTGAAGTCGACTCTGTCGACTTCTAAGCGACTTCTCACTTAGACGGACGACGAACGCAGGTGTCGCTCCATTGCCCGGCTGCGCTCATGCCATTCTATTAGCTTTGCTACCTATCAACTACAAACACGCACCCGCTAGTATGTACTAAGAGTGACTTAGTTATGTCGGAGTCGGATCTAAATTATTTCTCGGCTCGGAAAGTTTACACCGACACAATCTATTAATATTAACTAAACAAGGAGATGATTTGTATGAATACAAACAACGAAGTAAGTCATGTGTTGTATTCTTATTGAGATCGTGTTCTTCATGTAAAATAATAGACCTGAAAATTAATTAAGATAAATCATATACACAGTTGATGGAACTTATCGTCTTGTTAAAGATATCGCGTGTTGAGTGAATTAAGTGGCATTTTCATAACGGCGAAATCGCTGTTGTTGTACCGTGTAAATTGTACTATGCGCTATGAATGAAACAACGCCAGCTCACAAGAGAAATATTACGCACGTAAGAAAATAATACTTAGTATCTTTACTACGAAAATTTGCAAGCCTGGACAAATACACAGCGTGGATGGAGTGTAAATTAAGTAGAACAGTTCTTATGCTGACAGTAAGTTTGAGTTTCTAGGCAACGGGCAGAGATGTTGCGTGTTTAAAACCGGCGCATGAATACATGTGTTGTGAAACGAGCGATAAAGCGTTACCACAAAGGATTGACATAATGCGTGCAGGTTTGTGTTAGACTCGATTGTCTATCTTTGATAATTTGATCGCGAGAGGCCTGGATTTAATAGTGTTGTATACCGAACGGGTGGCCGAGAGCTCCTCAGGATGCAGAACCAAGGGCAACATCCTGGAGTAACCCAGCATTGGAATCAGATGCCTGAAAGGTAGGAAACTGCAGAAGTGATGGGGTCGCCATTTTGAGGGAATTCAAATGCATTGTGTTGTTTTCATTATTCCTGTGCTTTGCTTGACATTGCACAGAGAACTATACTAGCGCATTTTATCGTTCCAATTGTAGATTTCGATACCCTTTATGGATAAAATGCTTCTTTATTAAAAGCATCTTGCTTTGTTGTAAAAAAATACAAGAGAGCGAGACCTTGGAGAATTAGAAGCCAGAAAAAAAGCTGAGAAAGCGATGCTAGGATAGAACGAAAGTAGCAACAATTTACCACACCACAATAACAAGTAAGAATAGTTGACTGCTCACTAAAACAAACGAAACAAAAGCAGTTAATTGTTTTATTACCTCTTTTGAATCAGTGGACGAATAGAGTAGATTATAATATGAATTAATATCCTTCAACTGAAGTTTAGTATACTATAGATAGATGCCACCCCAAATCTAGATGAGCAGCAAGACTTGTTTAGTGAGCCGCTTTTTTACACTTGCCCCCTAAACAACGTGCAAAACTGTTGCAGTGTAATTTTGTTTTCTTTATTTTTAAGCGCAAGAAATTATGAAACATAATAGTATGTTTTAAACAGTAAATAGGTAATTGTAGTTAACTGTATTTGCTGTCTTCTGTTTTGCAATTCAGTATGAATATAATACCAAAAAGAAAGAAAGAAAGAAAGGTGACCCAAATAATGCAAAATCAAGGTTCAAATTAGTGTTTGTTACCTTTGTATTTTATTATTAGTGTCTATTTTGTCCACATATTTGTCTGAACCCAGTTTGGAAGTTATGTTGTGCCCCTTTAAATTGAAAAAAAAACAAACTTGAAGCAATTTTGATATTTGGCCAGATAATGATAATATGGCAAATTATATTTGAAAGTATAAACTGATGTGTATCTATCATAGCAAATAATGTGACAAATTGTCCTTGAAAGTGTAAACTGCTGTGTAACTGTCTGAGCAAATAATATGGTAAATTATCCTTGAAAGTATAAACTGCTCTGTAACTATCTTAGCGAGATCATCTTCCAAAAGTAAAAGGAAGCTAACCAAATTATATTCTAGCAAGTATTTCAATTATTTCAAGCTGATAAACTATTGTTGAGATGTCAGTTAACAATAAGACACATTTTATACAGCATTTATAATTATTATTTGTGTTATTCCTACGGGCCTGTGTGCCCAATTCTTAACCCTTTGAAAATAAAGTTTGTTTGTTTGTTTGCTTGTATGTTTCCTCTACCATTTATTCACCCCATTATCATCAACACCACACACTCCCTTCATTTTTTTTTCTAATCCAGTTCTAATATCTCCAGTATTGAATTCTCAGCATGTTTGAATTGTATTGTAACACCATTATCATCACCACACACTCCTTTCATTTTTTTTCTAATCCAATTCTAATGTCTCCAGTATTGAATTCTCAGCATGCTTGCATTGTATTCCTTATTATTTTCTATAATTAACTTACTTATCATCATCTGTATGTTACGTATTATTTTCTGTAACTAACATACGTGACATCACATGGAACCCATCAAGGAAGCAAAGAATAGTTTCTATAAAATACCATGCATATTGTGGAAGGCACTAAGGAGGGTTGGCATAAGACTGGCTACCACATTCCGTAGAAAACCCAGCTGCAAAATCTAATCAACCAAGAACAAGTCTACACAGGCTTGGCATGGGTGGGTTGAGGGCCTATTCTCCATTGGTAGATGATGAAGAACATAATACTTGTGATGCTGTGTCAGTTTATTGAGTCATGAGACAGATATATAGTTTCTGAACCTGCCACTTTTCCAGTTGACATAATAGGATGTAATCAGGTCATGAGTAAATGCAGCATATACCGGTTGACCGAGTGTAGACCTAAGTTAGGAATCTCAAAACTGAGAGGGAAGACCAGGAGAACTTTCAATCAGATGGCAGTTGAAATCATTAGCAGTACGACTCTTCTATGACTGTTGAACGAGGGGACAGAGAACATTACTTAGCCCAACTCAACTCAACTCATGGCTAAGTTAATATTTCCTCTACAGGTTTCTAAGCATTTCATTGTCATTAGACTCTAGGATGATGCCCATAGGAACATTAGTTCTACTTATACACCCTAACAGATTGCAGTTTGTACTTCCCTTGATGTTCTCTTTCCACATATATCATTGTCAACCTGACTTCAATTGTTCACTCCAGTATGGTTTTTATGAGTGTTCTATCTTGTAATAAATTCTTGACAGTCTTGGTTCATGGCATAGAAGGGAGTCAACACATGAATTGATCCATGCCATTAGAGATCATAATTTGTGGAGAAGCATGATCCCCCACTCCAGTCAGCAAGGTGCTTCATGATGGTTTTGATGATGATCTTTTAATGTGGCATATTGACACACTGGCCATGTGTGTGTTCTGCAAAGGAGACAAGATTAAACTGTTTCTGACCAGTAGGGCTCTGTGGTCAATTCAGCCTTTTAAAGTATGTACCAGAGTAAATGAGGCAGGTGGGGGCTACAGTTGTGCAGTGGTTAGTCCACTTTCCTGCTGGCGTGGTGGGCATGCATTTGAACCCGGTGAAGCTGGATTGTTTTTGGGTGATCACTCACTTTGAACTCTCGTGTAGTCCATTCACGTTACTTCTAGTAGTGCTGGACTGAATTTTGCGTATGGATTAGCTTTCCCAATTAACAATGTCTCTCGCCATCAGGCAAACCCACACTGACTTTAGAGGTACTTGTAATTTATGCCCCCAAGTCAAGGACAATAGGTCAGCATTTTAGTCCCAACTGTCCGGTGTAGGGATTGAACCCCTTACCTCAGCATCAGCACACCAGATGTTTAACAACATGCGTTCTTATCCAATTGACCATGTTAACCTACAAGCTGGATTTTAAAAAATTGAACTGAGCTCCCAGCATAAAGTGGGTAGCAGGAAATATCCTGGGAAGTAAAGGCAACCAACATATTACTGACCAAACCACCCATATACAGGGTGTATTTTTAATGACTGTGTGTGTTTGAAAATATTGCCGGTTCAAGTTTTGTATTTACCTATTAGTTGCATGAACTTTACATAGGGTGAATACAAAACTTAAACGGCAATATTTCCAAACACTGTACAGTCATTAAAAATACACCCTATATAAAAAATATGGGCTAGCACCATATAACAGATACAGCACAATACTGGTCATATTAGCCTCATGTCCTGTTAGACCATGTACAATATGGGTTCTACATTTTCATCTTCTTCGTGTACAATATGGGTTTTCCATTTTCTTCTTCTTCTTCTTCTTCTTCTTCTTCTTCTTCTTCTTCTTCTTCTTCTTCTTCTTCTTCTTCTTCTTCTTCTTCTTCTTCTTCTTCTTCTTCTTCTTCTTCTTGTATATTCAGTATAAGTTTTACATCATCATCTTCTTCTTCATTCTTCTTTCGAGCAAGATGTGCCACATCTAGTTTTGCATCTCAAAGGTCAATGTGTCCGACTCAGATATGCATTTGTGTAATGTTGGCTTCCTCTAGACAGATTCCATCCAAGGTACTGGGTCTATCCCTGCATCAGTATGAAGTGTGATGTTTAAATGGGAGTTTCTTTGCTACTTTTATATTATAATTAAAGCCTCTTAGAGGCTTCACATATACTAGGAAAGACAACCAACCCTTGAGTAGAGAGTGTCCGTTACCTTGGATGGAATCTGTCTAGAACAGTGGTTGTCAACCTTTTTTTGGCCCATGCACCCCTTCACCATATGTTCAGAATGTCATTCCCCCCCCCCACCCCTTCATATTTCCTCCCTATAAATCCCCCCTCCCCCGCCCCTACACAGTATACGTAAAAATGGAAGCTAAATTTAATAACACATACTAGAACAAGTCTGGACGTCTACATAAAATGTGATTTGTGGGTCTACTTACGTTATAAAAGGAATTTTAGAAGGGTGAGAAGTGAGAAGTACAGAACCGTAATGTATAGAGGGAAAAACAATATCAAGTAATCGGTTCTTGTATTAACAAGATCCTGAAATAATCTTAATATTCCCCCATGGAAACCCTAAAATTCCCCCTGGGGGTGGGGGTGGGGGGGGGAAGTCCCCACCGGTTGAGAACCACTGATCTAGAGGAAGCAAACATTACACAAGTGCATATCAAACTCGGAAAAACTGCCTTGTTTTGGTCTTTTTGGTCCTGAAGTAGTTTTCTGCTATGGGTCTGTGATGTCATCACATTTTTCAGGCGTGAATACACGGAAGAATAGGTGGCCAATCTTTCCTTCACTTTGGCGAGCAATTACCCCAATCATCGAACCTGCATCTTACCATGACATTACCAGCACAGTTTGCTATCAGCTTCCCTAGTGCACCCAGCAAGCAGAAGAACAGTTACACAATTACTGTGTTCATTAGCTGGGTTTACAACGAATTAGTGATCAGTTATGTCACCAGTCAGTTAGCACTATTTAACATTTCTGTCTTTTACCCTGGGTGGAATTTACACCATTTAGCAGAAGTTTTTTCTTCTACGTTTTACCCATACTCAAACTTAGACAATTCAGCCCAATCAAGATGGATTTTAACAATTGGCCTCAGCTCCCAGGTTGACCCAGCATAAAATGGCCACTAGGAAATGTCACGGAAAGTAAAGATAGTCGGTGTGATTTGACCACATCACCCTTGAGTGCTGCGTGGGAAAAAGTTCCTTTACTTACTAATTACTGTTATGTGCTTCCTCTTCTTAGTAGTCTCTCCCGTATTACTAGTGTCCCTATAATTATCTCGTCAGCATATCTGTCTTATTGTCGTGCTTCTGTGTGTTTCCTTTACCGAGTGTAATTCAGAATAAGAAGTTTCTAGTTATATTATTAGTTACTATCTTTATAAAAATAAAAATTTCTATGAACATTTATTGTTGTTTTGTTTTATTTTGCTCGCTCATTTTGAACTAAAGCGTAGTCCATACACATGCTACTATAGGGTGTATTTTTAATGACTGTGCAGTGTTTGAAAATATTGTCAGTCCAAGTTTTGTATTCACTCTCTGTAAAGTTCATGCAACGTAATAGGTAAATACACAACTTGGACCGGCAATTTTCTCATATCATAATGTAGTTTTGCATATTGTCTTTCAGACCAAACCAGGTTTCTTTTGGTGACAGAATGAATGTAGGAGACAAGGAACTCAGTGATCTATTGGATTTCAGTGCCGTAAGTCTTTAGTCTGTTCAAAACAGTGTTTTCCTGTTGTGAATTTGAATAATAAAGACACAAGAAATATATTGCACAATTTATTTTCTGGCATAGATCGCAGTTCCTCATTGTGTACATAATACAGAAAAGATTAAACATATATTAAAACAGCATAATGAATCCTTTCAACTGAAATAGACAAAATACATTGCCATATGTTTCACTGTTGCCATACTAGATTTACAGAGACTATCATATCATGCCTTTCTGGTTACATAATTGTGGTTTGGCAGTGGCAAAGCATATGGCTCTGCATATCTCAGTAAGTTTTGGTTGGTTGTGTAGTATACTGAAGTTCTCTTTGTCTGCCACAAGCCCACATTCTAGAGGCGTATTGTGGAAGATTCAGTCCCTTCTTGTTTGTAGGATTAGTCCAGTTGCCAGAAGTTTTCAGTGTTGTTGTTTTTGTTTTGTCTGGTTCATTGAGGGATTTGTTGTGTTTTCCTGTTACATAGTCTGTTGTTGTTGTTTTTGTTTTGTCTGGCTCATTGAGGGATTTGTTGTGCTTTCCTGTTACATAGTCTGTTGTTGTTGATCCCAAAGCTGCTGAGCTTCCCACACTTGGCAGCCCAGTGCTGTTCTTTTGAAGGTGCATGTCCCCTACAGTGCTTCCAGGGATCCATAGAGTGAACTAGTGACTGTTGGATACAGCTGGGATTAGCTTCTCCCTGTCATTTGACAGTGCAAGACATCTGAAGAGAAGAGGGTCAGTCATGAAGGTGAAAATGATATCTGCTTCGGGGTACATTTCGCAGATTGATATGGCTGAGATTTGCTATTGACTGTAGCATACCCTGTTAGAATCTGAAAGACTTCTTCTTCTGCGTTCCTCCAGAATGTTGTTTTAGACGTAATTGCGTTGTGCCTGTTTACAGCAAATCTGAGATATTTGCACCTTTCAGCCTACACATCCGACTTTTTCAGGCATATGTTGACTGGGTTACCTTCCCGGAACTGGAAAAGTAGACTTTGGTTTTTCCTTCCGTTTCCATTGTTGTCATTGGCTTTTGGTTGGGGCATTTCATTAAAAGGCGGGCGCGCTGGTGAAGTTAATCGTGAACTGTGCTGGTGGTGTCATGAGCAAGAGCAAGGTCGGATACAGGATCGGTTCCTGGGCTCGTTGCTTGTCAAAGTGAGGGAAAGACTGGCCACCTGTTGCCCCTTCCCCTCAGGCCTACAAAATATGATGGCACTATCACATCAGAGAACCGTAACAGGAGACTGCTTCAGGTCAATTGTTTAAAGTTTGTTTTATTTATTTCACTAAAAATAGGTTACCCTGTTATTTCTTTCCTCATACCCATCTTCAGTTTTTTTTCTTGTGTTACTACCCAGAATCTTTTGAAGAGTTCTTGTACTGCAGTGCCTGTCTTTGTGCTGTTTTTTGGCTCCTGCCTTTCCATTTCCCATAAGTTCAGTATGTCTGGTGGTCATCATCACGATATAGCACGTCCTTTGATGTTCTCATCACGGACATCTCTTGCCATTTCTCCCCTGCACGTGCTAGTTGACTTCCACCTCTTCTTCCCGGAATCGTATTCCATCAGAGCAGATTTTCAAAATTGACCTGAGCTGCAACCTTAAGGCCTGCAAAAAGATCCTTTACTTTACCTATTTATATGCTGCTAGTGACTCCTTGCTTGTTATGTGCTCCCTCTTCTGAGTAGTTCCAAGTTAGTTAGTTAGTTAGTTATCAGTTGGGGTATCTTCGTTGCACTCCGGACATGTCCATAGGTGCTCAGATCCTCCCCCCAGCATATGCATCAGCGTCCGGTGGCTAATAGTGCCAGTTCTGTGTTGGTTGACGAGGCGCTTTGTTTTCCCGATGTACCTCTCGCGTCTGGCTGTGCCGATTCTTACTCCCAGGTCTTTCATCCTGGAAAGCGATGTGGAATCACTGGCGTCAAAATCCACTGTTCTCGCCATATCTTTGGGCGTTAATAACATCGGCACGATCCATGGGCTGGCCATCTACAGGGGGTGCAGAGCCAGCCAATTTATCAGAGCCAGTTCCAAGTCTTTCCAATATTACTAGTTTACGTCAGCGTATCTGTCTTATTGTCACGCTTCCCTGTGTTTCTTTCACCGTGTGTAATTTATAATAAGAATATTCTGTAATGTGATAGCGCAATCACATTTTGTAACCCTGAGAGCACGAGGAGGAATACGTGACCAATATTCCCCCACTTTGACCTACAGAAGAAACACAATCAATCAACTGATGTAACGTGTTTCCAGATAATGTCAGTTCAGTAAATTTTGTGAAGTATATCAGTGCTATATTACTTACAAATTATGTGCACCTCAAGGAAGGATCAAGTGTGCTTGCACATTATACCAGCTGGGCACCACAAAGCGCTGTCAACACTGGTGTTGTGTGACTTAGAACGGCAGTTGGGTGTAACATAATACAGCCGTCTTTATAGCAACTACAATTTCATGTTTTATCCTTTTACTGTTTCATTTAAGACTCATACAAATATTGTTGTGGTTTGGGTGATGTACATATAATCAATCAGTGAGGTCGTCACTTCGTTTAGAAGTAACTTGTAGAAATGTGCGGGACTTTCCCCCCAGTGTTTTTATTTTCTCCTTGGTGTTTCTTTCACAACGCCTCACATCAAGTTAGGCACTAGCTGGTCAACACAGACCCATTGAGATGGTGCTTTGGTCTCAGGTGGGGGGGGGGGGGGGGGTCGTCGTCTCTACACCAGTTCACAGATATAGTAAAATGCAAGTTCTCTTTCTGGTCTTCCTGTGTCATTGTGACCTGACAGCCAATGCGTCAAACTTAAGCCTTGAAATTTAAATTATCCCGAGCGTACCGCCAATCAAGGAAGCACCTCTCTGGTGTTAAGTATGTCGGATTTGGTCAGACATTTGTGTAATTTGTATGTCCTGCACACAGATTCCGTCTACGGGAGTGTTTCCCAACGTGGGGCCCACGCCCCACAGGGGGGCAATTTGACTGTTAAGGGGGGCAATTCGAAAATGGAAGAAATCGGCTGAATATAACAAAACGGGGAGACTTGAGACTGAAGTTAACTAAATTTGAACCTGACATAAGATCTCTTTGCAGCAAGCATCAAGCGCAAGGATCTCACTAAATTTAAATAATAAATAATTACTAATAATTAAAATAATATAGAAAAATCTTTCATTAAAATTATTTTGTACTTGAATTTCAGTTCTCCATTATATGTTTTGAAAATTTACTTACTGTGTTTGCTCAATAATTACCTAGTGATTTCTTCCTAAAACCTATCATTCAAGTTTCTTTAGTGAACATTTCAATTTTTGAATATTAAAAATAATGTATATGTTGAGGGGGGCATGGGGCGGGGGAGGGGGGCAATATGAATTTTAGAAAGGCTTAAGTGGGGCATGGTACAAAAAAGGTTGGGAAACACTGCAGTCTAAGGTGACGTCCCCCATGTACCCAAGGATGTATTGCACTGTCTTGGGGAGCCGTGGTAGCGTGGTGGCTAACGCACTAGCCTGCCCGCACGATGGCTGTGTGTTTGAACCCCCATCGAGGGGGTAGTTTAAAAAAAATCGACCAGGGCTCTCAGCCAACCCAGATTAAAATAGGTGCCAACAGGTGTCTGGGAAGTGGAGGTCGCTGGCGTCAAATTGGCTACACAACCCATTGAGTGGTGATTTTGTTTACAGATATAAACAAATCCCCCAAGCAGGAACCAGTTATAGGTCTTTGATGTGCTGGGACCATCACATTTTGCAGGTCTGAGTGCGCGGAGGAATATGTGGCAGACTAGTCTTTCCCTAACGTAACAAATGGCGAGCCAAGGAGTTGGACCCTCGTCCCACCGTGCTGTGGCAATTATCAGCGCAACTTAACCTTGACACCAACCCGCCCGCTGCCAACATATAAACTAGTACAGAAATATGGGGCTGGCACCATATGTCCAGTGTGCCCCAAGGTGTGTACAAGGATCCTTTACTTAACTGATTAAGTGCCATGGGATGGTTAATCGTCTCAAGCGACTTCCTGCATCTGCCATCGGCTTATATACATTAGTTTTCCTTATGTAACCACCTTTAATTGGATATATAATACAACATGTCTGCTATCATATTAACACCTTCCGTGACACAATTTTCCACCATCCATTTTTGTTAAGTACAAATCTACTTTTTATTTTGCACTGAATGTACAAATCTACTTTTGTTTTTGGGCACTGAATTAGTTAACTTACAATCATTTCCATAACAAATTTGCGGCTCATGTACCTTTTTGATTATTCTGTTGACCCATCTAATTTCTAAATGTTTCTGATTAGTTTATGAACGCTAACTATGTAAATCACGGTCGCTTTTCCGTACTTCCTGCGCAAATCATAAGCGTTGGAAGTTACAGGTTACATCAATAGCCGTCAGCAACAACAGATGTGGCTAGGCCAGTCGTGAATTATCCATGGTCGTGATTTCCACCGTCTGTGCTCACACTGCCCACCTGTTACCGTGCACACGTGCTTCGCCTTTCATTGAACCGTTAAGCACTGCGTGCTACCACTCGCTCTACACACACGAGTAAATGGCAACACGCGGTGATACTGCTCGGCACACGCGCCCCGGATTTCAGGATCTACTATATCTGGGTCAAGCGTAAGGTCATATCTGGGCCAGATAATGCACGCGCACAGGTTCCATCCAGGCTCCAGCACTGCTCACACCGGTGTCAGGACCGCGGAGCGCCATCTGGTGGCTGTTGGCCCAATTTTGATCCAGATGTCAAGGAAGGTCAGCAGACGAGGGTGTCTGCTGGAAATATGTTGCCGCGGTTTTGCGGCGTAATGATCCGAACAGTAAGTTTGCACTGGGTGTTGGTTGGTAAACAGATTGTTTCGGTTGATTAGTGTGTCCCCTATCAGGTGACACCAGAAATAAACATAGTTATTGACACTTATGGAAGACGAGGGGGATAGGTAGTAATAAGAAAACTCACTAGACAACACACTGAAAGCTGTAGGCAAATCATGATTCGAACCCGTCACCTTCAAATGACGTAGTGTACCCAACCGAGGCACACATACAACATAGCCAGTCTCACTTTATTATACACTTTGAGACTTAACAATATAAGTTGAAGTTAGTTGTATATCCTTTACAGGACATCGCAGTCAACCCCAACATTTTTGGGATGTTTGTGATTTCTTAGCAAATTTACGTTCAGTAGTTTGCCATTTCTTTCCGAACCACCGGCACTCATACCATTTTATAACAACCAACGCAAGGAGGTCTGCCGCTAAATCTCCCACAGCTGTGTTTCGAACGCCGGTATGCGGGATTACGAATTGCGTCCATAAAACCTTCGCCACAGAGCCGGCTAACAATATAGAAATATGACGTTACGGACCTGCCTATGGCTAGTCACAAATATTGACGTTACGGACCTGTCTGTAACTAGTCACAAATATTGACGTTACGGACCTGCCTATGACTAGTCACAAATATTGACGTTACGGACCTGTCTGTAACTAGTCACAAATATTAACGTTACGGACCTGCCTATGACTAGTCACAAATATTAACGTTACGGACCTGCCTATGACTAGTCACAAATATTGACGTTACGGACCTGCCTATGGCTAGTCACAAATATTGACGTTACTGACCTGTCTGTAACTAGTCACAGATATTGACGTTACGGACCTGCCTATGACTAGTCACAAATATTGACGTTACGGACCTGCCTATGGCTAGTCACAAATATTGACGTTACGGACCTGCCTATGGCTAGTCACAAATATTGACGTTACGGACCTGTCCATGGCGTAGTAACACATTTTGACTTTACGGACCTGCCTATGCCCAGTCACAAATATTGACTTTACAGACCTGCCTATGGCTAATCACAAATATTGACGTTACGGACCTGCCTTTGACTAGTCACTCGCCAGCCGGCCCGGAGTTCATGTGCTCGAATCAGCAATAAGACGGATGTTTAAAATGGACCTGGGCTGTCAGGTCTACCCAGCCTGAAATTGACACCGGGAAGTAAAGGCGGCCCGTGAGATACTGACCACATCACCCGGCGTGCTGAATGGTCAACAAAATCTGGGTGCAGCCCAATATGTCTAGTGCGACTTAAGGCTTGTGAAAGGGTCCTTGACTTGACCTCGTTTGCCCTGTGGGTTCCTGTGGATGGGCTTTCTAGTTAACTACGAGGGGTGCTTCAAATGAAAACCTTAAATTTGGTTTGTTTGTTTTGTGAATATATTCTGAACAAGTTGAGAACAAATGTATCATTTTTCGATGTAGTCACCACTGCGTTCAATGCAAGTCCTCCAGCGTCGAAAAGTGCTTGGATTTCTTTATAAAAAAATTCCCTGGGGCCACTAACTCGGTGGGCCTGAACCGGTCGTGAACAGTCTGTCACAGAAATTTTGAAACTTCCTACTCCACTCATACACTTGCTGGACTGACAGGCATGCAGCGCCATACTGGACCTTCATTCGCCGATGAATTTCTATAAGTTTCATCCCTTCACTTATTTAAAAAAAAAAAATGGATAACAGAACGCTGCTCCTCTTTGGTGCATGTCAGAAGTGGGGCGGCCATCTTTAAAATGGCCTACGACGTCACCGTTTTCGTCTGCACCGCGATGTCAGCAGGTGCTCAACCTCTTAACATCCTTGACAACAACAACAACATTGACATGTCACAAGACAATGGACTGTTTATTGTGATTTCTATCACACTTCAGAGGAGCGGCTGGCCGAGTGGCTAGAACGCCGGACTCTCCTTCGGGAGACCCGGGTTCGATCCCTCGTTAAGGTGTGGGATTTTTTCTGTCGGGGGCAAAAAGAAAATCCTAACCTGCACAGTTCGCGGCGACTGCACTAGCCAGGCGGCCTTAATTCCTCAGGCTCAAAGACCCCTCTGCCAAACACCGCAAGGTACTATATTGGCAGTAAATGGCAGTTGGCAGTATATAATTCTTCTATCCAGCCCCATGGGTTTTTGCGCTAGGACCATATGTTTTAAACCCGTTGCCACACGATGGGAGATGTGGCTTGCATCACTTGACCACCTTTAACTTCTCGTACAATTTTCTGGAACCCATTTTCCGAGGCCGGGGTTGATCCCGGGGTCATGTGGTCATGTAAATTAATCACCGCCTCGAGGAAGATTTGAACGCATGACCACAGTAACCACATGTGAGGCACTGCCAAGACTATTCTGTTGTGTGTATATACGACATGTGCGTACCTATATCTCCTATATTTCACCATTATCTGAAAAGACTAGGCGTACATGGAGATCGATCATATGCTATTATCTGGTCGCCTCAAATATTGTCATTAGAATATAGTTCACAACTGGATTCGAACTAGACCTGTTTGACCCTTACAGCGATCAGTTGGACTAAAATGTTGACTTCTCGTCCTTGAGTTGGGGGAGTAAATTACAAGTACCCCAGAAGTCGTTGTGGGTTCGCCTGATGGCGAGGGACACTGGTAGACATGTAACCCACACGCAAAAATCAGCTCAGTGCACTAGAAGCAGTAGTACGTGTGTGGACTTTCATAAAACCTTGACATCCGACCTTCCCAGGTTGGTCTGTCCCAGCCCTTGACTGTCCCATGTCAATCTGCAGGATGGCCTGTTATTCTGTCTCCTTTAGTCTGGACCTAATCTTCAGCCGTGTGTGATATGATCATGGTAGCAGCACTGTGAGACATTTTGACACGCAAACCTCGCTATCACTAGAAAGCAGAGACACGAAAGAGGGGATTTTGTAAAGTAGTATTCGTGATTTAATGGTTATGACATTATGCTGTCAATCCTATGAAGTTTAGATGCCAACTCTCGACGATTGCTACGGGAGGGAAAGCCCGTCCACGTATTTCTCCACGCACTCATACCTTCGATATGTTCTGGCCCTAACACTGTACATGCACACAGCAGGTTCCTCGTATAGGACTTTACAAATTATTATTGCTTAGTGTGGCAGTTTTACTTGATATGCCAATCACTTGCTTACTTTGCTTCATGGATAAGCCATCCTTGGCATTGCTAACCCAGTTATAAACACACATTCTTAGCCGAAATCAGAATGTTCCGATGGTTAGGAATACACATAAGTCTGGTGATGCTGCATCGTGCATATTCTTTAATATTATCAGCTAGGATTTATTTTGCCGACTCTCTCTCTCCACCCCGTCTCTCTCTCCCCTCTCTCTTTCTCTCCCCTCTCCCTCTCTCTCGGTCTCCTGCCTCCCGTTGTACCTCGGAGAAGGGCTAAACCACAATGAATCGTAACGAGAAACAGCCAGAGATGGCAAATTGTGCCATGATAAGAAAACAGCTGGGACCACACTGAGTTTACACCCGCCACCTTTCAACAGCAGCTGTGCTAGGATAGTGGCTCATGTGTGTTGCTTACCAAAAAGTACCCAAAAAATGTAATCATCAGCAATGTTCGGGTTCGTTTTTCCAACAGGTGCGACTCTGGAGTCCACCTAGCCTCATAAACTGCGTATTGGATAATTTCCAGAATTGCCTAGGAAAGAATTGCGACGAGGAATTGAACTGATCGCCTTACCTCTTCTCATTATGCTTTGGCGTAGAATAGTGAAGGCCTAACACTTTATATACCTAACGGCAGTATCTATGTTGCGAGAAAATTCTTACCACCGCAAGATGACGCTGTTACCTCGCCCCTGCTACTGAATTGAGTGCGTGGAGCGACACTGTGAGCTGTGAATTTAATGTGGGGCGCTTTTACATATGTTTGCGGTTGTTTGTAGTGTGAACTGCATGTTCAGAAAAAAAGCTAGCCGGCCTGTCGCTGAACTAACTGGGTTGCCTTCATGCAGTAATGTGTGGCTGATGGTTTTCTTGTTACCGCCACTTCCTTCGACGATGAACTATTTTTCGTGGCGAACTTTTGTGTTGGCATTCTGGCAAGCTGCCTTATGCATAATATACCCGTGCGGGCTGTTGGTTTGTCGAGACTCCTGTCTGCTACACTTTTCACATGGGGCAGTGAGGATCATTTTGTGCGATATTCACTGGCACAGGGACGGAGCATAATGGGGCGACCTTTTACCGTGAAGTTGGAACCGCGACTAACTAGCCTCGCTGAAGATGCTGGTACACGTCCACAGTCAACAACTTAAGATTCACTAAGTGTGCTGTCAGTGACCAGGTCTGTTGTCCATCTCACGAGCAACTGAAATTAGATGTATGTCAATTCATGTGATTTTTATAGCAGCATGGGTTTATGATGGTCTTCGTTTTATCTGGCGTATGTTTTGTTTCATAGCGGATTGTTTACTGTAGTCTTGGATGGTTGAGCTTCAAAGTGGATTTGTTCCCACAACACGATATGCAGAAGTTACCTTCGTTTTTCCGACATTTGCGACCCTGGGGTCCGCCTAGCCGCCCATAAACTAGATGTCATGTCTGATCGCCCTGGTACCAACTACCATACAGAGCCGCATTTAAGAAATATGACGGATACAGAACAAAGTAGGAACACGCAATAAATGGAGTGACAATTTCAAGATCAACCTTCGGGAAATGAACACCAGCTGACAAAAGATTCTTCTCTCTCTCTCTCTCTCTCTCTCTCTCTCTCTCTCTCTCTCTCTCTCTCTCTCTCTCTCTGCTGTGTGTGTGTGTGTGTCTGTCTGTCTGTCTAACACCTTCCCCCTTCCGCTTCTCCCCCCACCCAACACACACACACACACTGAGGTAGATGGAGGAAAACAATAGGAAGAAGAGTTAAGAACCAGCTGGGTACACACACGTCTGCCTAGTCGGTTAGCACGACCCTTCCTGCTGGTCGCCAATTGGATTCCTGGCTCTATGAGGCGTAGCCGCAGGTAGTCATCGATTTGTGTTTCCTCGTGCAGCAGGCGATCATTTGTAGACAGTATCATGGCTCCCTTGCCCAGCCTGTGTCCCCTCCAGTGGTGCCATGGAGAGCGGGAAGAGAAATTCACCAGCTTGCAAGATGAAACCTGTTCATATGCCTGCGCGTATACATTTTGTTGGTTGTCTTGTATGTTTTCTTTCATCCGCTTGTTTTGTTATACATTTCTAACAAAAAGCTGCAGGTATATTTAGGGACAAAAAGGGTGAAATTAAAGGATTCTTTTATCTGTCTTAAGGTTCGCTGGGCATAGGGTGCTAGACTCATGTTTTTATAGTAGTTAGACGCGGCTACAACTTCACGGCAAAAGGTCATCCCATATTGCTCCGTTCCTGTGCCAGTGAATATCACACAGAATATTCCTCCTGTCCCACGTGAAAAGCGGAACAAACAGTACGCACAGGCAAATATATGCATACGGCCGCTACCAAAATACCAACACAGCTTCGCCACGAAAATTACATTTCATCGTTGATGAAAGCGGCAGTCACTAGAAAAGCAGCAGCTTACACACTTTACTGCATAATGCAAAACTAGCTAGTTCAGCAGCCGGCCGTCGTCATTTAATGAACATGCAGTTCACAGTACAAACAACCGCGGACAGATGTAAAAGCACTCCACACGAAATCCACAGCTCATAGTGTCACTTCAAGCACGTAATTAACCCAGTAGCTGGGCGACGGAACCATGCACTGCCAGTTTGAATAGACCAATGGGCACTCGATAAGTAGTGTGTGCAGCACCACCCCAACTTCCTTTACTTCCCAAGACATGACCTAGGCTAGGTCCACCTGGGAGCCCAGTCCAGTTTGGTCAAACCTGCTTATTGAGGATTCGAACTCAGGACCATCAGTCCGACAGGCGAGCGCCTAGCCACCACGCTACTTCGAATTCCACGCTAATGTATCCTGTTTCTTTATTTGCTGGTTGGCCCGCGAACTGACAGACATGCACACTGTGGGCGTTTCTGTGAGTGTAATTGATGGCCAGCTAGAGGCAAGTAAAACCGTTGACATTGGTGTTTGACTGGCCTACCCAACCGAAGCAAATGCTGCCAGTTGTCTCCTTAGCTTGGGTTAGGTAAACCAGGCCACCCAGCACGCGGACACAAACCAGAAACCCGTGGTTAAGTCAGCAGCCAGGGGAGTTACGCTGAGAGAGGGCACAACTCGGCGGTAAATCCGTAGAGCCAGGATTCAGGTACCCCAGTGTGTGTGTGTGTGCGCGCGCGTGTGTGTGTGTGTGTGTGTGTACGTGTCTGTGTGTGTGTGTGTGTGAGAGAGAAGGGACTGTCGTTAGAGTTGGAAGTATTGGGCCTTCAGTATCTAGGCAGCAACATACGAGTAGGAGTGGTCATTTCCTTTCCTCGTCGCTTCCCCTTCACAGACAGTTTCAAGATAATGGAGTTAACGACTTTCTCCGTAATCCCGTATATCCACGCGAGGAGCACAGCTGCGCGTGATTCGGCAGTGGATCACGTCGCTTTGGTTACTTACGGGGTATGTGAGCCGGTCGCTCAGAAATCAATGGCAAACTACTGAGCGTAATCTTGCCAAGAACATCAACAGCTGAAAAATGCTGGTGTTGACTGCAACGTCATGTACGGGATATGCAACTTTTAAAAAATCCATCTTTAGGAGGCTGGGTCGACCCTGAAGCGGTATGCTAAATATAATAGTTACTTATCTGTATCCGTGTGAGCTGGGTACGTCCCTCATTGGATCTGCGTATCTAATTAAGTGAATGAACCGGATGTGTGGTTAAGGGGGGTCACGAGCCTAGGAATTGCCCTGGCAACCCGAGGGCAACCCAGTACCAGATTTGCACGCCCGTTGGTTTGAGCTTTGAGAGGGGAAGGAGATCATTGCCAGACAGTCCCTATGAAAATGATACGTTACACCTGACCTGGTGGGGATGGGGTCCTTCACAATAATCTCATTCCTCCGATAAGTGTTAACACTTTTCAGGGCTTAATCGATCCAAGGCTTGGGACTCAAGAGTTGGTGCAGGGTTGAGAGAGAAAGAAAGAGAGAGAGAGAGAGAGAGAGAGAGAGAGAGAGAGAGAGAGAGAGAGGGAGAGAGAGGGAGAGGGAGAGAGATAGAGAGAGTCTCTACACCCACCTTACTACCATAGATGCAAGCCGTTTTCATGACTCAGACGACCCGAATAGTACACGAAACTTAAGAGGTAAAACCCAACCTTCCAAAGACTTCACAACCAACGAACAAAATTATCAACCAGCTAACCAACCAGTCAACCAGCAAACCAACCAGTCAACCAACCAGTCAACCAGCATACCAACCAACCAACCAGCCAGCCAGCCAACCTATCAACCAGCCAGCCAATCAACCAACCAGCAAACCAATCAGCCAACCAACCAATCAACCAGCCAACCAACAACCAGCCAATCAACCAGCCAACCAACAAACCAGCCAATTAATCAACCACCCAGCAAACCAATGAACCAATCAACCAGTCAACCACTCTACCAACCAACCAGCCAAGCAACCAACTAGCCAATCAACCAACCAGCCAACCAACAAACCAGCCAATTAATCAACCACCCAGCAAACCAATGAACCAATCAACCAGTCAACCACTCTACCAACCAACCAGCCAATCAACCAACTAGCCAATCATCCAACCAGCCAATCAACTAACCAGCCAATCGACCAACCAAGCAACCAATCAAAAGAACAGCAAGCAATTCTATTATAAAAACAAGGTATATTTGCCCTAATGGTGATATGTTTTTGTTACACATTTCTTCGTAAAAGTAGAAATCAAGGTAATATTTGTCTTCTTGGGGTGGTGAAATTTAACACCCATTATGTGCCGTGAGTGTAAGAATGGGAGATCATAGTTCGCCATCCCAAATGATCCCTTGCGACAGACGGATCAGGTCTGCGATATTTTCTCCATAACGCTACTTGGCCAAGTCGTCCATTGCATTCAGTCTTCCTTTTGCACGGTGCACTTAGATCTTGGAACAGCGCTCACGGACAAGAAGATTAGAGACAGTTGAATAATGTGGGAGGTTATTTATGATGGAGCTTCGTGGGATAGCGACAGGTTTGGTGTGATTTGGCTGCAGGGCTATGCTCTAGTGGAAGATAAAGAGCAGCAAATGAAGAAGACATCATTTTGCTGTTTGTGAAAGTCATACAGACATGCTTTTTGTCTTGTGGTTATGTTCCCACCCAGGCGTCTGCTGGGTACTGTTTTTGGACCTGGGCGAGTTCTGAATATCCAGTTCCTAAAGATTTCTGAAAGGTTTTACTAATATTTGAAGTTCCTTCCTCCAAGTGACCTCTCCCTCTCCCTTTGCCCCCTCCTCCCCTTTATTGTTTCCCTCTTCTCTCACTTCTCCCCCCACCCTCCCCAAATTAGAGAGCTGAAGTGACGTTTTGTGTATTTTGGGGGAAATTAGCTGTCAAAATTCCCCCAACCAGCTGTGGAATTTTGCCCTGAATGTTTGCGTATTTTATTAAGTGAAGTGTGTTGCCGGGGGACGGTAGATACAGAACGAGAGTGGTGTAACCAAAGAGGAAAGGGTGTACAGTAGGAATCTCTTCGCGAATTGGGTCACACACCTGCGCCGCGAACCCACGGACGAACTGGCGAAGAGACACGCGAAAGCACTGCCCGTCTATTGAAGCATAAGCCGTGGCCTGTTTGCTGGTTCTGCCTTTAGGGCATTAGTCCGCTTGATAGCGCTGAAGGGCCGGGGTAGGATGGGAGTGCTGTAAGGACCTGGCTTGTTCCTTCTGTAGTGCGACAGACAGGTATTCTCCTCGCACCCCCAACTCTCCGCATTTTACTTGTTGATCAGCTTAAAATGGGCTACCACCCACTCCTGTTAAAAAAAAAAATTACATTAGATCTGGGGATATGGGAATAGTTTTTGAACTGTTGATATTAAAAATATATACATCTACGATAGATATTGCCGTAAAGAGGTTAGTGCTAGGCCTGTGCCTATACTAGGTCTCAGGATGAAGTGAGGTAGCCAGCTAGCTTCCTCGCAAGCTTTCCTCCCTAACATATCTCTGGGATTCATGCTACTAAGCTTAGTCGAACGTACAGTTCAGGAAAACAAAGGAGTAATGGCAAAGAGTCAAGCATCTGAGAGTAATGCACTGGGAACTTTGCTATACTGCTCCAGCCTCATCTTCAGCTGCCAGTAATTCTAATGGAACCAGCTGCCGTCCGATTATGTGTCTTGTCTGGCCGTTGCATGGCGTACTGAGTGTCGGCCAGATCCTCTGGTTACTCTCTGCAGCACAATTCTCTCTGAGAATGATTTATCTGTTCTACCATAACACACATAATCACAAAGGACACTGACCACATCTGTCTTACCGTGCACGGGTACCCCACACAACAGCGCTCATCCAGACGATCTGTCCGGCTGCTCGTTTTCCACCACACCAGCATGTTCTGGGGGGAAAGATCCAACCGATGCCCCCTATCTTTGATATTTGAATTGAAGCATGCCACCCTACACGAAACATGCACGTCTTCACCTTTCTCGACATGCTGTGTGAATCCGTTAACAATCATGACACGTGTGTGCTGTTTACCCTCCGGTCAGCGGAATTTCGATGTGGCTTCCTCCACCTCCATTGTCTGACAAGATTTCCCTGTATCATACGCCAGGCTCTCCTGCACTAAACCTAAAAACCATCAATTAACCTTCGCTACGAACCCCCAGACACTTTTTTGCCTCTTAGCACAGAGCCATTCGTGTAGACCAGTGTTTCCTAACCTTTTTTGTGCTATGCCCCACCTAAGCCTGTCTAAAATTCTTATGCCCCCCCCCCCCCAACATACACATTATTTGTAATATTAAAAAAAAAAATGTTCACTAAAGAAACGTGAATGATAGGTTTTAGGAAAAAATCACTAGGAAATTATTGAGCAAACACAGTAAGTAAATTTTCAAAACATATAATGGAGAACTGAAATTCAAGAACAAAATAATTTTAATGAAAGATTTGTCTATATTATTTTAATTATTAGTAATTATTTATTATTTAAATTTAGTGAGATCCTTGCGCTTGATGCTTTCTGCAAAGTGATTTTATGCCAGGTTCCAGTTTAGTTAACTTCAGTCTCAAATCTGCCCGTTTTGTTATATCCAGCCGATTTCTTCCATTTTCGCATTGCCCTCCTTAACAATCGAATTGCCCCCCTGTGGGGCGTGGGCCCCACGTTGGGAAACACTGGTGTAGACGACTACATCACCTGGGCGCGAATGGTCGCGAAGCAATTGTCGCAATTCCCATCCTGCGTAGCCTGCCGACAATTCCTGCACTGCGGACACAGTGTGATTGTGACCCTGCAGAGGTCTGACACCCCCCCCCCCCATCTCTCTCTCTCTCTCTCTCTCTCTCTCTCTCTCTCAATGTTTTTCAGTACGCACACTTCTCTGATTGTGTAATCTTCCTGAGTCATCCGCGATTTTCCTCTGATCAGCCTGTTGCCCTTAACCGTATCCAGGGCTTCATTCAGGAAGTGTTCCTTGTCCGCCGTCACTGGGAGATATGGCTTAGACTTCATCACCTTAAGTCTGTCTGCAATCACCGGTAGAGCTAGGATGCATCTCGTGAACATAATAGGCATATCCCTTGTGCATCCCAGCATCACCCGCATATCTTCATTCAGTGTGCGCTATAATTTCGCTGGCTGACTCTTTGACATTGTCAGCAGTCCCAACCGTACTCAACCACCCAGAGAATCAGATGTTGATAGAGTACGGACATTTTCTTGAAGCCATTCGATGTCACCAGATATTTTTTTCGCATATCCTTTACAAGACATCGCTGTCAACACCAGCATTTTACCGCTGTTGTTGCTTTCTTGGCAATATTACGCTCAGTAGTTTGCCATTGCTTTCTGAGCGGCCAGCTCACTTATCCCATAAGTCACCAACGCGGCGAGAACCGCTACCAATTCTCTCGCGTTGCGTTACCCTACGTGGATAAACGGGGTTACGAAGAAAATCGTTTAACACCTAGGCCAGGGAGACCGGCAGTCACCAGATTAAGAATATGAAATCAAGAATCACATCGTTGCACTTGGGGTATTACTGCGCGTGCGTCGCCCCCTTTTTAGGAAGGCAACGAATACACCCCCCCCCCCCCCCCCATTCTGATAGTATCAGTGGCCCGCCCGAATGAACGTGAGACTGCCTTAAGTCGCCAGATTAACACAGTCCTTGTGCCATGTCTGAGCTTTCTCCTGGGCATTGGGCAGGCTGTTCTTAGTAATGAAATACCTGATACAGCGAACAATGGAAGAAGAAGAATTACCTAATACATGTGTGGATTCTTGACATTAAAACACCTAGCTTGTGTGTTAAGTTGCATATCCTTTACAGGTCGTAGCAGTCAACTTCAGCATTTTTTTGGCAGTTTGTGATTCCTTTGCAAGTTTACGTTCAATGGTTTGTCATTGCTTTCTGAAGGACTGACACTCATAATATTGCATGGAAACCAACGCAAGGCGGTCCAAATCGCTCTCATCTGGTTTCTAACAAGGTATGCGGGATTACGAATTGCATTTGTAAAACACCTTGGCCACAAGGCTGGCAGCATGTATGTAGGAAACTGAAATGCTCCGGCAAATATAGGATGTATTTTTAATGACTGTGCAGTGTTTGAACGTGACTATGCATCGCCGGCTCCCTGGTGAAGGGGTTGTCATAGACTTACTGTGACTGGACGTGACTACGTATCGCCGGTCTCCCTGGCGAAAAGGGTAAGGACTCTGTTCGTAATCCCGTATACTCACGTACGAAACACAGCTGCGTGAGATTCGGCACTGGATCGCCTCGCGTTGGTTTCTTACGGAAGGTATGTGAGACGGTCGTTCAGAAAGCAGTGGCAAACGACCGAACGTAAAACTTGTCAAGACATCAACAGCAGCTGAAAATGCTGGTGTCGACTGCAATGTCCTGTAAATAGGATCATCATCATTAAGTGCCATGCCGACTGGTGTAGGCGTTCATGACTCTCCACAGATCTCGGTCTTTGGTTTTGTGGATCAACTCTGCCGTTGATATTCCTCCATGCCACCGTCTCAATCCATCCAGCATCATTTTTCGTGGTCTGCCTCTGCCTCTCTTCCCCTCGATCTTTCCAGTTGTCACGATGTTCTCCAACGTTTCTCTTCTCATCACGTGACCAAAAAAAAAGCTGTTTGTGTCTTTCTTATTGTTGTATATAATGTTCTAGTTTCATTAGCCTCTTTCAGGATATGCCCCCCCCCCCAAAAAAAAAAGACTTTGTATGAGACAGGGGACAAGGGCGAGAGATGGAGTCTTCCGGCGAAGGGTTATACGATATACTGAATGATGACGTGGCTACACAATACTATGCCTTTCCGCAGATGTGAATATCCAGTACCAGTATTGCACCCCCCCCCCCCTTCCCCCCGCTGGTTTCTGGGCATGTAGAGGGGGAGGAGAGGAAAGTCTCTACACCACCCTGACTCCAGTAGTTGCACGACTTTCCATAACTCAGACCTGGCCAGTGATTTCGGGTTTATAGTTACAACTCCAGACGATTCACACACAACCAACCCATTCTACAACAGATTGTACTATGAGATAACATTAGGACTAAAGCCGACATCACGCCGTTTAGTAACCTTCAATAACTTGGAGTCTATTATGAACTCAGCCCTTTAATGCTATGGATCCAAATGAAAACCGTAAACTAATTAGAGACATTAGACGTAGACAGTCACACTTTTTTGGACATGTTATGGGAAGAAATAAATAGGAAAACTTGGTGATAAGTGGCAAGATTGAGGGGGGAAGAACAAGGGGAGGGCAGAGAAGTAAATACCTGGATGGCTTGGCCACGTGGCATGGTCGAGGCAAGAACACGGAGCTGATCCACGACCCCGGTGATCGTGTGAGATGACGAAGCATGACCGCCCACGGTTTATCGGCATGGTACATGATGGTGATGATGATTATGAACTCTTACTATGCCAGCCCATAAAATCTGTGTGTTGTTATGGGGAACCGCTGTTGGCAGCCCCTTCTATACCATATAATTGGAATGCTTATCTTATATATAAATTAGGATGTGCGTATCTCTGTATGTATGTATGTCCTTTATTTGTTCGCGAACGGCCCATCCGATTGAGATGAAATTTTCTACACGCCTTCCTTTCATTCCAGAGCTGTCAACTGTGATATTTTGTTAGTGTGAAATCGCCTGCTTACTCAGTATTATTTCATTTTTCATTTTTCATCATAATTTCATATATCTCAGGGGACCTAACTCTGTAAAAGTTATTTCAAGGGGCATAACTTTTCTGTATAACTTATAGTCATATTGTGGCATCGTTTTCAAAGATTTATAAACTCTTTGTCCATAGTTATGTACCGGCATATGAGTTATAATAAATAATGATACAATCTGTAAGGCATTTTCAAAGTTTTCATAAAAATGATGCACAATGCATAACATTGTAACTCATCTTTTTTTGCTTAAGAAGTTACTGTAGTCATGCAGGTGATTAGAAAGAGTTTTCATTAAAAATAATGGATGGTGTGTGGTAGAACGTTCTTTTAAGTTACATTTTTTGTTGTTGTATGAATTTAATGAAGCCGGACAGGGTCAGGCAGACAGACAGACAGACAGACAGACAGACAGACAGATAGACAGACAGATAGACAGTCGGGAACAGGAACTTATATGACTACTTATATAAATTAAATGAGATGCTTCACACCGCTCTCTCTCTCTCCCCCCCCCCCCGCCAGCACTTAGTGAGTGTTTCTGGTGAGTTGCCCCTGTCTGCCAGCCTTAACTACAAAAACACCGCTGTTAAACATCGTTCATTTATTCATTCTTTCTTTCTTTCATTCAGTAGCATGTCCTTTGCAGAACCTCTCTCCCATAACAATTTTCCGGAAAACCTCTCGATCATAAGCAAGATGTCCCGCGTCCGATACACGCATCTGGAGATCATCCGCCACATCCTGCACCCATCTTCTCATTGGCCTTCCTTTTCCTCTCTTCCCAGGCATATACCCCTCCATTATTGTTCTCTCCAAACTTTCGTGACATTTCAAGTGACCAGAATATTTCAATTGTCTTTGTTTTATCGTCTTTAATAGCCATCCTTCTTCAATGTTGAGATCTTGTTTAAACAAATCAAGTGATTGCGACTCTGCAACCTAGACTAGACTGCCAGAACAGCAAGTCAAAAGGGGCGAAGCCAGACAAGAGCAATATGCAAGGGACCAAAGAAAAATAATAAACCATCTCAGAACTGGTGCCCTCAGCCGCCACACGCTGGGGGAGATACTGAGGAGGGATCCCGAGCACTAATGGATTGAATGCTTCGATGTGCAGTGAGGATACAATGTCGACTAACAAAACATCGCATTCTTCTGCAGCAAGCCACATCAAAGTGTAAACCAGTGTTTAAAAAAAAAAAAAATTCCACAAGTAAAAATAAAAAATAATCCACAATTGTGTTTGGTTACTGGTGAAACCTTTCTTTGGCTCTTTCCTTTCTCGCTTTGCAAGCGCCGACCTTGTTAATTTTATACTGTTTTATACAGACACCTGGTCTTCCCTCTGTCTCTCCAGCAGCAGATCTGAAAACACTGCAGACGATATCTCCCCTTATCCGCTCCCCGTTTCACTTCTTTTTTTCTGGCCGGGGAAACGCGCTGTAATGTTGCCCGGTATTTAAACTGCCGAACCGGGCGAATGTGAGAAATCAACAATTTCACCATTAGGCCGTTCATGAAATTTAGCCTACAGGTTTTTTGTGGGCGGGCGTTAGCGGGTCTGTGCGTCTTTGATACATCGACTTGTTTCTGATTGGTTTCTCTTTGATGGTTCATTTGTTATACCATGGTTTTGTTTTTGGTAATAACTATTATTTCGGTTTTCTTGTTATTGAGACTGTCCTTAGCTTTGACTTTCTATTGTCATTGTATATTCCATTTCTTGTAGGTACGTTTCCTTTTCAGCGACCAAAACTCTGTCTTCAGAATAACGCCGTTGTTACATTATGCACACCAACTGATATTACTGACAAGTTTTGTATGGACACCCCAATTATTGGGCTGTACAAATTGAACAGCTGGGGTGATAGTGCCCAACCTTGTCTAACGCTTTCTTTGATGTGTTGGAAAGTTCCCAAATGGCAAACTGCTGAACGTTAATAAACAGACACGTATCGTTTGCCGGCTTATAGAAGTAGAAGCAGTTTGTTTATTTATTATCTGTCTTGGTGGCCTCACAGGGTTCCCCAGTTGATATTGCTGAACGTAAAATAGCCTAGTAAATCATGAACAGCAAACCGAGTTTATAACAGATCGAGTGGATCAGTCCTAGTGTCAGTGGATCAGTCCCAGTGTGAGTGGATCAGTCCCAGTGTGAGTGGATCAGTCAGTGAGTGGATCAGTCCGTGTCAGTGGATCAGTCCTAGTGTCAGTGGATCAGTCCCAGTGTGAGTGGATCAGTCCCAGTGTGAGTGGAACAGACACAAGTGAGGGGATCAGTCACAGTGTATTCACCAGCCCTAGACTACACACTTCCTGCCGCTAGCACGACGTCTGTAACCCAGCTTCCAGATGAACTTTTCCACGAACCTCCAGAAAAGAATGTTGGTGCCTCGTGTGTAAATAGTATAAAACAGATCTTGACTGCAGCTGAATATTGGGACAATTGTAAAAATAGCAAATAAAATAGATCATGACTGCAGTTGAGTATAGGAATAAATGTGAAAATAGCAAATAAAATGTATCTTGACTACAGCTGAATATAGAAACAAATGTAAAAACCGCAAATAAAATAGGTCTGGATATGGGAAACAAATTTAAAGATAGCATGTAAAAGCCATTGACTGTACTAGGATATATGAATAAATGTAAGGATTGCACGTCACATCAATCTTGTCTTCTGCAGCATGTTATACAAAATGAAATAAAAACGGCGTGCTGAGATCATGTGGAGAAACAGCATGCAGAAACATATAACCTTTATCTCACACTGACACCAAGCCAGATGAATAGACATGAAACCAGTGACACAAATCCCACTTGTAAATGAACGAAAGCTATTTAAAACTATATAACACCCCGAGAACAAGTAATATACATTGTAGGGGAGACGCGTGAGTCCACTGAAATAGCATGAGAAGAAAGGCAAAGAATCATTATCATTATGTAACCAGATGGGACGCAGAGGTGTTTCCAAGGCACCAGGGCCGGGTTATATACTGGCCAAGACCTACTGACGCGTCCTCGCCAAGCGTCCTGGGCAACAGGTCCCTTTGGGGTCCTGACTAAAGTCAGTAGGATGGTTGATTCCTCCGAAGTCGGAGAGTGTCTGCCTGCATGGCGAGGAACCACCAGTCTGCACACCAATAAGCTAGACATGGGACAACGGATACTTACGCAAACCTCAGGTCCTGTATAACATCACACGGATGTTGGACAACAAGATGTCTTCATCCGGCATACAGGACTTCGCGCTGGAGCCAGCGAACACAAGCAAGAAAGCAGCAAGCAAGCAACCAGGTTGGTCCTTTTCAGAACGTCGCTGTCATTTTAGCACGCGGAAGATTCTGGATCGTTGACCGTCCTTGTGCGTTTTTGCGCCGCGCGTGTCTTCACTGCCCTGTGTGCCTCTTCGTGCCGGTCGACTCTTGTCTCCTGATCCAGGAACCATACTTTCGGTTACTATTCTTTCCAAGCCACAGTTCATAAATAAACACACATAATATTGTTTGGCACTCATAGAGGTGTTTCCAAGGCACCAGGGCCAAGTTCTATACTGGCCAAGACCTACTGATATGTCCTAGTTGCGTGTCCTGGGCAACAGGTCCCTTTGGGGTCCTGGCTAACGTCAGTATGATCGCAGATTCCCTCGAAGTCGGAGAGTATCTGCCTGCACGGCTAGGAATCACCAGTCTGCACACCAATAAGCCAGACATGGGACAACGGATACTCACGCAAACCTCAGTCCGGTATGACATCACACTGATGTTGGACAACAGGATGTCTTCATCCGACATACAGGACTTCACGCTGGAGTTCACAGCCAGCAAACGCAAGCATAGAAGGAGAAGAAGGAATTAGAGTTTAGAATCAAGTTTAGAGAAGAATTTCCAAGCCACAGTTCATAAATAAACACACATAATATTGTTTGGCACTCATAGAAGGAGAAGGAAGTAGAGTTTAGAATACATTTTAGAGAAGAATTTCCGAGCACATAGACGTTTAACATGTCCAAAATATGTTAGTTTCCAGTTGTGGTCCTGTTTATAAGCCAGCTGTCGATGTTCACATCCCAATATAAAAATGTAAACATATTTCTTCATGTTGGTGCGGGGTATTCTAAGAAGTATTCTGTAACACTTTTAAGTTCTCAAAGTGGCGATTTTTCTTCTTTAGTGGTTGCGAAATGGTCCATGACTCATTTTGTATGTTTGCACAGCAAAAATGTATGTTCTCAATCATGTTCCTGATTTCATTGTGTTTGCTTGGTTGAATCTCTGCATTGCTAAAGTTACGTCTTAGTCCTTTTTAAGATTCTGAACACATTGTATAAGGAGCACAATACAAGGTCCCATGTTATAAATACAACACATATGTACCAATTGGTCGATCTTCATCACATGGTTGGTATTCCTCGCAAAACTGATTTGCTTCATCGGATTGATCTTTCTTCAAAGGTTGGTCGTTGTACCAATATTGATTTTTCAACCCAATTTTGATGTTACTCCCTATGTTGATATTAATTCCATGCTGATGTTACTTCTGATGTTGTTGTTACTTCCAATGTTGAAGTTAATTCCAACGTTGATGTTACTTCCAATGTTGATTATTCTCCCGGTTTTAATACTTCTCCTTGAGTTGATCTTCCGTGCTGGGTTGATCAGTGTCGTGATTAGTCTTATCTTCTACAGTGTAATTCACCGGCGCACAAATTGTCAGGTAACACTAAACAGCAGATACATATCTGTGGGTACAACGGATTCGAACCGCGACCTTCTATCCACCGCGACAGTCTAGACGCCATGTGTTAAAATGACAGATATCGTTCCACGTCGCAGTAGCTGCACGCTCTGATCTGGGATAGATGAAGAAAGGTTAAAAAAAAAAAAAAATTAGTTGCATGTCATTAACAGAATTTTGCGATCAACCCATCATTTATTTGGTCTATGTGATTTACTAGACAATTTTACGTTAGTAAGATAAGACATATCTTGACTGCAGCAGGATATATATATATATATATATATATATATATATATATATATATATATATATATATATATATATATATATATATATATATACTAGCAGACCCGGCCCGGCTTCGCCCAGTCCCTGGTGGGGAGCATCTCATTTAATTCATATAAGTAGTCATATAAGCTCCCGTTCCCGACTGTCTGTCTGTCTATCTATCTATCTATCTATCTATCTATCTATCTATCTATCTATCTATCTATCTATCTATCTATCTATCTATCTATCTATCTATCTAGCTGTCTGTCTGTCTGTCTGTCTGTCTGTCTGTCTGTCTGACCCTGCCCGGCATCGCCTAGCTCCTGGTGTGGAGCATCTCATTTAATTCATATAAGTAGTCATATAAGCTCCCGTTCCCGTTCCCGACTTTCTATCTGTCTGTCTGTCTATCTGTCTGAACCGGCCCGGCTTCGCCCAGTCCCTGATGGGGAGCATCTCATTTAATTCATATAAGCTCCCGTTCCCGACTATCTGTCTGTCTGTCTGTCTGTTATTGGTTAGATAAACGAAGACCAACTTACAAAAAGCATTAGAAAGATCTTCTTCCAAATTGCCTACGGCTGATTTCGAACCCTTCACGTTGTATGCTGGGGAATTATGAAACCGCGCTTCATTGTTGGCTATAGACGCTTTCACTGCCCCCTTAGCCACAGCCGCCGACTGCAGACAGGTTAAAAACAATTGCATATCCTTTACAGGACGTATCAGTCAACCCCAGCATATTTTGGCTGTTCGTGAATCCTGGGCAAGTTTATGTTCAGTAGCTTGCCATTGCTTTCTGAACGACCGGCACCCATACTATTTCATTAAAAAAACCAAGACAAGGCAGTCTGCTGCCACATTGAAGAAAGGTAGAGACAGCATAATCACCCCATCTGTACACATCGTCACCAGAGTTATGTCTGACAGTTATTATGCTAACACCAAAGGAAACTTTCCCCGTGTGCTATCATGTGTTATTGTCATTATGTTTCCACAATCCCACGTCCAGATGGATTTGTAATTCATTGTAATCCCAGACAGCCACACACCAAATGTAGATTCTTATGATAATAAGGGCGTGAGTAATTAATGTCTGTTGACATATACGCTAGTGGATTGCATGCTTAGCTTCGGATAAGGGCAAAAAATATATCTCTTCTGCACTTTGCACTCAGCAGTCGTGAGTCGTAATTGAGCGCTGCCTCGCGGAATTCCCGAAAAATGTTTGAAAAGGATGTAACACTACAATACGTGAGGTCAGATTGGCTGAATGGATAAGAATGCTCGTTATTTAACATTTGGTTTTCTGATGCCGAGGTAACGGGTTCAACGCCTACATCGGTCAGTTGTACTAACATGTTGACTTGTCGTCCGTGGCGTGGGAACGTCAGTTACAAGTACCTCTGAAGTCGGAGTTTGGTACTAGGGAAAGCTAATCCACACGCAAAAATCAGCCCAATGCGGTGGAATTAGTAGCATTTGTGTGGAATATGCTTGAATTCAAAGCGAGCGAACGAAAAGAAGACGAAAGATACTTTCTTTTCTTTCTAATGTTCATATTCTGATCGTCTTCTTTTATCCTGCTCATTTTACCCTGAATCGTCTCAGAGAGAAATTAGATATAATTTTGTGTTTTTCTCTTGCCATTACTTGTTTTGGTATAAACGTGCTGTTGTATTTCTGTGTTGTCTTATGTCTGTTCAGACACCAGTGGCAAACTACTAAACGTAAACCCTATGTCTGTTTACAAGTGTTTAACATACGAGGGCGAGTCAATAAGTAAGTCACAAATGGCTGTAGAAAAATAACTAAATATGATAACTTGAAACCAGTTTATTTTCATACATACATTGTCCCTTTATTTCTCAACATAATTTCCACCAACATTGATGCACTTATCCCATCGTTTTATCAGTCCTCCCAAACCGACTGAATAGAACTGCGTGCTCTGTTGCCTAAACCACAGTTTCACTTCACATTCAACTTCGGCGTCATTCGCGAAACGTCTCCCGCCAAGGTGGGTTTCAGTGGACCAAACAGTTGGAAATCGCTAGGGGCTAAATCGGAGCTGTAAGATGGATGTTTGAGACATTTCGCGAATGACGCCAATGTTGAATGTGAAGTGAAACCGTGGTTTAGAAAACAGAGCACGCAGTTCTGTTCAGTCGGTTTGGGAGGACTGATAAAACGATGGGATAAGTGCATCAATGTTGGTGGAAATTATGTTGAGAAATAAAGGGACAATATATGTATAAAAGTAAACTGGTTTCAAGTTGGTATCATATTTAGTAATTTTTCTACGGCCATTTGTGACTTACTTATTGACTTCCACTCGTAGTATACTGACATAAGCCTGGGTCATTGACATTGAGTTGAGTGACCGGGCATGAGAAAGAATGGGTGAAAGTGGGAGACAGTAAAGTGACTGACCTGGCTACGAGGAAAACAATCAACCCTGAGAAATAATGGGGCGGATGTGAGTGGATACCCCAGGGGGATGGGGCGAAGGACAGTTTAGTTTGACGTGAAGTCAAGGGACTTCAAGACAGTTAATGTGTAGATGCCGAACTGGTCGGTAGTCTAAGGAGAAGCGGAGTTAGAGATCTCCGTGTTGTGTTGTGTTGTTCTCCTAGTTGTGAAGACAGGCTGAACCAAAGTGGGTTCTATAGTGAGTGAGGGCCTGAACCCAGAGTGGGTGATAGAGTTAGTGGAAACTAAGACCCAGTGTGTGGGTGTATTGTGTGAGGTCCAGCAGGTGGATAGGAGCTGGATTACCTGTCATGTGGATTTGATATGAAGCAGGCTTGAGAAGGCATTGATGTGTGCTGGTTAAATTGTGAGGAGGATATTTATAGTCTATGGATTACATTGTTTCTGGATATATACATATGTTCCGTGAGTCTGTGTTATTTCTGTAATAAAGGATTATGTGCGCCAACTGAATCTTGTTTAATGACTGGTGAATATGCACTGCGGGGGTGAGTTATATTGCAAGACAGTTAGATATCTCCATTGACACACCAGGAGTATTCGTTACCTAGACAACGACCATCACACGACAATATCATGAACATATCATCGTAAGAACTTCGTGATATTATCATCAAGAACGACGTGTGACATATACACATAGCACAAATCTCCTTGCCAGAAAAGAGCGAACGGTTGCAGATCGATAGATATGACCTAATATTACGGCGTTAAGTTTCATGGGTCAGGTCTTAGTCAGATATGACTGAGCTATCGTATGACAGTAAACGGTACTACCTGCTTCTGTTAGCACCGAATGTTGGGCGGCGCTCACCAAATCCGACACCCCACATTGTGCCAAAGGCTTCGGGCGGAGGAGCGCAATTGGGAGGGTACAAGCTTTACCATGGTGCGAGGAAATGCAGCTTAAAGACTAAATATCATGGCAGGGCAGACCAGACCCTAGGCCTTTGTTGACAACTGGTCTAGAATGGAAGCTCCGATAGGCGAACAGTTAGAGCATTGCTTTGCTGATCCGGCAGCTTCTGCAGCTTGTTTTGTTCCAGCTACATGGGCAACACATGGTCTCTAAATTCAGCCCAGGCTTTGTGTTATTGAGAGATATAACTCCATTTTACAAACTGTCGTCTGTCAAGACGGCAAGGTGCCAGTCAAGCCACAAGCGACGTGGATTTTGTGTGCAACGTGTTGGTGCATAATGATAACTATGTTTCATGGCAATATCGTATGTGTTAACATGCCTTTCAATAGCATTGCTGGGACGCAGAGGTGTTTCTAAGGCACCAGGGCCGGGTTATATACTGGCCAAGACCTATTGACGCGTCCTCGTCGAGCGTCCTGGGCAACAAGTCCCTTCGGTGTCCTGGCTAAAGTCAGTAGGATCGCCGATTCCTCCGAAGTCGGAGAGTGTCTGCCTGTACGGCGAGGAACCACCAGTTTGCACACCAATAAGCCAGACAGGGGACAACGGATACTCACGAAAACCTCAGGTCCTGTATGGCATCACACTGATGTTGGACAACAGGATGCCTTCATCCGACATACAGGACTTCGCGTTGGAGCTCAAGCCAACGAACACTAGCAAGCAAGCAATAGCATTGCTGAATAAGCAAGATCTCCCTTACAGTTATAATCATCAATTAATTATCCTTGCTTTTTTCATTATGACACAGGCGATGTTATTGTATATTTTGTTGACCGAGGAAGATCTATAGTATCGAAGTGTGTCGACATTTCTCGCTCTGTTCATACAGGATCACAACATACCGTGTTTGTTGATACATTTTCTGTGAACCACAAGTCTTCTCTCAAAACAACACTATATCTCAGCCTGATGTCCGTGCTATCAGTCTAACAATGCGCTGTTATATGGAGTGGGGGAAAAGTAGTTTAGTTTATCGCATCTTTTTATAGTTTTTATTCTCTTGATCTCAGGCTGTCCTGGGAACCAGGAACTGGTTGTTCTGTTGCCGAGATGTGTACCCAAGCAATAATAGACGCCGTTCATGACCGCGATAAACCCTCATAACCAGGCCAGAATAAGTCATGAATCTCTCGGAATGATTAGTTGCCTCACTGCAAGCACTTTGCCCAGAATTTGATTGCCTTCTTTTGTTTATTGACCTTTCCTTGACTTAAACGGTTTCAAGTGGTCTAGGTGTCTCTTTGGTCACACACTCATAAAGAACCCGTTATCTGCAGATGAAAGATAAGGGGCTGTCATTACCAAAACGGGTAGTGGCGTTTGCTGGTAGTCTGGCCTGTGCCTGATTTAACGTATCTTTGCGTGGGATAGTTGTGTAAGATCGTGTAACTGTTGTTGAGTTTCTTCTTGTGTCTGATAGTTTTCTTTTTGGCTTTTGTACTTTTTGTATCTGTTATCCGCTGTTGTCCTTATGTATCGGTTAGCTCTTATTTTTATGTGACTGCTGTAACTGTTTGTTCTCATGTATTTTCCATCCATAGTTGTGTATCTTGGACTTCACGCTGCCCCTGTGTCTTGCATGCTCGTTTCAGTGTTGTTATGTATCGCACATTCCCTGCCATTGTGTGTCTTTTATTTTCTTATTTTGTTTCTTTATATATCTGCTGAGAACATGCATCTTTTGTGTGACAACATGGATGCGAGTCAAGGACCTTTTCGCGGTCACTGAAGCAGAAAATATGGGCTTTTGAACTTAACTATTATTGAAGTATTCTTATAATATCATGGACCAAGAAGAAGCAAAATAATGACATTCTAGAACAAGGATGTGTAACTTTTCATTCTTCCAAGGACCATTTGGATATTTATAAAATTATTCCCTGGCTATACAAAATTATCTGTTTCTTCTTCTTCTTTCGTTCGCTTGAAATATGTCTATATCTGCAATGTCGTCTCTTGCATGAATTGAACTGTTTTTTTCAGTTCACACAGTGGTCCATAGAGTTTATCTTCCAGAAGGTTTGCCTAGATATGTTATATTTTGGGCAGTCTTGGAGTATGTGCTCTGCTGTCTGCGACGCCAATCCACATGTGCACATGGCTGTTTCACCAATCTTGAATTTTGTATACATGTGGTTGCGTAATCTATTGTGTCCTGTTCTGAGGCGCAGAATAATGACTTGTTCTGGTCTGTCCATAATGTGGTAGTCATCTTGAGCAGGTGTTGGTGGCTTTCTGACTGATTTGATCATTCTTTTCTTTTGGTGGTATGTAACGGGCACATCAGGCTGTTCCTCTTTGGCTCCTTCCTTAGCCAATTGATCAGCTCTGTCGTTTCCGGGTACTCCACAGTGGGATGGTATCCACTGTATGGTGACTTTATGCTGACTGCTAAGTTCAGAAAGTAGTGTCCTTAGTACTGGCAATTTCCCAGAGAGGAGCGCCTCGAGTACTGATTTTGCATCTGTTAGTAGCACCACAGGTTGTGTACCATTGCTGTTATTTAGTAATTTCTCTGTTGCTATCTTGATTGCCTCAATTTCGGCATCATAGTTATGGCAGTACTTTCCTGTCGGTACTCTGGCTGTGTCCCTAGTATTATTTGGGTATTCTATGTACACTCCCGCTCCTCCATTTCGAACAGCATTTTGTGCTGACCCATCTGTGTAGACTCGGATCCAGAGGTCCTGTGGGTATTCTTCATCAAGGAAGCTGAGAGTGGCTGTTCTGCGCTGCACACTGTTCTGTTCTTCCTTGTCAAATATTCCTCTCACTTTTGTCTGGATTTGTAACGATAGTCTATGCTCATCTTTCCATGGAGTTCGCTCTGGAATAGTTGTTAGGGGGATACCAACTGTGGGCAGATCAGTGGTTTCTCTGCAGAGTCGTTTGGCCTGGTGGATAAAACTACTTCTTTTCAACCGCCCCATAGCTAGGTTTTCAAATCTGTTCTTCATAGGGTGGCCTGGCAAGCTGAGGAACTTTTCTGCTTGTATTAGCGTTTTCGTATCTCTGCGCTCACTCAGTGCCTGTGTCCTCCCCATCTTCTCCATTTCCACTATAGGGGTTGATCTCATCCCTCCTGTGGTGACTCTAAGTGCTTGATTTTGCACCTTGTCCAGCTCTTGTAGTGTGGTATTTGATGCTGAACACCACGCAGTTGACCCATATTCCAGGTGTGGTCGTATGCTCTGTTGGTAAACTTTGCTAAGTATTTTCGTACTGGCTCCCCATGTGGTTCCACTTAGCTTTCTCAGGATGGCTATTTTCCTTCTGGCTTTTGCTACTGCTTTGTTGATGTGCTTTCTCCATGTCAGCTTGCCATCAAATGTTACTCCAAGGTATGTTGGTTCTTTATCTTCTCTTAGGGGTGTTCCATTTATCTGGATGATCCCTGCCTTTTGTTTTGGAGAGAGGGTAAATAGGGTGGTGCTGCACTTGTCAGTGTTTATGCTGACACACCATCTATTTGCCCATGCAGCAAATGTATCTACAGCTCTTTGTAGCAATCTGGTGGCCACTGATGCATATTCATTTGTGCTCCATAGAACCAGGTCATCGGCGTACATTGCCGCTTTAATTCCATGCGGTAGGTGAGCAACAAGATCATTGATGAAGATTAGAAAAAGTGTGGGGGACAAGACTCCGCCCTGGGGGACACCGTGACGCAGTAGTACTTTCCTGCTCTTGAGTCCGTCTATCTGTACTCGGGCTCTTCTGTTGTGCAAGTATGCTTTCACCCATTTGTACATTCTTCCATTGACTTTGCAGTTTCTCAGTTTCTTCATCAGACCTTCTTTCCAGACTTTGTCAAAGGCTTTCTTCAGATCTATCCATGCCGCAAGCACCAGCTTCTTCTCTTGGAATGCATCCTCAATTTCTTGGGAGAGGTAGGTTGTCTGATCTTCCGTAGAGTAGCACTGCCTAAAGCCAGCCGGCTGTGGCACAAGGATGTTTTTACTTTCAATGTACCACTTCAGTCTGTGATTGATGATGCGCTCCAGTGTTTTGCAGAGACAGCTGGTGAGGCTAATTGGTCTGTAGCTAGAGGCAATGGAACCATCTTTCCCTGATTTTAGGAGGGGTATCATGATTGCTTCTCTCCAGGCTTGTGGAACACTGCCTAAGGTCCAGCTGTTATTGAAGATCTGCAACAGCTTTGTTTTGGCCTCTGTTCCTAGGTTCCTGATCATTTCATTGGAGATACCATCAGCTCCTGGTGACTTTCTCATTTTCAGTTTGGATATGGCTAGCTCCAGTTCGCTGATTGTGATGGGTGCCTCCAGAACCTCATGTACTATTTCCTTCTGTCCTGTATGTTGTCGTTTCTCTCGAATCTCTTGTTGTTTCTCTGGACTAATTTTGATATTGCTATCTTGTGCGAACGAGTCCGCAAAATGGTCAGCTGCTTGCTTTCTTGTTAAGATTTTTCCATCTTTATGTAGTGCAATTTTTGAGTTTCTCCCTGTGCCCTCGTCATTAAGCTGTTTTATTAGCTTCCACAATTTCCTTGTGTCTCTTTCAAAGTTCAGAGACTCCGTTTTCTCCTGCCAGCTTTTCCGTCTAGCCTGCAGCTTGGCCCTTTGAAATTTGGCTTTTGCATGCTGGAATTTATTGTGGTGCTCTTGGCTGGGTGTGGCCTCTGCTTGCTTTCTACACACTTCAACATCATTATGCAACTGTTCCAGTTCACTACTCCAGTAGGGTTTATATTGTTTACGGGCTCCTCTTGGTACTGTTTCTCGTGCTGCCTGTAGTATGCATTTCCCAAACTCTTCAACTGATTTATTTATGTCTTTCTCAGTGTTCAGGTTTCTAACCAGTATGCTGGTGCGATGCTTGTACATTGCCCAGTCTGCTTTCTTGTAGTTCCACCTCGAGAGGGTGCTGCTTTCACTTACAAGCTCATTTTCTACGGTTAGAAAGACTGGCCGATGGTCACTGCCACCAAGTTGTTTCCCAACAATTCGTGTAATGTTCCACTCCAGGTCTGGTGAATGAAAAGCCAGGTTAGGTGTAGTTGTAGAGTGCCATGATCTCGAGTAGAAAGTATGTGGGTCGGACGGCTTGTTAATCAACATGAATCTATTCTCATCCTGCCAGTCTTCCAGTCTCTCTCCTCTCTGGTCCATGTGATCATAGCCCCAGCTCTGCGAGTGGCTGTTGAAATCGCCACACACAATCATTTTTTCTTTTAGTGGTAGAGTGTCCAGTGCCTGTGGGCGGTCACTTGGACAGTAGTAATTGATCAGATGTAGATCTGTATTACCTGTCTTAAGTTTAAGTGTCTGATACTCAGCCCCTTCCATGTAGACTTTGATTTGGGAAGCCATGATGTTATTTCTTACAAGGGTCAGTATCCCACCTTTTCGCCTGTCCTTTCGGTCAGATCGGTAACACTGGTAGCCTCTGATTTTGAAGGCTATATTTTCATTGAGGTGAGTTTCTTGCAAGCAACATATGCTTACTTTTTCTTGGTCCAAGATTTTTTCTAATTCTATTTTTTTGTTGCTGACTCCCTCCGCATTCCAGTGCATTATTTTAAGTCTTCGTTTAGTATGGCCAGTCGTCCTATTCTCATGTCCCCTGGCTCCACAGGACATCTGAGAAGGACCTCCAGTAGTTGGGGTTGGACCCTTTCGAGACATAGGGCCCTGCACTGCACCTGCCTGGGGGTCCAGAGCAGGGCAAGCACCATAACGATTAGCAGTAGTCGACATATTCCATTTTGCGTGATTGCGTGGCATCCTGATTTCTGTGGTGCGCCTCTTGGCTGGTTGCCTCCGTCTTCAGCACCTTTCTTTGCTAGAGCAGACTGTGGTCTCACTCGAGTGTAGATGTGTACGCGCGCACACGCCTGTCTGCGCATGCATGTACGTGCATACACATCTAGAGCATACTGGTTATTTTCCGGCGCCAGAGACTCGCCGTCGCCCCTTCTCCTGTTAGTTTAAACAGGCCCGCCACGTGAAGGCCAGGAGTTGGACTTTTGCTGCATAGGTTATGTATTCACGAGCCATTGAGGTATTTGAGCAATGTTGGGCGCTCACCCCAACACCGCGCCTCGGCTACATACAGCAACATTTGGAACCCAATTATCTGTTTAAAAATCAGCCTGCTATATTTAGTCAAACATGTAATCAACCAACCCTGATGTGATGACTAGAGATGCTTCTCTGCGGCGAGGCGCCTGGTGATGTTAGCTGGTGTTGGTGATGCTGCTGCTGGCAACTGCTTTTCCAGGTTTGTATCAGTCTAGAGCGCAGTCGACTCTTTGTGATAAGTTTTGGAAAGAACCGCTCGCAGCGGTATGTTGTTCCGAACACAAACACACATTTTAATGCATGTGTCCTCAAAGTGGGAAATTCATTATTACTTATGTTTAGAAAACTCTAGTTACCTTTGCAGAGCCAGACAAAATGATTTCGCGGGCCTTATATGTCGCTCGTGCCGGACGTTACCCGCCTCGGTTCTAGAAGATTGCGCATGGGAGAACATTAGCTTGTTAACGGCATCGTGTCTCAGAAACTGGCTAATTAACGGCATCGTGTCTCATAAATTGTCTCATCAATGGCATCGTGTCTCAGAAACTGGCTAATCAACGGCATCATGTCTCAGAAATTGTCTCATTGACGGCATCGTGTCTCGGAAACTGAAATACTTTGGCTGTCGTAAACATTAAACATCACAGGGGTTTTTGGGGAAAGAAAACAGTCATGGAATGCATGGCTCCTGAAGGAAGAGCCAGGAGTCCACCAGAGCGAGGTTGAACACAGGGTACTAAAAGACACCTTGTGCTTGGGATTGCATGAGGCAGGGGAACTGACACAGGATCAAGAATCTCCTCGGTAGGCCGTGATTGTACTGGCAGATTTGTGACGGAAGAAAAAGCCCGCCAAATGGTAGATAGTTTGCTATCTTGGATTACACTCTTTTTAGAAGGTGTAAGTAGGTCAGCATCCTGTGTGCTGATGCCGAGGTAACGGGTTCAACCCCTACACCGGACAGTTGGACTAAAATGCTGACCTATCGTCCTTGACTTGGGGACGTAAATTTTTACAAGTACCTATGAACTCGGAGTGGGTTCGCCTGATGGCGGGGGACACTGTTAATAGGAAAAGCTAACCCACACGCAAAATTCAGGCCCGCACTGCTAGGAATGTGTATGGACTACGCTTAAGTTCTAAGCGAGCGAGCGCAAAAAAAAAAAAAAGATGATATAAACCTTTCACAATTGTCATCCAAAGTGAGACACTGGCCTAGGGTTTAGAAGGAACCATAACCTATCGAAAGAGGGCGCTGCGGTATCGAAGTGGCAGATCAGGTGTTGGAATAACTAGAGAGGAGTGTTATTTTCTTCTTCTAACGACCTTATTTCCCTAGGTGGACCCAGCCTAAATCGATATCAATAAATGTCCTGTAAAGTAAAGTACACAGTGAGCAGCTGGGGTTAGAATTAAATTGTAAAAAGACTCAGGTTATGGTCGTCAGTAGGAAGGAAGAAGTGCCTCAAAGTAATATACAAGTAAATGGAAATATTCTTCAACAAGTGAATCGGTACAATTATCTTGGAACAGTTATAACATCTGATGGGAGATGCCTTGAAGAGATTAGAACAAGAATCGCCATGGCGAAAGTAGCCTTTAGCAAGATGAAAAACATTCTGACCAATAAAAAGATGTCAATTGAAACGAGAAAAAGAGTGTTGAGGGGATACATAGAGCCTGTTCTTGTGTATGGATGTGAAACTTGGACAATGAACAGTCAAGCTGAAAAGCATCTGATGGCTGCAGAAATGTGGTTTCTGAGGAGAATGCAAAGAATACCATGGACAGACAGAAAAACCAATGACTAAGTACTACAGGAGACAAATGAACAACGTAAACTGATTAGAGAAATTAGACGTAGACAGTCACAATTTTTTGGACATGTTATGAGAAGAAATGGATTGGAGAACTTAGTGACAACTGGCAAGATCGAGGGGAACAGACCAAGAGGAAGACCGAGAGGAAAATACCTGGATGGCTTGGCCACATGGCATGGACGAGACAGGAACACTGAGCTGATCCACGACACTGGTGATCGAGTGAAATGGCGAGACATGACCGCCCACGCTTTCCGGCATGGCACATGATTGATTGATTGAAAGTAAAGACGTCCAGCCTCACACTGACCACAACGCCCATCGTGTGCCGATTGGTCTGATAATATGGGAGTGGCTTCACATACCCAGTATATCCCATGGCTTCATACCATCACCCCTACCTCGTTCAACCTCAGATGAGAAGTTATATTAGGGTCCATCGTCTGGCTCACATTAATAAGCCTATGGCGGAGTCAGCCACAAATACCATATTAATTTGAAGGTGGTTGTTGTCAAAGAAGGTAATGGCTTGATGTCCTTTACTTTAGTAACTCCACTTATAACCCCCCGAAGGAGGAAGGCAGAAGGAGGAGGATGGGGACAAATAGGTGGTGAGGCCTTTGTGGTTATTGTCTCCGTGCTTTTGTAACCATGACATGTAAAACCCAAGCTGCAATAAAAATGGCAGGCGTTCAACTGTGTTCAGATTGCTGTGGTCAACTCTATGGCGTGTCTGGTTGTAGTGTCCCGCAAACGTTCCCGTCCAGTATGTCTTTAAGGCGGATTGGATTTATGAGCCTTTCTGGAAGTAAGGGTGTCAGCCATTAAGTCTCTGACATTTCAGTCATCAAATCATTTCTCCTGCTTTAGTTAATGCCACTGTTCATTTGTTGATTGACTTTGCACTTCAGTAGGAACTCCCTTCTTTCTACTACTTCTGTCTCCCAAGAAATTGTGACTTTGACTTTTTCTGTCTCCCAACGCGTGTCATGTTAAAGTAATTGTTTTTGTTAACCGTGAAAGACGCGAGTTTAAGTCGTAAGTACGATACACAGGCATTGTGGTGGTCTGGGCTGTGACAAGGGCGTGTCTGTCTGTCTGCCTGCGTGTCTGTCTGTCTGTCTGAGTGAGGATAGTGTTGAGACGCTTCTTCCTACTCGGTATCAAAATACAAGGAGGTTCAGATGCAAACAATATACATGTATTCTAAAAAAGTTGAGAACAAAAGTGTCATTTGTCGATGTAATCACCACTGTGTTCAGTGCAAGTCCCCCAGCGATGATAAAGTGCTTGGATTCCTGTAGAAAAAACGACCTTGGTCGCGTGTGTAGCCACTCTAAGGTCACTACTTGATGTGCCTGACCCGGTCCTGAACAGTCTGTCACAGAAGTCACACCGTTTTGAAACTTCCTACTCCACTCATACACTTGCTGGACTGACAGGCATGCATCGCTTCACTGATAAAGAAGAAGCGGATAACAGAACGCTGCTCCTCTTTGGTGCATGTCAAAAGTGGGGCGACCATCATTAAACTTTCCTTATGTTTGTCTGCACCGTGATGTCACGTGCGTACCAATCTTGCCATCCTTAACAACAATATGGACAGCTTAGAAGAAAATGGCATGGTTATTGTAATTTCTATCATACTATCCACAAAGCCACAGTGTCAGCTGCATAGTCACTAGTAGATATAAACAAGCTCGTGGAGAGCGGATTACCGAGGGGGTTGTCGGGGGTTTCCCGGAGGGGGTGGAGATCTGGACCTCAGACCATCTAAATCTACTCCACTGTTTGTTATGGTCACATAGAAGTTTTATTATTTATTTTTAAACATGTATTTCTGGTGATATAAACATGCCACACCGTCAATCACTGTCTGTTCTTACATTTTATGCTTAACAACTAGTTTGTAACCGGGCTGCAGTCTCTATTTCCGAGCATGGTTGAAACCCATCTGATCTGTGAGTGCACGCACACGGAGATAATTTGCAGAACAGCAATCTGAACTGTTGTCTGGTTAGTTCCAAGTAGTATCATCATCATGTGCTATGCCGATAAGTGTTGGCGGTAATATTTCGCCATCTCACGCGATCACCAGAGTCGTGGATCGGCTCTTGTGTTTTTGTATCAATTGTGCCACGTGTCCAAGCTATCTAGATATTTACCTCCCCGCATTTTCCCTTGTTCTTTCCCCCTCAATTTGCCAGTTGTCATAAAGTTCTCCAGGTTATTTGTACTCATAATATGCCCCAAAAATCCCAACTGTCTACTGTTAAAAAAAAAAAATGAGACGTCGTCATCGCCGTCCTCCTCCACGGCATTGAGGAGCGCGTGTCGGAGCAGGTGTATTTGTTGCACGAGCCCCGTGGTTCTAATTGTTCACTCGTATACGGCATCCCTGGCGAAGGGGTTTTAACCTCGTAATCCCGTATACTCTCGTAAGAAACACAGCTGCACGAGATTCGGCAGCGGATCGCGTCGCGTTGTTTACTTACGGAGGGCATGTGAGCCGTCGTTCTGCAATGTCCTGTAAAGGATATGCAAAAAAAAAAAAAAAAAACGACATGAAGAATCTGGGAAGTGGTGATGTTTTGGATCTTTAGTGTCTAAATTATTTTCTTCTTCTTTCAACCTCAGGTGCCAGTAGGAATAAGTGCATAGATGATAAAAAATGGTAACCAGTAGAAAATAACATGTCAAATAAAACAGTTATGTGCCACGATTATTCCCCCCCCCCCCCCGCCGTCCGTGACACGCATTGGGAGAAATAACTCCCAGGTCTTAGCATACCGCCATTTCGGAGTTAAGAAAAGAAGTCTAGTTCGTCCATTCGCAAATTGGTGCCAGACGATGTGCAAGTTAGTTAGTCGCGATTCCAACTTCACGGCAAAGGGTCACCCCCATAATGCTCCGTTCCTGTGCCAGTGAATATTACACAAAATGCTCCTCACTGCGCCACGTGAACATCCAACAAGAACAATCTATTTTATCAGCGTGGTAGGGATAAAGAGCTTTTGAATTTAAATTCTGTCGAAACGTTGTAAGAATATCGTGAACCTAGAAGAAGATAAATAGTGACTCTCAACAAGGTCTGAACATCAAAGAAAACTGGCTCAAAAACGAATTATGCATGTCGGAAATTGATATACTTCGGCCATGTTAAAGGGAACAGTGGTTTGAAAGGAACAGTATTGGGAGGCATGGCATAGAAGCTCGCGAGCGTGTTGCAATGAGTGTGTTGCTGACCGACTGGCGCGGGACTAAGTGATCACCCGCATTCAGTTATTTAATTTGTACAAACGTGAATAGCTCTAACCGACGGTTTCATCAATAATAATAATAATAATAATAATAATAATAATAATAATAATAACAGTGAAGTTCCATGGTGGCTGGCATGGGCGATCTTGCTTCTCCACATCTTGTGATCTTCAACAGGATATATTAGTTCGTCTGCAAACACCTATCCGTGTTATAATGATAACTAATCATAATAAATATAAATACATAATAATCATTTGAATATAGTAGTAGTAGTAGTAGTAGTAGTAGTAGTAGTAGTAGTAGTAGTAGTAGTAGTAGTAGTAATAGTAACAGCAGCAGTAGAAGCAACTACTACTGCAACTACAGTAGTATGTAATAGTAAGTAGTAGCAGCAGTAGCAGCAAGGAAGGCATGGGAAAACGTGGGGCAGGGAAAAGGATGGGTAAGCAGTTTACATAACTCAAACAGAAAACGGAGACATGTGTCCAGTAATATAGATAGAGGCCTGAGCTCCGTGAAGATTAAAATACAGGGGAACATGAAGACATATACTTAGATGGGTTCTTGTCACAACCTGGAAATGGTCGGCTGGTAACTTGAGTGTAGACTCTGAAGTCTGATGCATGGATGGTCAGATAGTCCAAGCCTCGACAAGGGCTTGCATCTTTTGAGTGGGGTTCATGTAGAGACCTTTCTTCCGACCTGGTACCAGAGTGCAATCTCCAGGGGAACGTGTTGCCGATGTCTCCCTCTCCTCTCCAACCTCAGAAATCAGCAGGATGTGCAAACCAGCTATTGAAACTTGACACCCGCCGAGAGAGAGAACAGGATGTAAAGGTCACGATTCGGTACAACCCACAAACAGACTGGGATTAGACCAGGGTTGGTAATGTTTCTAAACGGGTTTCATGTATTTTGATTGTCAACAGATTCCAACCTAACACGCAGGGGGGATTTTAGAGTAATAAACTGAGGGCTGAGTAACGTAACCTGCGCGAGAATTGGTAGCGGTTCTCGCCGCGTTGGTAACTTAGGGGTATGTGAGCCGGTCGCCCAGAAAGCAATGGCAAACTACTGAGGGTAAGCTTGCCTAGTACATCAACAGCAGCTGAAAAAATGCTGGTGTTGACTGCAACGTCCTGCAAGGGATATGCAAAAAAAAAAAAAAAACAACAACAAAAACTGAGGGTGGGATGGCCTGTGGGCAGGCACATACAGCAATGTGAATGTGGGATTAGTGCGATACACGAGACACTCGAAGGCGGACTTAATACCGGAGGAAAACGCTTAGGAGTCTTGACCGAGGGGCTGACCTCCTAAGAGGGCAAGGGACCGAAAACATTTGACGGGGGTGGGGAACGCTTCTAATGATCGGAAAATCCAGCCGTGCTTACGTTTTAGGTAAAGTTAGTTGCATATCCTTTACAGGACGCAGCAGTCAACCCAGAATTTTTTGGCTGTTCGTGATTCCTGGGCAAGTTTCACATGCAGTAGTTTGCTATTGCTTTCTGAATGACCGGCACCCATACCATTTTATAAAAAAAAATCCAACGCCAGGCGGCCTGCTGCGAAATCGCCCGCAGCTGTGTTTGAAACGCGATATGCGGGATTACAAACTGCTTCCATAACCTCTTCATCGCGGAGCTTACTACATACAGTTTAAAAAAAAAAAGGAAAGGTGACTGTTAAGGCAAGAAAGCAAGTAATATTATTAATGTTATTGTTTTTAAATTAGGTAACAAGCAGGTCGCAACGACAGCAGGAAAATAAACAATAATACAATAATAATACCCACAGCTAATATGATCTCGTTTTTCAATTCCCTGGTTTGCCAGATTTTAAGTTTGACAGATCTCACAGCCGCGACGACCGGCCAGACGAGCATATCTGCGCACACCTGGGCTAATAGCTTCAAGGTGTGAAGAAACCGGCGGCTTATCTCCCCCTCTCCGTCGTGTTCACATGGTTTCTGTTGGCTAGACTCGGCTGGCGTTCTATACAGAGCCAGAACATGCATTCACCCCGGAGTGTGGGTGTTCTTAATGTGTTCAGTTTATTTAATCTTGGAAGTTATCGTCCCGGTTATAGTTAGCAGTACATCACGGCAGCCAGGATTTTGTACGCCTCGTTATGTATGTGCGACTGTGTGTTTACCATTCCTGGGATGTTATCGTTTTAACCGCGAGTAATATTTCCGTTATTGCTTTAACTCATTAGATACCAGCTGTGTGATCTGTAAGGCGGGATTACCCGGCATTTGTGGTGGTATTCAATGTGTGCACGTGATCCTTTGCATAAGCGTACCGGTTATCGTGAAACTGGCTGTGTGTTTAGTTATTTCTTACATGGCGGAATCACGTTGTTTTTAAGTGATTTCTAGAATGTGACTCACGGAGTAGTTAGTTAGTTAAGCGCGGTTCCAACTTCACAACAGCGCCCAATGAAATAGGGTAAAAATGCGTTACAGCTATCAACAAGTAAACAAAACAAAAACAAAGTGTAAGACAGCTTTACCAAATGTAGTTACGGAAAACAGGACGTTGCGGCTACACGCCTTCATTAGCAAACAAGAAAACAAGCGATTACAAGCCTTCATGAGCAAACAAGAAAACACAACAGAATACAAACAGCATCTAACCGTGGTTTGGATGTTGTATTTTCTTGTTGCTTGATGATGAAGACTTGTTGTCGCAACGTCCTGTTTTCTGGAGTAGGAAATAACACGCTTGTGATAAAAATAGGGGTGACTGCATTCGAACGCATCAACGTGAAATGTGACTAGGCTACTCGACAAAACCATCGACACAAAGATGTACACAAACACTCGTTTCGACAAAAATCCTTATCAGTGTAACACAATTTTTTTTTTTTTTTTTTCCGCGTTTCCATCCTGTTTTTTAGGATATTGCGGTCAACACCAGCATCTTTCAGCTGTATGTTGATTCCTAGGCTAGATTACGCTCATCAGCACGCCACGACTTTCTGAGCGACCGGCTCCATACTCTCATAAGTCACTTTTGCGATTCGAACCACTGCTAATTCTCGTCGCGTCACGTGACGAGAGTATTCGGAGTTAGCGGAGAAAGCTGCTAACCCCTCGGCCACGGGGAAAAACAAAAACATTTAGCTGAAAAACGGAAATATCCGAATTCACAATTAGGTACCCTAAAATCACAAGGAAATGAACTCTGGATGGTTGCTTGGTTTAACATGACTTGAAGTAACAACTCTCTGCTGTCTTAGGTAAAAATTCTCAAGTAACAACTGTGTGAGACATAATCATCATGATGTTACGAAAACATGTTGGACAGTGTTATATCAACAACTGTACTTTGGGAACAGAATGTAACGAGAACAAAGGGAACAGTGTTTAGCTGACACATGTCTACAACATACGATGTAACGGGAACAGGTGGGACAATGTTACACTGAATGACTGTGGTACATGATGTAACGGGAACAAATGGAGCAGTGTTTAATTGATACATGTCTACAACATAAGATTTATTGGGAACAAATGGAGCAGTGTTTAATTGATACATGTCTACAACATAAGATTTATCGGGAACAAATGGAGCAGTGTTTAATTGATACATGTCTACAACATAAGATTTATCGGGAACAAATGGAGCAGTGTTTAATTGATACATGTCTACAACATAAGATTTATCGGGAACAGACGGGGCAGTGTTTAACTAGCATATGTCTAGAACATAAGATGTAACGGCAACAGATGGGGCAGTGTTACATTGACTGACTGGGATACAGGATGTAACAGGAACAAATGGAACAGTATTACACCAACAACTGGCTGGGGCACCGAATGTAACGGGAACAAATGGGACAGTATTATACCACCAACTGGCTGGGGCATTAAATGACCTGAACTCATCTATCAGGCACTGTTCATAAAACAATAACAGATAAATCACCATAACGCCAGTTGCTGGCTGCCCTAAGAAAGCTCTGTAACAAAACGTTTGTTGATGTTGTTGTTGTGTATGAATGCTCCAAGAAGGCGTAATAGAGTACACATTTAAAACTGAACGGATTCCACTTTCGCGTCATTGCATAATTTAGGGACATGGTACTGGGCCTATATTTTATTGACCCCCACGGGTCACGAGGTTAGTGAATGGTTGATTGATAACCCCCAGAAGGACTGTATTAAATGTAGCGATCAGGTGACCCGAGCCCTGAAATGGGCCTCCTTCTGTCGGAATGAGGTTGGAACTTACCTTCAGACCCGGCCCTGAAATAGCGTCTCCTCGGGGGATGTTCTGCATAATTCTTCTTCCGCTCTCCAAGATGTGAAATCAAGCGATATGTTCAAGGCCGCTACTTGAACTTCACTTCGGCGAAGCGGCCAGTTAGGACGTCTAGCCACTACGCTACCGCGTAGTTTGTGTTTATATGACATGACTGTAGTTATGTATAAGACCAAATGGCATGGCAAGATCCCAGACGCTGAAGTCTTAGAAAGAGCGTCCATGCCCAGTATCCACACTTTACTAATGAAGAATCAGATTCGCTGGGGACTGGTCACCTGACTGGCATGCCAGATCACAGGCTCCCTAAACGAATTGTTTTTTTACGGCGAGTTGCGTTGTGATACCCCCCCCCCCCCCCCCCCAGACAGCCAGAGGAATCGGTTTGAACACACATAAGATATCGCTCAAAGCTTTAGGAATTCATCACGACACACGGGAGACTGCTGCCAAAGACCGAAATTGCGTTCACCAGTACGCAAGGGTGTAGTCACTTGTGAAGTAAACAGGACTGCGAGAATTGTGGGGAAAAAACAGACTGGCCAAAAACAACAAGAACAAGACCACAGCAGGAGATCCCCCCTCCAGTAAAGTCAAGCCCACATTGTCAGTGAACATTTCGAGCCAAAATAGGCCTTGCCAGCCATATTAGAACTCACAGCTCAATGCGTTCAAACCTCACTGGATGAAATGAGTGGTCACCACCATACTTGATGGACAAACATTACGCTACCGCAACCCTATTCTTTAATAACTGTGTCTGTGCGGGATAGGCGGACCAATATGGTATGGCATGATCCCTAATGCGGATCTTACATAGAGAACTAAACACATCGAGCGAATCGAAAGGCGAGGAAAAGACGCTACCGATGTATGTGACACACATTGAGAACACCTGTTAATGGTTGAACTAGAAAGTCATTACTCTGGAGCCCACAGGGGAATAGAAATAACAGGAGACCTAAAATACACGTATTAGAGACCGAGGTGAAAATTATGGGGAGCTGTAGGATATAGTAAAGGAAGGTTTGGCGCGAGTTGGAACATGAGAAATGACACTGAAGAAAAAATACGTCAGATAATCTGACAAAGAAGCATGCACGTATATCAACAGGTTGATTAATAAAGACATAACGGAACGATGTCGCCAAGACAGCTGAATACGCAACAAGGGTGTTTACTTAACATAGCCTGAAGTGACTGACTGTCCACCATTGAGACGTACCTCGGCGGGGTTTTTCCCCAGATTGTAGAGATAATTTTACCGCCAGGTGGTGCTTGTTGCCAGTTAGACTAATGCGCGTCTCTGGTTAGGCCTGATTTCACTGGTGACTGCAGCCCAATTCATTATTTGTCCACATTCTCGTTTAGCCCGTGGTGGCGTTTTAAGTTCTATTTATGTCGCGTTCTCTTTGGTTAATGTTGGCGGGCTATGGAGTGTGTGTGTGTATGTGTGGCTAGTTGATGTTTCTGCTTGGTTGATGGGACATAATGGGTTGTATGTATGTGGTTATATGACGTTTCTATTTGATTGGTGATATATCTGTTGTAACATTATAGGTTATGGCATGTCTGTATTGTTGGTGTAGTTTGTGTGCGTGCTTTTTTTAATATATTTAGTTATGTGACATTTTTGTTTGCTTGGCCAAGGAGTAGTATAAGTATGTGATTGGTAGTGTTACATTTCTGTTTGTTTGGTGGAGCAGTATGAGTTGTATGTGATTAGTAGTGTGACGTTTCTGTTTGATTAGTGGAGCAGTATGAGTTGTATGTGATTAGTAGTGTGACGTTTCTGTTTGATTAGTGGAGCAGTATGAGTTGTATGATTTGTAATATGACGTTTCTGTGTGCTCAGTGGAGGAGTATGAGTTGTATGTGATTGGTAGTGTGATGTCTATTATGTTTGTTTGGTGGCGCAGTACGAATTGTATATGATTGTTAGTGTGGCGTTTTTGTTTGTTTAGTGGAGCCACACTATTTGTATGTGATTGGCAATGTGACGTGTCTGTTTGGTTGGTGTAGTTTCTGTTTTGTTAAAAAAATGTATTTGGTTATGTGACGTTTATATTTGTTTGTTGCAAGACTTGCTCTATGTATATCATTATATGACGTCTATGTTTGGCTGTTTCATTATAGGTTGTATGTATTTATGTGATGTTACTGTTGGGATGGTTAAGTATAGGATTGCATTCCCTTGTTTCTGTTCGATTCCCTTGTTTATATTCGCTTATACCTGATTGATTTTTGTATCTTGGGAGTTTTTAAATGTGTCATTTTTGTTTAACTGTTACATTTTGGATTGCATGCATTAGCGTTTGTAACGCTTCTTTTCGGATGGCGCAGTGCAGGATCACGTTTGGTGAGCATGTGATCGTTGTTGCTATACCAGGCTGCTTTTGGTCAAGTAACGGTTGTTTAGGGTCCTCTTCAAACGCTTAAGTTCACAGGTATTAATTTATGTAATGTAACGCCCTGTCGCCCCTTTCACACCCCACACAGTAATCTGGTGCGGAATTATCTTTACCGTTACATTTACATGTTAATTGCCCTATTTTCTCCCACACTTGACACAAGGCATACTAACAGCGTTTTTGAGTCTAACAGAGTTTTGAATCTAGGCATGCAGTTGATAAAAATGGGAATGTTATTCTACATACCTTAAATAAATAACATTTGTGTAACCACCAATAGCTGTTGCTGCAACTATTAATAAGTAAACACTCGAAGCGTTGCCGACACTGTCCGTGTGGAGCAGAGTGGTAAATTGGCTGGTGTGTGCGTCATGTGCTTCCCCCGGGTGGAGCTGTATACGCACATAGCATAATGTTCACAAAATATGTGTCAGCCGGCCTGCATGTACAATACAGCCTGATGCATGAAGTGTCTACCCGTTTTCAGTATGAGGAGGGGAAGCAGGGTAGTCGGTGGCGAAGTGGTTAATTCGCCTGCCTCGCTTTCCGAAAGTCGTGGGTTCGATTCCGGAGGTTCACTAGTGCAGGTTTCTTGGAGACTCCTGGGGGTAGTCGATGGAACAACGGAGTTCGCGCTGTGTGTGACGCTTGACCAGGCACAAGAAGAAGAAGAAGAAGAAGAAGAAGAAGAAGAAGAAGAAAGGCTAGAAGGAAGAAGAAAAAAAAATTAGGGGAAAAAAGGACGAGGAAGGAGAAGAAAGAATAAATAATAATAAGAGGAGGAAATTAAGAAAAGGAGTTGAAAGGGAAGAAGAATGCCCCTGCCTAGAGGTTTTGTCCCTTGATTATTTGGTTGTTTCGGGATTTGAAATTTAAATATTGAGCACAACCCACTATTGGCAACGCTGATCGTATTCTGGTTTTGTCCCTTGTTTTGATAACTGTCATAAAGAGTATCGCACACCTTGTATTATTAAAAAAGTAACAACCGCTTCCCACGCATTGATGCTTGTCGGTTGACTAAACTCACCTTGATTGGTTATGCCGTCAATTTCACGCTGACCCCTTTACTTCCTGGAATATTTCCTAGTACCCACTCTAGTCTCCGCCAACCTGGGAGTCCAGCTCAATAAAAAAAAAAAAATCCCACTCAATGGGAATTCGAACCCATGATCTCCGGAACAGAATGCCAGCTTCCCCAGCAGCCACAGCGCTATCCCAGCTTCCACACCTTCCACTGGGGAGCCGTGAATGGTTCGTGTCAGTACCACCGGGCAAACATTAACCATTGACGGCTACAATAGCCGAGGTGTCACCGGGTGAAACCTTGAATGACTAAGCCACGGCCCCTGAGTGTATTTACTGTCGTGGTTGGGTGGCCCTGTTATAGTTGGTTGTGGAGCTTGTTGTGATGTTTGCTGTAAGTGCCCTTTGGTATGCCTAGCATTCTGAAGCTTCAGTGACTTCTGCTGGGATTGGTCAGAGAGTGAGGCTGAAGTCTGGACTAAACGAACTAATTTCAACATTGTTGGAGTGTGAAGTGAGGCGGGCAAAGTGACACCGTTCTGTGCTGTTACTGGGATATTTCTTTCATGCACGCTGGGGATATTGTGTGGTGTTTTCGGTGTAATTAATTTAGTTTAAGAACGTTATTTATTTTCCTCTGTGGTGAAGTCTTGGATATTAATTCATGTTGTTATTTGGCGTTGTTGGTTGACAAATATACATACATGTTAGCTGTTTCAGTCTACAGTACGAGGCACGGAGGTCTGCTGTAGAGAATCATGTCGATTTTTGCATGTAGTTAACTTGTATCAGTTTGTTGTTTGTGTGCTGACGATGGCTTGAGCCGCAGCGTCCATTTTGGCACTTGTGATTGTGTTCTAGTAAAGCTTCCCGGCTTTATTTCTCGTTGTCGTTGGATCACTCATTGAATAAATATTAGAAGGAACAATCAGGGAAAGTAAAAGGAGGAAATGAGAGGTCAGCATGGGCGAATGGATAAGAACGCGTGTTCTTAAACATCAAGGGTGATTATGCCGAGGTAGGGGGTCCTACACTGGACAGTTGGACTGAAATGTTGATCTCTCGCCCTTGACATGGGGACGGTAAATTACAAGTACCTCTGAAATCTGAGAGGGTTACAGGGAAAGCTAAAGTAGTGGATGTGAGTTCAAAGCGAGCGAGCGCCAAAAAAAAAAATGCAAGAAAATTGCGAGGAAATGCAAGACTTAAAACCATCACACAATCACGCATGGACGTTCAGCGTCACCTTGCCCTGCAGGGCATTTCTAAGTAAGGAAACAGAAAAAATAAGCAATCTAAGACTTAACAACATCACACATGCATGTACAGACATTGTAGTTCATGCACAACAACATCACACATGCATGTACAGACATTGTAGTTCATGCACAGCCCCAAGTTGTAGAGAAATGATAAGATCTGGCGAAGCAGAAATAGAGGAAATCCAAGATGTAACTACAGCACACAGGCATGCAAGGACATTGTAGCTTTGGCAAACGCTTCAGCTGTAGAGAGTTGATAAGACCAGGGAATAGTGAGCGACGTCAGCAGAAAACGGCAACACCACAGTATTTGAACTCAGAAACCACAGACAACATGTTGCACACATTTTTTGCCTGGCATATTTCGCTGCATCTTGTCAAGTGTATCCTGCAGTATTATAAGTCATATGAAGGGAATGGGTGAATCATATTTTAGTTGAAATACATAACACATATAGTCTCTGATACTGTTGGAATGTGCAGTGATGTTACTCAATCATATTTTAGTTGAAATACATAACACATATAGTCTCTGATACTGTAGGAATGTGCAGTGATGTTACTCAATCATATTTTAGTTGAAATACATAACACATATAGTCTCTGATACTGTAGGAATGTGCAGTGATGTTACTCAATCATATTTTAGTTGAAATACATAACACATATAGTCTCTGATACTGTTGGAATGTGCAGTGATGTTATTCCCACGGTAATCTCAGAGTCACTGTCAAATCTTCCTGTTGGCACAGCCCCGGTGTTAGATCCCTAATTGCTATGACCTCCCATATATTTGAGTACCAGTACTGGCGCTGACTAATCTAATGATTGCTGTTAGAACAGCACTGACATGCTACATACGCATTAATGAAATCACCAACTACCGCCCGATATATGGTAATGGTATATTTACCAGGGTAAGTTAATAAGTCAGTCACAAATGGCTGTAGAAAAATAACTAACTATGATAACAACTTGAAACCAGTTTATTTTTATACATACATTGTCCATTGTCCAGGACCTGCGACATTTAGTAGATGAGGTTGTTACACACAGTGAACAACTAAAGTTAGAATTAAATTGTAAAAAGACACATATTATGGTCGTCACTAGGAAGAACGAAATACCACAATGTAATATACAAGTAAATGGGAATATTCTTCAACAAGTGAATAGGTACAATTATCTCGGAACAGTAATAACATCTGATGGGAGATGCCTTGAAGAGATTAGATCAAGTATCGCCATGGCAAAAGTAGCCGTTAGCAAGATGAAAAACATACTGACCAATAAAAAGATGTCAATTGAAACGAGAAAAAGAACATTGAGGTGCTACATAGAACCTGTACTTTTATATGGATGTGAAGCTTGGACAATGAGCAGTCAAGCTGAAAAACATCTGATGGCTGTAGAAATGTGGTTTCTGAGGAAACTGCGAAGAATACCATGGACAGCCAGAAAGACCAATGAACAAGTTATTCAAGAAACAAATGAAGATCGTAAACTGATTAGAGACATTAGACGTAGACAGTCAAAGTTTTTTGGGCATGTTATGAGAAGAAATGAATTGGAGAACTTGGTGACAACTGGCAAGATCGAAGGGAACGGACCAAGAGGAAGACCTAGAAGCAAATACCTGGATGGCTTGGCCTCGTGGTATGGTCGAGACAGAAACACAGAGCTGATCCACGACTCTGGTGATCGAGTGAGATGGCAAAACATGACCGCCCACTCTTACCGGCATGGCACATGATAGATGGATTGTCCATTTATTTCTCAACACAATTTCCACCAACATTGATGCACTTAATCCCATCGATTTATCAGTACTCCTAAACTGGCTGCATAGAATTGCGTGCTATGTTCTCATTTACCTACTATTCCCACATAACTGTGTGACTTACTTAATGACTCTCCCTCGTAACTTTTTCTACCCAGCTATGCACCGCTTTACGGGAAATCGATAGGGGCTAAGTCCACTGAAAACCAACCTTGACGGGAGACATTTCGCGAGTGACGGCGAAGTTGATTGTGACGTGAAAACTTGGTTTAGAAAACAGAGCACGCGGTTCTATGCAGCCGGTTTGGGAGGACTGATAAAACTATGGGATAAGTGCATCAATGTTGATGGAAATTATGTTGAGAAATAAAGGGACAATGTATGTATCAAAATAAACTGGTTTCAAATTGTTATCTTATTTAGTTATTTTTCTACAGCTATTTGTGACTTGTTTATTGACTTACCCTCGTATTAAAATATGTCGGCGAGCCTTTCCACACAGCTTGAGGCGTATTGTGTATATGGTGCTAGATGGTCCCATGGGCACTGGGTGGGTGATGTGGTTGGTATCACATCTGCCGCCTTGACTTCCTAGAACTGTCCTGTTATATAACTGGATATAACATGGATCGATGTACAAGCCTTGGTTCATTTAAAATAAATAAATCCCCACCTCAGTGGGGATTGGAACACATGACCGACAGGGAATCGTTATAGCCACTGCACCACCATGACTCTGTCTCTTTATACTGTATGCAGACTGAAAAAAAAGAGGTTAACATGGCCGAAAGGTTTACCGTGCTCGCGCTTAGCTGGCCTGTGCTCTGACACGGAGTATTGGGTTCATTCTACACACGGGCCAAAGAGGTTAACATGGCCGAAAGGTTTACCGTGTTGGCGCTGAGCTGGCCTGTGTTCTGACACGAGGTATTGGGTTCATTCTACACACGGGCCAAAGAGGTTAACATGGCCGAAAAGTTTACCGTGCTCGCGCTTAGCTGGCCTGTGTTCTGACACGAGGTATTGGGTTCATTCTACACACGGGCCAGTCGCAATTCAGCGTTGTTTTCTCATTCAGAAAGCTGTGTTAAATTACAGAGTGCAGTATGGCCTAAACAGTCAACCCTGTGTGGGTTGCCACGTCCTGCAAATGACATGCGCTGTGTGTAAACACAGAATGATGGCAGTGAGTACATGGCAATGTGGGGATGTTTGATACTCGTGGCATCATTTTACAGTAAATATAATGTAGGTTGGGTGTGTTTGTGATCATAGGCATTGCGATCACACACTGAATATAACAATACTATGGTTATGAGCCACAGACACTGGGTATAACATTACTATGGTTATGAACCATGGACACGGGATATACCATTACTATGGTTATGAACACTGGATATAACATATTACTACTATGTTTACCAACCATGGACACTGGGTATAACATATTACTATGATTATGAACCATGGACATTGTATACTAAGAAGAGAAAAGAACACTGTGACAACCTGGAAAACCGAAGGTTCTAGTGACAGAGGACAACATAAGCAACACGTGGCAGAATGACTGTCTGTATTATAACCGGACGTTGTGTTCCCTTTAATGTTTATATTGTCTAGCACAGTGAGTGGTTCTCAACTGGTGGGGACTTCCCCCGGGGGATTTTAGGGTTTGCGGGGTGGGGAGGGGGGGGGGGGGAAAGGATTACGATTATTTCAAGATCGCGTTAGTACAAAAACCGATTAGTTGATATTGTTTTTCCCTCCATACTTTACGTTTCTGTACTTCTCGCCCTTCTGAAATTCGTTTTATAACGTAAGTAGACCAACAAATAATATTTTATGTAGACGTCTAGACTTGTTCTAGTATGTGTTATTAAATTTAGCTTCCATTTTTACGTATACTGTGTAGGGGCAGGGAGGGGGGAAGGGTCTATAGGGAGGAAATAGGAAAGGAGGGGGGATGACATTCTGAACATATGGTGAGGGGTGCATGGGCCAAAATAGGTTGAGAACCACTGGTCTAGTATGATTGTTATGCTGGCGAAAAAAAAATCCCGGGAAGCCTCGGAGATGTGGTTTTATAGAAGAATGCTGAAAATTAATTGGACAGCCAAAATGAACAATCTGGACATTCATAGGGAAGCTAAGTGGCAAAGACAGTATTATCACAAACATCAGAAAGAAACAGTCATCATTTTTGGCCACATGATGAGAAGACAAAAACTGGAACATGTTGTGACAACCAGAAAGATTTGTGGAAAGAGATAGAAGACGACAGTGTGAGAGAATTCTTGACAGTCTTGTGTCATGGCACGGGAGGGAGTCAACACACGAATTGATCTTGTTCAGCCTCATGTTTTCAGCCATGCTGATGAATGCCTTCGAGAACAACGACATTGGAATAGACATCAACTACCGTATGGATGGCAAGTTATTCAATCTCAGAAGGCTGAAAGCTAAAACCAAAATTAACAGCGACACCGTCAGAGAGCTCCTGTTTGCTGATGATTGCGCTCTGTACGCCAATTCAGAGGCGGACATGCAACATAATGTTTCAGCTTTCTCACATGCCTGTGCCAACTTTGGGCTCAATATCAACTTGGAGAAGACTAGTTATGTACCAGCCAGCTCCAGGGAATAATCACACTGTGCCGAATATCAAAGTGAATGATCATAGACTAAGTGTTGTGGACAAATTCACCTATCTTGGCAGCACTGTGTCACAAGCTGCCACAATTGATGACGAAGTGACTGCAAGAATCTCCAATGCCAGTGCGGCCTTTGGCAGACTGTACAAGAATGTATGGGACAGAACTGGAATAAGCCTGCAAACAAAGCTAAAAGTCTACAAAGCAGTTGTATTATCCACACTGCTATATGCTTGTGAAACCTGGACTGTTTATCAGCGACACGCTAGGAAATTAAACCACTTCCACACAGTCTGCCTAAGGAAGTTACTGAAGATTAAATGGCAAGACAAGATTCCAGACACTGAAGTCCTAGAAAGGGCATCCATGCCCAGTATCCACACTCTACTGATGAAGAATCAGATTCGCTGGGCTGGTCACTTGACTCGCATGCCAGATCACAGGCTCCCTAAACGAATTTTTTACAGCGAACTGCGTTGTGGTAAACGCTCCCAAGGTGGCCAGAGGAAACGCTTTAAAGACACTGAAAATTTCACTGAAGGCTTTTGGAATTCATCATGACACCTGGGAGGCTGCAGCCAGAGACCGAAATTCGTGGCGTGCATCATTACGCAAGGATGCAGTCATATGTGAGGCAACCAGGACTGCAAGAGCTGTGAAGAAAAGGCAGGACAGAACAACCACTGCAGGAAATCCTCCTCCAGAAACGTCAAGCATTCCTTGCCCACATTGTCAAAGAACATTTCGAGCCAAAATAGGCCTTATCAGCCATATTAGAACCCACGGCTCCATACCTTCAACCCCACTGGATGAAATGAATGGTCATCATCATTCTTGATGGACAAACAACATACATACATGATCTGTGGCGTTGGAGATCGCAGTTTGTGAAGCATGATCGCTCACGCCAGCCGACAGGGCACTAGATGATGATGATACTTTTCTATCGTGCCCTCTGATCCCTACTTAATTCCTTTACTTATATGAGGGCTAATCAATTTAAAAACCGGGGTTAATATGACAAGGGCAATTTTGGAAGCAGATGAAGGGATCTGTAATTGTGTGCATGTTATATTAGTCTACATTTTCGGGAACAAAGTGAAAGCGGGAAATTAGATAATGTTAGTGGAGGTGGATGGCAAATGGGGGTAGGGGGATGCTTTACATGTAGGCAACACGCCGCGCCTCAGTGCTCACACCAGGGTCTCAGCAACCAGTTAATACCAGACTATAGTTGAAACCTTTCAAGTTGTCATTGCGAGTGATCACCCGAGTGTCCCGTGAATGTCATTCAGTACCAGTGCATTTGTTCCAGTTGAAAAGGGGCGTTTAATAATGCAAGGAGATCGACTTCATTGCACCGAGTGTTATCCCATAAGGCTTGGTCTCTTTCCCCACGGCGACCTGCCTAAAGCCTCGTACAAAGCAAGAACTTCACAGCTACAGCCACGGCCCTCAGGAGTCTCCGAGAATATTGCACCTGTGAACCGAACGACCTAGGCCGGAATCGAACCTACAACCTTCGAAGCGCGAGGCTGGCATAGGCATATTCAGTGACTTCAGGGTTTCCCTAGATTGTTGATGTTTCTGTGTGCAGGATTCTGTAACGAAGTGGTCAAGTTGTCTGTCTCGCACTCTGAAATTTGTAGGTTCGCTTTCGGGTGGCATCGATCATACCACGAGCGCAATTTTTCTTTGGAAGTACCCGTGGGTCATCGATGGAACTATGAAGTTCGTTCTATCTGCAATGCTCTCAGTAGATGACTTGCCGTTCTTAGGTTGTGAACCTAACCAGATGGGTTTGATCGTCTCGCCTTTAACCCCATTTAAAAACAGTATACAGTAAACATAGGGTAACCGTCACACTGCCGGGCACTGAACAAAAAACATACCATAAAACCGTCACACATACCGGGCACTGAACAGTAAATATAGAGTAACCTCCACACTGCCGGGCACTGAACAGTAAACATAGCATAGTAACCGTCACACTACTGGGCACTGAACAGCAAACATAGCATAGTAACCGTCACACTACCGGGCACTGAACAAAAAACATACCATAAAACCGTCACACTACCGGGCACTGAACAGTAAATATAGAGTAACCTCCACACTGCCGGGCACTGAACAGTAAACATAGCATAGTAACCGTCACACTACTGGGCACTGAACAGTAAACTTGGCATTGTAACCGTCACACTACCGGGCACTGAACAGTAAACATAGAGTAACCTTCACACTACCGGGCACTGAACAAAAAAACATACCATAAAACCGTCACACTACCGGGCACTGAACAGAAAACATAGCATAGTAACCGTGACACTACCGGACACTAAACAGTAAACATGGCATTGTAACCGTCACACTACCAAGCACTGAACAGTAAACATGGCATAGTAACCATCACACTACCGGGCACTGAACAACAACACAGCACAGTAACCGTCACACTACCGGACACTGAACAGTAAACATAGCATAGTAACCATCACACTACCGGGCACTGAACAACAACACAGCACAGTAACCGTCACACTACCGGACACTGAACAGTAAACATAGCATAGTAACCGTCACACTACCGGGCACTGAACAACAAACACAGCACAGTAACCGTCAGACTACCGGGCACCGAACAACAATCACAGCACAGTAACCATCACACTACCGGGCACCGAACAACAAACACAGCACAGTAACCTTCACACTACCGGGCACTGAACAACAAACACAGCACAGTAACCTTCACACTACCGGGCACTGAACAGTAAACAAAGAGTAACCTTCACACTACCGGGCACTGAACAGTAAACATAGAGTAACCTTCACACTACCGGGCACTGAACAGTAAACATAGAGTAACCATCACACTACCGGGTACTGAACAACAAACACAGCACAGTAACCATCACACTACCGGGCACCGAACAACACACACAGCACAGTAACCATCACACTATCGGGCACTGAACAACAAACACAGCACAGTAACCTTCACACTACCGGGTACTGAACAACAAACACAGCACAGTAACCATCACACTACCGGGCACCGAACAACACACACATCACAGTAACCATCACACTACCGGGCACCGAACAACAAACACAGCACAGTAACTATCCCACTACCGGGCACCGAACAACAAACACAGCACAGTAACCATCACACTACCGGGCACTGAACAACAAACACAGCACAGTAACCTTCACACTACCGGGCACTGAACAGTAAACAAAGAGTAACCTTCACACTACCGGGCACTGAACAGTAAACATAGAGTAACCTTCACACTACCGGGCACTGAACAGTAAACATAGAGTAACCATCACACTACCGGGTACTGAACAACAAACACAGCACAGTAACCATCACACTACCGGGCACCGAACAACACACACAGCACAGTAACCATCACACTATCGGGCACTGAACAACAAACACAGCACAGTAACCTTCACACTACCGGATACTGAACAACAAACAGCACAGTAACCATCACACTACCGGGCACCGAACAACACACACATCACAGTAACCATCACACTACCGGGCACCGAACAACAAACACAGCACAGTAACTATCCCACTACCGGGCACCGAACAACAAACACAGCACAGTAACCATCACACTACCGGGCACCGAACAACAAACACAGCACAGTAACCTTCACACTACCGGGCACTGAACAACAAACACAGCACAGTAACCATCACACTACTGGGCACTGAACAGTAAACATAGAGTAACCTTCACACTACCGGGCACTGAACAGTAAACATATAGTAACCTTCACACTACCGGGCACTGAACAGTAAACATAGAGTAACCATCACACTACCGGGTACTGAACAACAAACACAGCACAGTAACCATCACACTACCGGGCACCGAACAACACACACAGCACAGTAACCATCACACTATCGGGCACTGAACAACAAACACAGCACAGTAACCTTCACACTACCGGGTACTGAACAACAAACACAGCACAGTAACCATCACACTACCGGGCACCGAACAACACACACATCACAGTAACCATCACACTACCGGGCACCGAACAACAAACACAGCACAGTAACCATCACACTACCGGGCACCGAACAACAAACACAGCACAGTAACCATCACACTACCGGGCACCGAACAACAAACACAGCACAGTAACCTTCACACTACCGGGCACCGAACAACAAACACAGCACAGTAACCATCACACTACCGGGCACTGAATAACAAATACAACACAGTAACAACTATGCTGTCGATCTCTCTGGCCGAGGGGTTACAACACTTTCTCCGTAATCCCGTTTATCACGCAGTCTCGTAGCGGGCGAGAACTGGGAGCGGTTCTGCCCCCGCTGGTGACTTGCGGGATAACTGAGCCGGCCGCTCAGAAAGCAATGGCAAACTACTGAGCGTAATCTTGCCAAGAAATCAACAGACAGCTGAAAGATGCTGCTGTTGACAGCGATGTCCTGTAAAGGATATGCGGAAAAAAAAAACCCCACTTTGCTAGCACGCCGGTGTGCCGTATCTTGATATCCTAATCCCCCGTGTAAGAAGTCTACGACTGCAAAGGTATATACGCAGGTTAGTTTTCGCGAAACCAATTAGTGATCAGATAGGGACAGACATACTTCTGTTTAATGCCACAATGAATCAACGGAAACGGGACGCGGAATTCAGCTTTTCGAGTGCATAATCACAAGTGTCAGAATGGACGTTGTGGCTTAAAAGCCTTCGTCAGCACACAGAGAACAAAGTGGTACCAACACACATAATACACCCACAACCACGCACACACGCGCGTGCAGACACACACACGCGACCTCGGGAGAAACAACATAACGTTTCGCCAGGTTATTAAAATGAAAAATGCGCACACGCGCGCATACAATCACACACACACACACGCATACAAAACATGCAAACCACACACACATACCACACATGCAAACCACACACACACACACTCTCTCTCTCTCACACACACACTCTCCCACACACTTACTTTTGACTTTGATAGGCCTGTGAAGCGTTGCATTTGTTCTCTTGAGGTCAAAGATTCCCTCTGTTGTCTATTCTGCTAATACACCAGTCCCGTTTCCGTTGATTGATTGTGACATTAAACAGAAGTATGTCTGTCCCTATCTGTTCACTAATTGGTTTCGCGAAAACTGACTTGCGTATATACCTTTGCAGTCGTAGACTTCTTATGAGGGGATAAGGATATCAAGATACGGCACACCGGCGTGCTAGCATAGTGGTTACTGTGCTGTGTTTGTTGTTCAGTGCCCGGTAGTGTGATGGTTACTGTGCTATGTTTACTGTTCAGTGCCCGGTCAAACGTTTTGTTCCAACAAGTGTTTACATTTAGGCACCGAGTAATTGTTCCAACAAGTGTTTACATTTAGCCACAGAGTAATTGCTCCAACAAGTGTTTACATCTAGCCACGTAGTAATTGTTTCAACAAGTGTTTACATCTAGCCACTGAGTAATTATTTCAACAAGTGTTTACATCAAGCCACCGAGTAATTGTTTCAACAAGTGTTTACATTTAGCCACAGAGTAATTGTTCCAACAAGTGTTTACATTTAGCCACAGAGTAATTGCTCCAACAAGTGTTTACATCTAGCCACGTAGTAATTGTTTCAACAAGTGTTTACATCTAGCCACTGAGTAATTATTTCAACAAGTGTTTACATTTAGCCACCGAGTAATTGTTTCAACAAGTGTTTACATTTAGCCACAGAGTAATTGTTCCAAGTGTTTACATCTAGCCACGTAGAAATTGTTCTAACAAGTGTTTACATTTAGCCACCAAGTAATTGTTCCAAGTGTTTACATCTAGCCACGTATTAATTTTTCCAACAGGTGTTTACATTTAGCCACGTAGTAATTGTTCCAACAAGTGTTTACATTTAGCCACCAAGTAATTGTTCCAAGTATTTACATTTAGCCACCGAGTAATTGTTCCAACAAGTGTTTACATTTAGCCACCGAGTAATTGTTCCAACAGGTGTTTACATTTAGCCACCAAGTAATTGTTCCAACAAGTGTTTACATTTAGCCACCGAGCCATTGTTGTTCCCTTTACTTCTGTTGTCACAGACAATTGCCGCTGGACGTCCTGGATATCCCCCCCCCCCCCCCCCCCGCCCTTCCCAGGCTTCCACCCACTTTCAGAACTATTAGTTTCGTGTGTTGGCGGTCCGTATTATAGTATCTTAAATTACGCTGTTTTCAAACAGGAGATTGTCGAACCAGTGATAATAAGTTCCCACGTGTAGACGGTTCTGATTACCTTAGCAACGCTGGGTATCACAAGAAATCTCAGTGACTACTGACATGTTTAGCATCTGTATTCGTGTTTCGTGAGTCTGGCATATGAGACTACTAGCTCCGGCATGAGAATGGAGGTGGAAGCAGTAACAGCGGCATTCCCTTGGTTAGAGGAGACTACTACAACACACATTGTATTCAATACGGACTCAAGGAGTATGCTTAGTACGGTGGAGAAAGGAATGTTTTGTGTGGAATGGCTATCCTGGCTTCAGAGGTTACATACAGATTGTGAGAATTGTATGGATTTTTTTGGCCCTGGTCAAGCGGTAGTGCGGGGGGGGGGGGGGGTTGTATGTGGAAAGAATGAGATTGCGGGGAATCAGCAGGGATTCTGGAAGAATCTCAAAACTGAGAGGGAAGACCAGGAGAACTTTCAGTCAGATAGCGGTGGGAATGATTAGTTGTATGACTCTTCGCTGGCTGTTGAACGAGGGGACGGAGGCGTGTGTGAATGTCCTGAGTGTAGTGATGTCGGTTTTTAGCTCAACGCAACTTAACTCAGTTTGTGTTTCGGGAGCTGATGTAGACGTGTTCAGTGACATTTCCTAGCAGAAATCTGTCCCTAAGGAAATGTAGTTTCACCAGCGCTGCCATATGGTCATCAATTCAGAAACGAGTGTGAAGCAAGGAAAAGGAGCCTTTCCCACGACACGTGACGGGTCGGGGCGTGTTGGAGTTTACCGTCTACTCCTTCTTTTGTGATTCATTAAGCTTTACTGTAGTTCCGCCAATTCCAGTGTTAATCATCGCCCTTCCCCTGAACTGTTTCTGTTTCCCATTTCGCCTTCATAGTCTGTTCAGTTTTTGTCGATGTTTACAGTCCACTTTTTCAATATTCTCATGTAGTGTTTTTCATGTAGTTGTACCGGTGTGCATGTTTTTGTTTCTGTGCTGACGAAGACTTAGACCGCAGCGTCCATTTTATTACTTGTGGTTGTGTTCTAGTAAAGCTTACCGTTCTGCAACTACTACTTCTTTTTATTTTCAAATTGGTGATTCATTCATTGTATTTGTATAGATCCAATCGGCAATTGGTGGGTGACGTTGTCAATGCCACACATGACGCCTTTCCTTCCCAGAACATTTCTGGTGTGCCCATTTGAGGTTAAGTCGCTGTGGAGCCCGAGCCTATTTGTCGGATTCTAACACACGATCCCGGGGCCGGCAGACAGGCGTGCTAACCACTGCGGTAACCCGGCTCCCGTTGCGAATTTAATAAAAATAATTGAGATCCGAGCACAGCAGATCTGCCGTAAATAGGATCGATAAAGAAGTGTGTATTAATTTGTATTGTGCAACTGATGCCTGCTGTGTATTTAAGGTGGCTAGTTTGTTATATATTTGATTTACTTAATTCTAGGGTTTAGTTGGCAGGCAGTGTTTTCTCATTGGATTGTAAACAAGAAGGAAACGGTTTGTCACGCCAGCTGTGACCTTCTGTGAGTCTTTAGGTATAGCAGTTTGCAAACATTACGTGGATATACCCGAAGGCTTTCATTGTAGACCGATTGATGAGTCTGGGCTGCGTGAAATATTTAATATCATGGCTTACCAGTATGGCGAGCCAGGTGGCCATTTTGGATCCAGATCACGATATCCTATGGCTAGTGGTGCCTTCAACCCTAGAAGTCCACCAAATGTTGTCCCTACAGCATCGTTGGTACAAATGACACCAGGCACGTCCTTACGATCATATGCCACCCAAGGCGGGCATGGATTACCACCAGCTTATCCCTATCAGTTGGGACAGGACTCGAGGAACCCACTGCAACCACCACCGCTGGTTTACCACCAGCATCACGACCAGCTTCTACAGCAGTCGCAGATTGGGTCTTCCTCAGTCATGGCCCAGCCTTCAACGAATTCGCCCGTGTGCAGCGTCGGCATCCCTGGGAGTGGGGAAAGTCATTTAAACCGTCTGAGGATAGGCTCACAAGTAACACAGGCAGGTGTCTACGGCCGACCAAGCTATACCGCTAACGGATTAAACCCCATGGAAGCATCGCCCATGTCTCCAATGATGGGCTCGCCAAACATGGTCCACTCTGGACAAGGTCACAAGATGCCGCTTCATTCCCTGTCGCCCACAGGAAGTGGGTCTCTGAGCAGCCCGCCGCAGTCACCTCATTGTGTGGTCACCTCTTCTCCAGGATTTCATATGATGCCAGCGGGATCTGTGCAGTTTAGTCGAATGGAAGGCCCTAACGTCCACGGGCAGACGCAGTGTGCACAGGAAAGAGAAAGGCGCACGTTCTTGTACTCCAGTGTAAGTTCTCTTTGTGTACCTCTCTTCCGTAAAATATAAACTACCTGGTTCTCTCTCTCTCTCTCTCTCTCTCTCTCTCTCTCTCTCTCTCTCTCTCTCTCACACACACACACACACACACACACACACACACACACACACACAAACACACACACACAAACACACACACACACATAAAGTCTTAAAAGTCGAGAGGATCAACTTCATTGCACGTGGTTATCCCATATGGCTCGGTTTCTTTCCGCAGGACAGCCTGCCGAAAGAACTAACATCAAAGTACACTTCTTTAACTCTTGTTTATTGAACTATCATCAAAATACACGTCTCTACATCTAGTTTGTTGAACTTACATCAAAGTACACGTCTTTACATCACATCCTGTTTGTTGAACTAACTTCAAATTACACGTCTTTACATCTTGTTTGTTGAACGGATCTCGAAATATATCTCCGTACATAGGAAATCAATTGGCAACCCTTTGAGGCCACTGAGACAGTCCATCGGTAACTATAGCTTTCAAATGTTATGTTGTCTAGTACATCCTCTGATATCTACTTCTTTCTCCCCACTTCTCTGAGCGCCAAACAATACTATGTGTGTCTATTTGTGAACTGTCTTAGTGGCCTCAAATGGTTCCCCGATTGATTTTCTGTGTAATACGTGTACAACAGTAGAACCGACCAATCATTTCTTTTCTTTAAATGTTTGTGAATATACTGGACACAGCATTACAGGCCGATGTGCTTGTGTGATTGTTATTTGACCTATGCTGGTTTAATATAAAACGATGAGATCTATGGTGCTATCCCCAATGGTTTTGATACGAATTCTGTCCGTATTCCATAGTTGTAGGTTCATCTGTATGATAGACCTGGCTAATGTAGACACTTTTTTGGAGTGTCTAGCTGGTGATGCGTCGAAGTACACTTGTTCCTGCAGCGAGGCGCTGTCGTCATTTGGAGGTGTCAGGTTCGAATCCCGGTCGGTAACATGTAGCTTTAAAATTTTATGTGGTCTAGTACGTCATCTAATCTCTTACTTCCTTCGTCTCCTTCTATGAGCGCCAAACAATATTATGTGTGTTTGTTTATGGACCATCTCCGTACCTAGTTTTTTGAAACATCGACATTCACGGCTAACTTACTAAAAGTTAACTGGTCGAGTTCGACATTCACACTTCTCAACCAAGCGATTTGTGTTTTTTGGAGAGACGAGTTCAAATGCCTTACCTGTATCTCCTGGTTTCTCGTTGTCTAGCGTTTCATAATATGAACTATTTTTCTGTTGTCTTCCTTATGTGCATATGAACGCTTTAAAGTTATTGGAAGTAGTAAACAAAGTGCAGCACACATACATGGCAGAATGGCGACACAAGTCGGTAATTTTAGCATCGAAATGTGCTGTGGCCTTTCGGGGCAGACGAGAAGACATGTTTGTGGTGAGAATTGCCTTCCCCAGAGGTGAGCAGGTCACTTCACTATGTACATTGTCTGGTTTCCTTTCATTATGTGGTAATTGGGTATATTACCATGGCAACAGCTGATAGAAGTCAGCTCGTTCCACGGGTTATAGCGGTGGTGGTGGGAGATAGGTAGTGTCGTTTGATCGGTTGGTTATAAGGCTGGACCTGGTTGTTTTCAGCGTTACGGAGAAATGCTGCGATTGTGGAGGTAAAAACTGGCGAATTTTGGCGTTCTTGGAGGTTGAACTTGATACTGTTGTTGTGTTGTTGGCGGTTTAACTTGATAATCTTGGCGTTGTTGGAGGTAGAACTTGATACTGTTGGTGTTGTTGGAGGTTGAACTTGATAATGTTGGTGTTGTTGGAGGTTTAAATTCATAATGTTGGCGTTATTGGAGGTAGAATTTGATAATGTTGGCGTTATTGGAGGTTTAAATTCATAATGTTGGTGGTGTTGTAGGTTGAACTTGAGAATGTTGGCGTTATTGAAGGTAGAACTTGATAGTGTTGCGTTGTTGAAGGTAGAACTTGATAGTGTTGCGTTTTTTGAAGGTTGAATTTGGTAATTTTGGAGGGAGGTAGAAGACGATAATGGTGGAGTTCTTGGAGGTAGGACTTGATGATGTTGGTGTTGTTGGAGGTAGAAATTTATAATGTTGGCGTTTTTGGAGGTTGAACTTAATAATGTTGGAGGTATAACTTGATAATGTTGGATTTGTTGGAGGTTGAACTTGATAATGTTGGTTTGTTATAGATTCAATTCGATAATGTTGGTGGTGTTGGAGGTTGAACTTAATAGTGTTGGTGTTAGAGAATGACAATGTTTGCATTATTGGAGGTCGAACGTAATAATGTTGGAGGTAGAATGTGATAATGTTTTCGTTGTTGGAGGTCTGGACTTTATAATGTTGGTGTTGTTGGAGGTAGAACTTGATAGTGTTGGTGTTGTTGGAGGTTGAACTTGATAATGTTGGTGTTGTTGGAGGTTGAACTTGATTGAACTTGATAATGTTGATGTTGTTGGAGGTTGAACTTGATGATGTTGGAGATAGAACATGATAATGTTGGATTTGTTGGAGGTAGGACTTAATAGTGTTGGTGTTGTTGAAGGTAGAACTTGATAGTGTTGGTGTTGTTGGAGGTATAACTTGACAATGGTTGCGTTGTTGTAGATTCAACTTGATAATTTGGTGGTGTTGGAGGTTGAACTTGATAATGTTGGTGTTAGAAAATGATAATGTTTGCGTTGTTGGAGATAGAACTTAATAATGTTGGAGGTAGAATATGATCATGTTGGCGTTGTTGGAGGTTGAACTTTATAATATTGGTGTTTTTGGAGGTTGAACTTGATAATTTTGGAGGTAGAAGACGATAATGGTGGAGTTCTTGGAGGTAGGACTTGATGATGTTGGTGTTGTTGGAGGTAGAAATTTATAATGTTGGCGTTTTTGGAGGTTGAACTTAATAATGTTGGAGGTATAACTTGATAATGTTGGATTTGTTGGAGGTTGAACTTGATAATGTTGGTTTGTTATAGATTCAATTCGATAATGTTGGTGGTGTTGGAGGTTGAACTTAATAGTGTTGGTGTTAGAGAATGACAATGTTTGCATTATTGGAGGTAGAACGTAATAATGTTGGAGGTAGAATGTGATCATGTTTTCGTTGTTGGAGGTCTGGACTTTATAATGTTGGTGTTGTTGGAGGTAGAACTTGATAATGTTGGTGTTGTTGGAGGTTGAACTTGATAATATTGTTGTTGTTAGAGGTTGAACTTGATTGAACTTGATAATGTTGGTGTTGTTGGAGGTTGAACTTGATAATATTGTTGTTGTTGGAGGTTGAACTTGATTGAACTTGATAATGTTGGTGTTGTTGGAGGTTGAACTTGATAATGTTGGAGATAGAACATGATAATGTTGGATTTGTTGGAGGTAGGACTTAATAGTGTTGGTTTTGTTGGAGGTAGAACTTGATAATGTTGGTGTTGTTGGAGGTATAACTTGATAATGGTTGGGTTGTTGTAGATTCAACTTGATAATTTGGTGGTGTTGGAGGTTGAACTTGATAATGTTGGTGTTAGAAAATGATAATGTTTGCGTTTTGGAGATAGAACTTAATAATGTTGGTGTTGTTGGAGGTTGAACTTGATCATGTTTGCGTTGTTGAAGGTTCAACTTGATAATGTCGGTGTAGTTGGAGGTTGAACTTGATAATGTTGGTGTTTTTGGAGGTTGAACTTGATAATTTTGGAGGTAGAACATGATAATGTTGGATTTATTTGGAAATGGAAGTTGATAATGCTGGTGTTGCTGGAGGCAGAACTTGATAATGCTGGTGTTGTTGGAGGTAGAACATGATCATGTTGGTTTTGCTGGAGTTAGAGCTTTATAATATTGGCATTGTTGGAGTTTGAACAATATAATCTTGGCGTTGTAGGAGGCAAAACTTTATACTGTTGGCGTTGTTGGAGGTAGAACTTTATAGTGTTGGGAGTTCTTGAATGTATAAATAGATAATGTTGGCGTTGTTGAATTTAAAACTTAACAATTTTGGCGTTGATTGAGATGAAATTTGACAATGATGGCGGTGTTGGAGATAAAATTTGACGAATGTTGGCATTGTTGAAGGAAAAACTTGACAATATACATAATCAGTTACCCCATCTCCGACTATAGCAACTCAAGACCTATTGGTGAATGTAATTGTGGAAGTGATAAATCGACACCTAAACATGTCATGCGAGTATCCAACATATGAAAAACATAAAGAACGAGGTGATTCAATGTATCTTTTCTTTCCTGCTCTCCCCACCTCCCCAAGAACATAACGCGTCGTTATTAATCCGCGAACCACCTGAATCAACAACCACCATGTACTTAAATAGAATAGACAGAAATAAACTCCAACCAGTTTTAAAGCACCTTAGAACGTATTTCTTTGGTCTGCTCGGCGTTATGCTTGGTGGTTCACGTGTGCATTCAAAGGTTATGACGGGGGAAACACGTTATTATTTATGCACGTCTAGTCAAATATGTTGCCGGCACGCCCGACTCGAACTTGTTCAACTCTCGATCATGACGTCGTTGTTTCGTTGAAGAACACGCGTGTCTGGACGCTCGAATAGTTAAGAGACTTGCTACAGACCTTCACTCGGACATGTTTCCTTAGTGACTCAATGAGTATGCTCAGGATGATAGAGATGGGGTGGGTCCGAAGGCAGTGGTTTTTGTCTCTGGAGCGGTCACGGCTGCCAAAGATTAGTTTCATATTCATGCCAGCGCATGCGGGTGTACAAGGAATTAGCAGGCTGACAGGCTTGCAGGTAAGGCCACTGTGGAGGGCGGACGAGCCATGGACCAGACTGATATACTGAATGCTCTACGACAGTGGTTCTCTCCTTTTTTGGCCCATGCTTCCTTTCACCATATATTCAGCATGTCACCCCCCCCCCTTTCGTATTTCCTCCCTATAACCCCCCCCCCCCCTACACAGTATACGTAAAAATGGAAGCTAAATTTAATAACACATACTAGAACGAGTCTAGACGTCTACATACAACGTAATGTGCGGGTCTACTTACGTTATAAAACAAATTTCAGAAGGGCGAGAAATACAGAACCGTAAAGTATGGAGGGAAAATAATATCGAGTAATCGGTTTTTGTATTAACGCGATGTTGAAATAATCTTAATCCCCCCCCCCCCCCCCCCCCATTTGGGGGACGGGGGGAATTCCCCACTGGTTGAGAACCACTGCTCTACGAGAAGTAAGTCGTTTGCGAGAACAAAGTGATGACTGGGAATCTACAACCATGGCCAGACTGCGAGAACAGCATGTTAAAAGTGGTGTGGCCAAACAAGAACCCTATGCAGGAAGCCAAAGAAGATTCATAAACCAACACAGAACTGGTGTCGTGGGCCGCTACATGCTGCCGGATTTACTGAGGAGGGGATCTGAGCACTTATGGACTGAATGGTTCGATGTGCAGTGACGACGATCTGTTGCCTGACTGACTGACTGACTGTTGAAGGGTTTAAAGACGTGTAGGAGCCAGTGGATCGACTTCATTGCACCGGGTTTTATCCCATATGGCTTTGTCTCTGTCCGCAGTTCCGTGCCGAAAGCAGGCATGTACTCCGTAGCTCCAGCGACGACTCCCGGGAGTCTCTGAGACACCGAAAGACGGAGTTCCTTGGTAACTGTCTGAAGTGTTCCGTAATGATGCATGTCCTGTTACGGGACGTTGCGACCAACCCCAGGCTGATTTACTAGGCAGTTTAATGTTCAGTAGTTTCCGTTGCTCTCTAAAAGAAAAGACAGCGTTACAGTTCAACTGACCGGTGTGTGGGATAAACCCACTACACACACCGTCAGCGCACAGGAAGTTTAAGCGCGAGCAAGATAAACCCCCTTGGCCACACTGACCCAATATCCGAATGTATCTCTCTCTCTCTCTCTCTCTCTCTCTCTCTCTCTCTCTCTCTCTCTCTCTCTCTCTCTCTCTCGCCCTCCCTCTCTCTCTCTCTCTCTCTCTCTCGCCCTCCCTCTCTCTCTCTCTCTCTCTCCCTCCCTCCCTCCCTCCCTCCCTCCCTCCCTCTCTCTCTCTCTCTCTCTCGCCCTCCCTCTCTCTCTCTCCCTCCCTCTCTCTCTCTCTCTCTCTCTCTCCCTCCCTCCCTCTCTCTCTCTCTCTCTCTCTCTCTCTCTCTCTCTCTCTCTCCGCTTCCTTGCTTTGAACTATAAGCATAGATTATACACACTACTTCTAGTAGTGATGGACTGAATTTTGCGTGTGGATTAGCTTTACCTATTAACAGTGTTCCTCGCCATCAGGCGAACCCACTCCGACTTCAGAGGTTCTTGTAATTTACTTCCCCAAGTCAAGGAAGAGAGGTCAACATTTTAGTCCAACTGTCCGGTGTAGGGGTTGAATCCCTTACCTTGGCGTGAGCACAACGGATATTTCTTCTTCTTCTTTGCGTTCATCCGGAGTGATTTTTTCAGATGTGATTGCGGTGTGTCTGGTTAGGCACCCTCGGGTCGAAACCCTCAGGCCAACACATCCGACTTTTAGCGTGCATTTTTGACCAGGTTAGCAATCCTGGGAGACTCTCACTTTTGTGGTACCGTCCACATCTCAGCTGGTCTAGTTGGAACAGTCGAAGACTACACGGTCATCCCTCAAGTGAAGGCAGGGACAGTCCATAGCATTTTCCGCCATCCTGGGTGGCTTCCATAATTGCAGAGCCGGCACATAACGCTCTGGTGCTGGGTTTACCGAGGGAATCGTCACGTCCTGCTCATGGCTGTTTTAATTCCTCACTTCAATATATTGGGCATTTCGCTCGCCCTGGGCCATTCCTGCACAAACCAGTCAGCTCTGCGGTTGGTTTCCACTAAGCGAGTTTTCGGACATGTGCTTGTCCCTGTACCCATCAGAGCTGTTCCAGGCACGGCGGACATTCGGAAAACTACCTAGTCAGAGCTGTTCCGAACAAGAGCGGCATTCGGAAACTAGGTAGTCAGAGCTGTTCCTAGCACGGGAGACATTCGGTCGAGACATTTCACTCGGACGTAAATGCGTAGTGTCAATTTTTAGTTTGCCACCCGTAGGACGACACTTCCGACTTCCGGCGGGCATTTTTTAGTGAGGTTAGCCTTCCTCTGCAACGGATATTTAAGAACACGCGTTCTTTATCCATTCGGCCATGCTGACCTGCAGCTTTGTATCTTTTTACACTGTTTGGCATACAAGATTGCATGCAATCATTGGACTTGATTTAGGGGGCTGAGTGGTCTCGAGGATGGTCCCAGGTTCAAGCCCCGGTTAGGACCGGGATTATTTTCACGTGGACTTCTAGTAAGTAAATGTCCCCTGGTCTCTGGGTAGTGAGATCAGACGCTCGTGTGTATTGTTGCGCACGTAAAAAATCCCTTGGCAGTTGGTAATCGAAAAAGAGTAGCCTAACTGCGCTGCCCGGGCAAAATTTGGAGTTAAAAATCTACCCAAAATATTTAAGGATCCTCGCTGGTGCTACTGAGTTCGTGCACTGAGCTGAGTTTCTCGGGAATCAGACTTGAGTAAGGAGAAGAACGGAGCACTTATGGGTTACACCCGTGTGCCGTGATGTTGATCCGTCGACTAAACTAAACTAAACAAATTAGACGTGATTTGAATATTAAATCAGTCAGCCAAGTGTCTTCTTCGCAGTGGATCTCCAGCACCTTCCGCCTCGTGATCTGGAGGGACACTCGGACATTGCTGTTGATTCTGGTCCATCTGTTGATATTATCTGACCACTCGCCTTGACTTGTCTTGCCACTGGATTCAGATGGACTCAGGCGAGAGAGTGTGGTCGACGAATTGCGAATGCACAACTCTCCCTCACTTTAATCTAGTTCAACGAACAAGTCATTCTTTATCCAACTTCATCTTTAAAAAAAAAAATAACCACAGCAGGAGATACTCCTTCTGGAACGTCAAGAATTGTTTGCCCACATTAAAGAACGTTTTGAGCCAAAATAGGCTTTACCAGCTAGCCATCTTAGAACTCACGGCTCCAAACGTTCAACCTCACTGGACGAATAGAATAGTCATCATTCTTGATGAACAAAAACCATTATTTGACCACTTGTATCTCCGCCTGCCCCTTGCTTCCCTTTCTACGGCTGTTTCATACATAATGGTCTTGATAAAAGTGTCATGTCTTTTGATGTTTCCGTAATATTTAAGTTGTCTTTTACAAGTTTTATTTCATCAGCTCTGTTTCCTTTCCCGGTGCCTCTACATTTGTTTTCTTGTATTTCCTTGTTTCCCATTACCTGCTACTTTGTCTGCTGTAAATCAATGTATGTCGTTTTGTTATTTGCTGCTTCATTATCCAGCTGTTCATTATCCAGCTGTTCATTATCCAGCTGTTCATTATCCAGCTGTTCGTTATCCACTAGCTCATTGTCTACTTGTTTATTATTGACTTAATTTATCCCCCCCCCCCCCTGTGTATTATCCACTTGTTTTATCATCCACTTGTTTTATTTTCCACGTGTTCATCATCCGTTTGTTTATTACCCACTTTTTTTTTATTATCCACTTGATCATCATCCACTTATTTTATTATTCACTTGTTCATCATCTAGATAGTTGCATATCCTTTACAGGACGTCGCAGTCAACACCAGCATTTTGTTTTGCCATTGTGATTTCTAGGCAAGTTAACATTCAGTAGTTTGCCATGGCTTTCTGAACGACCGGCACCTATACCATTTTGTAAAAAAAAAATAACGCAAGGCAGTCTGCTGCCAAATCACTCGCAGCTGTGTTTCGCACGCGGGTACACGGTATTATGAATTGCGTCCGTAACGACTTCGCCACGTAGCCGACATACCCTCTTTATAATGACTGCGTATTTTGTGTGTATTTTCCATGGGCTCTACTTAGATAGCTCTAATTGTGTTAGCGTCTACTTCTGTTTTCTTCTATTTTTTTTTTAGCGGCCTGTTTTTTCCCCCTTTTCCCCAGGGACTTTAATGCTTGGTTAATTCAAAATGCTTTTAGTCTGGCGGCAACAGTCTTCCGTACTCACCTCGCCTACTAACTGTTGCAGAACCCGGTTCTTGTACAAGCTGTGGCCATAAATATTTCTTGAGTGTCTTGATTTCTGAGATGTCATAAAGTGTATTAATGTCTATATCTATAAGATGTTATGTATCTCTTGAGTGTCAACTTCAGTTTACTTGTAGTAGATACTTAAAATATACATCTGCACCTCTGAAAGCATTTACCTTACGTAGCGGTATCTAAATTCCTAATACAAATATAACAGATTGGATTTTCTAGTGATACCTACTTCGCTTTGTGCATTTCTTAATGCGGAAACACTTCTTCTTGTGTTAAAGTTAAATGCATATCTTAACAGGACGTCTTAGTCAACCCCAGCATTTTTTGTCTGTGATTTCTTTTCAAGTTTACATTCACTAGTTTGTCATTCGATAAGTTTTCTGGACGGTTGTTATGGGGTCGAGGTTCTGCAAGGGATGTGCTACTGAATGAATGAGTTTGTCATTCCTTTCTTCTCACGATCCATTCTGATCAACTGCTCAGAAATGTGTGAATAATTCTTCATTATCATTCATTACCTCAAGTTCATGTGTTCATCCAAGATTTCTACCTAATCCTTGCTATCCGATCCTATCCTTTCATTCTGGTCACCCATTAAAATATTGATATTGCCATTTCTTTGATCATATATTGTACTATGGTACATAGTTTCTTCTTCTCTGATTCATCTTTATCATTTGTTGGTTCGCACTGGATCGCATTCTTGTCTACTTTCTGTGTTGTGGTTAAAAATAATGCTATTTTTCAAGATATTCCTGCTTCCCACTCTGTTAATGCTTTCTCTGCCTCTGTAGATAACATCTGGGCCACCCTTTCACTCAGAGTGGTATTTTCTCTGTATGGCCAGAGAACAGCACAGTTTAATCTGTATTTAGAAGGTTTTGTTTTCTCCTTTTCATATTATTTCTCGCAATCTCAAAAATCTATCTATATATTTCATTTCACATTTTAAGTGCGCAGTTTATCCCAATTCGTTCATAGCTGTAGCATTCCATTAGCCAGTTCTTGAGACTTTCATAAGTGAAAGGAGGTAAGTCGGCGATCCAGAATCCTTACGTCTTTCTCCACACCGTGTCGTACTGCTTGTTCCGCAGAACTATTTTTCTTATCTCAATTGACGTGTTCATGATTGGTTAGTTTTTGCAGCTAAAGTTTTCTGTTGGATGAGGTCGCCAGTTTCACACCAACCCTCACTAGCTCCTTGCAACATGTACGGTAGGTTGCGGTGTTTCACAGCAACCCTCACTAGCTCCTTACATGTACGGTAGGTTACGGTGTTTCACAGCAACCCTCACTAGCTCCTTACAACATGTACGGTAGGTTACGGTGTTTCACACCAACCCTCACTAGCTCCTTACAACATGTACGGTAGGTTACGGTATTTCACACCAACCCTCATTAGCTCCTTACATGTACGGTAGGTTACGGTGTTTCATACGAACCCTCACTAGCTCCTTACAACATGTACGGTAGGTTACGATGTTTCACACCAACCCTCACTAGCTCCTTACAACATGTACGGTAGGTTACGGTGTTTCACACCAACCCTCATTAGCTCCTTACAACATGTACGGTAGGTTACGATGTTTCACACCAACCCTCATTAGCTCCTTACAACATGTACGGTAGGTTACGGTGTTTCACAGCAACCCTCACTAGCTCCTTACAACATGTACGGTAGGTTACGGTGTTTCACACCAACCCTCACTAGCTCCTTACAACATGTACGGTAGGTTACGGTATTTCACACCAACCCTCATTAGCTCCTTACATGTACGGTAGGTTACGGTGTTTCATACGAACCCTCACTAGCTCCTTACAACATGTACGGTAGGTTACGGTGTTTCACACCAACCCTCATTAGCTCCTTACATGTACGGTAGGTTACGGTGTTTCACACCAACCATCACTAGCTCCTTACATGTACGGTAGGTTACGGTGTTTCACACCAACCATCACTAGCTCCTTACAACATGTACGGTAGGTTACGGCGTTTCATACGAACCCTCACTAGCTCGTTACAACATGTACGGTAGGTTACGGTGTTTCACACCAACCCTCATTAGCTCCTTACATGTACGGTAGGTTACGGTGTTTCACACCAACCCTCACTAGCTCCTTACAACATCTTGCAACAGGTTACGATGTTTCACACCAACCCTCACTAGCTCCTTACATGTACGGTAGGTTAAGATGTTTCACACCAACCCTCATTAGCTCCTTACATGTACGGTAGGTTACAGTGTTTCACACCAACCCTCATTAGCTCCTTACATGTACGGTAGGTTACGGTGTTTCATACGAACCCTCACTAGCTCCTTACAACATGTACGTAGGTTACGATGTTTCACACCAACCCGCATTAGCTCCTTACATGTACGGTAGGTTACGGTGTTTCATACGAACCCTCACTAGCTCCTTACAACATCTTCGGTAGGTTACGGTGTTTCACACCAACCCTCATTAGCTCCTTACATGTACGGTAGGTTACGGTGTTTCACACCAACCATCACTAGCTCCTTACATGTACGGTAGGTTATGGTTTTCACACCAACCATCACTAGCTCCTTACATGTACTGTAGGTTACGGTGTTTCACACCAACCCTCACTAGCTCCTTACAACATGTACGGTAGGTTACGATGTTTCACAGCAACCCTCACCAGCTCCTTACATGTACGGTAGGATACGGTGTTTCATACGAACCCTCGCTAGCTCCTTACAACATGTACGGTAGGTTACGGTGTTTCACACCAACCCTCATTAGCTCCTTACATGTACGGTAGGTTACGGTGTTTCACACCAACCATCACTAGCTCCTTACATGTACGGTAGGTTACGGTGTTTCACACCAACCCTCACTAGCTCCTTACAACATGTACGGTAGGTTACGGTGTTTCATACGCACCCTCACTAGCTCCTTACATGTACGGTAGGTTACTGTGTTTCACACCAACCCTCACTAGCTCCTTACAACATCTTACAACAGGTTACGATGTTTCACACCAACCCTCACTAGCTCCTTACATGTACGGTAGGTTACGATGTTTCACACCAACCCTCATTAGCTCCTTACATGTACGGTAGGTTACAGTGTTTCACACCAACCCTCATTAGCTCCTTACATGTACGGTAGGTTACGGTGTTTCATACGAACCCTCACTAGCTCCTTACAACATGTACGGTAGGTTACGATGTTTCACACCAACCCTCACTAGCTCCTTACAACATTTACGGTAGGTTACGATGTTTCACACCAACCCTCATTAGCTCCTTACATGTACGGTAGGTTACGGTGTTTCATACGAACCCTCACTAGCTCCTTACAACATGTACGGTAGGTTACGGTGTTTCACACCAACCCTCATTAGCTCCTTACATGTACGGTAGGTTACGGTGTTTCATACGAACCCTCACTAGCTCCTTACAACATGTACGGTAGGTTACGATGTTTCACACCAACCCTCATTAGCTCCTTACATGTACGGTAGGTTACAGTGTTTCACACCAACCCTCATTAGCTCCTTACATGTACGGTAGGTTACGGTGTTTCATACGAACCCTCACTAGCTCCTTACAACATGTACGGTAGGTTACGGTGTTTCACACCAACCCTCATTAGCTCCTTACATGTACGGTAGGTTACGGTGTTTCATACGAACCCTCACTAGCTCCTTACAACATGTACGGTAGGTTACGATGTTTCACACCAACCCTCATTAGCTCCTTACATGTACGGTAGGTTACAGTGTTTCACACCAACCCTCATTAGCTCCTTACATGTACGGTAGGTTACGGTGTTTCATACGAACCCTCACTAGCTCCTTACAACATGTACGGTAGGTTACGGTGTTTCACACCAACCCTCATTAGCTCCTTACATGTACGGTAGGTTACAGTGTTTCACACCAACCCTCATTAGCTCCTTACATGTACGGTAGGTTACGGTGTTTCATACGAACCCTCACTAGCTCCTTACAACATGTACGGTAGGTTACGATGTTTCACACCAACCCTCACTAGCTCCTTACAACATGTACGGTAGGTTACGATGTTTCACACCAACCCTCATTAGCTCCTTACATGTACGGTAGGTTACGGTGTTTCATACGAACCCTCACTAGCTCCTTACAACATGTACGGTAGGTTACGGCGTTTAACACCAACCCTCATTAGCTCCTTACATGTACGGTAGGTTACGGTGTTTCATACGAACCCTCACTAGCTCCTTACAACATGTACGGTAGGTTACGGTGTTTCATACGAACCCTCACTAGCTCCTTACAACATGTACGGTAGGTTACGATGTTTCACACCAACCCTCATTAGCTCCTTACATGTACGGTAGGTTACAGTGTTTCACACCAACCCTCATTAGCTCCTTACATGTACGGTAGGTTACGGTGTTTCATACGAACCCTCACTAGCTCCTTACAACATGTACGGTAGGTTACGGTGTTTCACACCAACCCTCATTAGCTCCTTACATGTACGGTAGGTTACAGTGTTTCACACCAACCCTCATTAGCTCCTTACATGTACGGTAGGTTACGGTGTTTCATACGAACCCTCACTAGCTCCTTACAACATGTACGGTAGGTTACGGTGTTTCACACCAACCCTCATTAGCTCCTTACATGTACGGTAGGTTACGGTGTTTCACACCAACCCTCATTAGCTCCTTACATGTACGGTAGGTTACTGCGTTTCACACCAACCATCACTAGCTCCTTACAACATGCACGGTTGGTTACGGTGTTACAGATATTTGCTTCCTTTCTAGAACCGGGTAGCGTCTGGCCGAGAGATTAAAACCTCAGGCTACCGTTCTGGAGACTTATGTTCGAATCCTCGGTAAAGTGATGGCATTGTTTTCTGGGGGTGGGAGGGGGGGGGGGAGAAAGAAAACACTAAAGTGCACAGTTCGCGTGTACCCGAGCCAGGCGGCCTTAATTCTTACCCCTCCCCCTCCCTTATCCCTTAATAAATCGCACGGTACTATAGGAAGTAATGACAGTTGCTATTTTTATAAACTGCCAGCACACTGAAATGTCCAGCGTTGGTAGAAATACACAACACTAGGCTACACACACACACACACACAAGCCTAGGCCACACACACACACAAGACTAGGCCACACACACACAAGACTAGGCCACACACACACACACACACACACACACACACACACACACACACACACAAGACTAGGCCACACACAGTTGGTCGAGGTGACCATGCTAGATGATGTTTACATGTTATATTCTTTCTCTGTCTCCACAGATGTTTTCTCCCCCGGTCCCTGGTCCTAGCGGGGCTGTCAAAAATGGGCCCACAGATGGCGCCAACATGTACCCACACGTCTATAAACCAGCTGGTAAGTGAATGTTATACTGCTGCTAACTGGTGTCCAGTACAGATGATGTCAAATTGTCATTCATGCTTTGTTGATCTATGTGGGTGTTGTTATTGTTTGAGTGACAATAAAGTTATCAGCCCGACATTTAACAACACAGAAAACCTGACATATTTCGTCTCTTCCATAACGCTCTCTATATGTGGGTCGTTCGTGTTCTCGGATGTGTTTGTTCGTAGCAAGGTTCTTCCCGTGTTGTCTGTCTCTCTGGCTGCCTGCTTATCTATGTGTTTGCCTACCTGCCTGCCTGCCTGTTCTAGTGGAAGCATGATTATGTTTAATCGTTATTCGACTTTTGACTAGCCATTACAGACACTTGTTCTTGCCCGAAATCTTATTGCCTGTCTGATAATCTATATGCGTGCCTGTCTGCCTACCTGCCTGCCTATCTGTATGCTTGCCTGTCTGCCTACCTGCCTGTCAGTCTGTATGTTTGCTTGTCTGCCTACATGCATGCCTACCTATATTTTTGCTCGTCTGCCTGTCTATATCTTTGCTAATCTGCCTGCCTGCCTACCTACCTATATGTTTTCCTGCCTGCCTTTCTGTAAGTTTGCCCGTCTGCCTATTTGTATTTTTGCCTGTTGCCTACCTGCATGTTGCCCGTCTGCCTATCTACCTGCCTACCTGCCTGCCTGACTGTCTGTACTAGTGCGATATGGTTAATCGTTATTCGACTTGCGACTAGCCTTCGCAGACACGTATTTTTCTCCGTGGACTCATTACCCATCTGTTGATATTTTAATTCTTTTGTCTGTTTCTCTTAACGCCATAGGTGGGGAAACAAAACTGCTAGTTGTTATACTCCGTGTTATACACATATATTTTGCTAATAGAGCTTGAGACCAAATTTCTCTCTGAGTTGCGCTGCCGCCCATATCTTTACCCATAGTCCACAACACGTGTTTTTAGCCCTAGCGCACGTACTTTTGAATCAGCATTAAAAGACGATATAACGAATAAAGTATGCGTTATAGAAGTATGGAGTAGCTGGCACCTTAACTTGTAGCTCGCCTGGTATAATCTTTGCTAACTATAGCACACTGAGGCAGCTTCGATGACGTAGTGGCTAGACGCTCGTCAGGTGGCCCGGTGGCCATGGCGTGATACTGACCGTGGACCGATTGGTCTATAAACATAGGTGTATAACACCACATGCCCAGTATTCCAATAGGTACTTTACTTTACTTTACTTTACTTTACTTTACTTTACTTTACTTTAGTTTACTTAATGTACAGTACACCCATGAACTTAGTGAACATTGTTGGTATCATGTTTTCGTGTCTGGTTTTCCCTAACGTCCTAGATACGGCGCTGTTCCTATGTGCATATATTAGTGAAATATATTAACAGGTAACACACCACCACACCGTTAGACAACATTGCAGTTATAGTCAAATTTCAAGCGAGCGAAAGAAGAAGAAGCCACTTTTTGTATGTGTGTGTGTTGCATATCCCTTACAGGACGTTGCAGTCAACATCAGCATTTTTCAGCTGCTGTTGATGTACTTGGCAAGATTACGCTCAGTAGTTTGCCATTGTGTTCTGAGCGACTGGCTCACATACCACGTAAGTTACCGACGCGGCGAGAACCATTTCTCGCGTACATCACATTACTCACGAGAGTGTACGGAATTAAAGAAGCGCTACTGCACGCGGCTAAAAAAATATACCAACATTTAATCTTCTTCCGCTCTTCTTCATTGTTCGTTCTAAGGTTGTAAGTGGCGTATACTAGTTTATGTCTGTGTCAAGCCGAGGTAGTCCTCCGCTCTGTTTTGCCTGTCAGCCAGCCCCTTCATTCCCAGGTATATTTGCAATGTGATGGGATCCACTGTATTACAACTCTTTTGGATATCTGACATAGTCCACGGAGTGCTGCTCTTAGGTTTGCTAGTTCTGCAGTGTTTGCTCTTCAGTATTAAGACAACTGACTTGGCATCTGTGAAGAGAGAAATGTCTTTCTATTTATTTTCCTCTGTCATGAGCATTTCTGCTGCAGATTTCATAAGTTGGTAAAAAGAACTTATAGAACCAAGTGGGAATCAGAGCCCCCCCCCCCCCCCCATCAGCAGACCATACAGACGGTGCTTATTACCAACTCAGCGGAAGTGAACAAGTAGTAAATGTTAGACCCCGCACAGGGCATTCAAGGCTGACATACCACTTTTTCAATACACTAAAGATAGGAGATACCGATGAATGTAACCTTGAAACTGGCAAAACGACAGCTAACTAAATATTTGCGGCTGGGGTGTTCAACTTATGCAGAACAGAGAAAACCCACCCCATTTGAGGACAAACTTCATGGAGATATCAACAACCTCATGTTGACTACCGCTTTCTTTTAATATACTCAGGTTTACGTGTGTAGGTGTAAGAAGAAGAAGAAGAAGAAGAAGAAGAAGAAGAAGAAGAAGAAGAAGAAGACGGAGAAGAAGAAGAAGAAGAAGAAGAAGAAGAAGAAGAAGAAGAAGAAGAAGAAGAAGAAGAAGACGGAGAAGAAGAAGAAGAAGAAGACGGAGAAGAAGAAGAGCAAGAAGAAGAAGAAGAAGAAAGAAGGAATGAAGGAAGAAGAAGAAGAGGAAGGTACGCCTTTTGGCTGGCATACCCGACTTCAGCACACAGTTGTGTTGTGGGATACTTCCTGGATCCAATCGTTAAGAACTAGACTGCCTTACAGCAGAGCTCGTTGTTAAAACCACCACTTAGAGATGAAGTAGGGTTTAGGCCAGCTTTGGTTCGCCGCATCTGATGCAAACAGTCGGCTGACAGCATTCATCTCATGTGTTGCAGTTTCTGTGCCACGTACATTTGTGAAAGTGACTATATTTTTGTCGTGGCTGGAGAATAAAGCAAACTAAGGTCTGCTTCAAAACCCGCGATTGAAGACAACATTACTGAATGGCACAGTTCAGCTACTCGGCCATATTGAGAGAAATACACATACATACTCAGATTCAGCTCTTTGTTAAAGTGTGTGCTGACAAAAACAATGTTGGGGTGGGGTGGGGGGGGGGGGGGAGAGGAGAACGGAAGGGGAGTTTACAAGAGGAAGACAACATTATCCGTGGTTAAAGAAGGGACATTTAAAAGAGGAAGACAACGTTATCCATGGTTGTAGAAATGTCCCATGCCATTTGCAGGACGTTGCGATCAACCCCAGGTTGATTTTCTAGACAGTTTTGCGTACAGTAGTTTGCCAGGGCACCCAACTGACCGGAATGTGGAATGAATCCACTACCCCGCCGTCTGCACACAAAGTTAAAGCGCGAGTGCTTTTAACCTCTCGGCCACGTAAGGCTCCAAGAAATGGACTGGAGAAAGCCGGTATGAATGCACCGTGAAGACACAGAAACAGCTGGTCTTGGAGACTAAATTAAGCCGGCCTTTAGCGCGTGCATGGCAGCTGATCATGATGATATGTTTCTTATCCTTTTGATGTTGTTGTTGTTTGTCCATCAAGGATGATGATGAATCCAGTGGGGTTGAAAGTATGGAGCCTATTTTGGCTCGAAATGTTCTTTGACAATGTGGACAAAGATTGCTTGACGTTTCCGGAGGAGGATTTCCTGCAGTGGTTTTTCTGTCCTGCCTTTTCTTCACAGCTCTTGCAGTCCTGGTTGCCTCACACATGACTGCACCCTTGTGTAATGATGCACGCCACGAATTGTGGTCTCTGGCTGCAGTCCAGTGGCGTCACTGGGGTTGGTGTCACCCAGTGCGGTAAACTCTTGGTGTCACCCCTCTAGACTTTCACCATGGTCTTCTTCCGAGTGTTCCTGTACCATATACAATCGCATATAGTAATGTGTGTAAAATAAGTCAAAAAGTTAATAAGGACATAAGAAAGAAAACAAATTGAACAATATAACTTCAATACTTCAGGTAAAACATAAATAAAGAACTTCGACAAACTCGGACAAAGTTAAATTTTTGTTATTTTGCTATGTCTGCTTTGTCAAATTTGCAATTTTTTTATTTTGGTGTCACCCCTTGATGGTGTCACCCGGTGCGGCCCGCACCCCCCGCACCCCACTAGTGACGCCCCTGCTGCAGTCTCCCAGGTGTCATGATGAATTCCAAAAGCATTCAGAGAGATTTTCAGTGTTTTTAAAGCGTTTCCTCTGGCCACCTTGGGAGCGTTTATCACAAAGCAGTTCGCTGTAAAAAATTCGTTCAGGGAGCCTGTGATCTGGCATGCGAGTCAAGTGACCAGCCCAACGAATCTGATTCTTCATCAGTAGAGTGCGGATACTGGGCATGGACGCTCTTTCTAGGACTTCAGTGTCTGGAATCTTGTCTTGCAATTTAATCTTCAATAGCTTCCTTAGGCAGACTGTGTGGAAGTGGTTTAATTTCCTAGCGTGTCGCTGATAAACAGTCCAGGTTTCACAAGCATATAGCAGTGTGGATAATACAACTGCTTTGTAGACTTTTAGCTTTGTTTGCAGGCTTATTCCAGTTCTGTCCCATACATTCTTGTACAGTCTGCCAAAGGCCACACTGGCCTTGGAGATTCTTGCATTCACTTCGTCATCAAGTGTGACAGCTTGTGACACAGTGCTGCCAAGATAGGTGAATTTGTCCACAACACTTGACCATTCACTTTGATATTCGGCAGTGTGATTATTCCCTGGAGCTGGCTGGTACATAACTACAGTCTTCTCCAAGTTGATATTGAGCCCAAAGTTGGCACAGGCATGTGAGAAAGCTGTAACATTATGTTGCATGTTCGCCTCTGAGTTGGCGTATAGAGCGCAATCATCAGCAATCATCCTTTTGATAGACACCCATTGTCCGATGTATCTGCCGTTATGATACAGTGTGTCGTTTTCTATCTCAACATGGTTGTGGGTTTTCTGTCTCAACATGGTTGTGGGTTTTCTGTCTCAGCATGGTTGTGGGTATTCTATCTCAGTATGGTTGTGGAAGACAATGTTAACCTTCTGCTCATCTCTGAAGTCGCCAGCGTGCAATTAACTCCACCTCACCAAAACACCAATGTGGGTCATTAACACCACCCCACTAAATCACGACCTCTCTAGCCTGCCCGCTTGGATATGGGGTTGGGTTACTTTTTGAACAAGAAGTCAGCGTCAAGTCGAACAGACCGATGTGTATAATAACCCACTACCCCGCCGTCAGCACAAACTACCCCGCCGTCAGCACAAAGGAAATTTAAGCGCATGTGTTCCAGTAACAAAGTGGTTGTAAGCATGCCACTTTAATCCTCTCATACGTCTCACTTTGCCAGACACACGCTTAAGTCCAAATTTAAATTTCCTGAAATGTGTTGTTTTATCTGTCAGTATATCGTCAACTAGCATTCGTTCAAAGGCAGTCTTTAGAATATTTTTTGCCTTATCCATTGTGCTTCAAATACCGGAGCTCTTGTCTCTAATAAACCAACTTGTACAACAACAACAACAACAACAACATCAACAACAACAACAACAACAACTACAACAACAAATACAACAGCAGCATCAGCAGCATAGAGGTGCAAGGAGAATCTCGGCACATAGCACGAACCTGGTAGCTCTGAGGATTCAGATGTTTATATCGTTGAATCAACATGCTGTAAATATCCTTATCATGCTTGCTTGCTTGCTTGTGTTCGTTGGCTTGAGCTCCAACGCGAAGTCTTGTATGTCGGATGAAGGCATCCTGTTGTCCAACATCATTGTGATGTCGTACAGGACCTGAGGTTTGCGTGAGTATCCGTTGTCCCATGTCTGGCTTAGTGGTGTGCAGACTGGTGGTTCCTCGCCGTACAGGCAGACACTCTCCGACTTCGGAGGAATCAGCGATCCTACTGACCTTAGCCAGGACCCCAAAGGGACCTGTTGCCCAGGACGCTTCGACAAGGACGCGTCAGTAGGTCTTGGCCAGTATATAACCTGGCCCTGGTGCCTTGGAAACACCTCTGCGTCCCATCCTTATCATCAACAGTGTGTTTTGGAGAGTTAATATATTTTTGCACTCAGTTCTCCGCTGTTATTATTACGTGCTGAATTTACCAACCTGTTTACCACTGTTTTGTATTCTAATTGTTAATATACTTTTGCACTCGCATTTGTACATTTACTTCTTTTCCCTTTGATATTATCCGCGATTTAAACACCAGTCACACAGTAGTAGGAGCCGCGGCAGCGCATTGGCTAGCAGGCTTGCCTGGCGGGCCGGCGGTCCTGTGTTCCAATCTCCATCGTGGTAGAGTAAAAAAAAATAGATCTTGGCTCCCAAGTATATCCAGCCTAAAATGATACCAGGAAATGCCCGGGAAAGTAAGGGGGATCGGCGCGACATGTCCGGGAAAGTAAAGGCGTTGGGCGTGACATGTCCCGGAAAGTAAAGGCGTTCGGCGTGACGTGTCCGGGAAAGTAAAGGCGTTCGGAGTGACATGTTCGGGAAAGTAAAGGCGTTCGGCGTGACATGTTCGGGAAAGTAAAGGCATTCGGCGCGACATGTCCGGGAAAGTAAAGGCGTTCGGCATGTCTCGGCGTGACCACACCACGTATCCAGCGCTGATTGGTCTATACAAATATGGGGCGAACACCACATACATAATACGCCTCAAGACGTGCATGAAAGTGGATGTACTTTTACTCTTTTTCACTTTTTGACTGTTATACATTTGTATCTTTCTCCGTTGATCAATCAATCAACGAGGCGCTGTCTCCATAATGAAAGCTGGCTGCAATGGATCTCCAACACTACATGTCTCTCGCCTTGATTGTACATTCTGTCAGACTGCTATTGGTCAGTCTCTTGATGTTATCTTCCCACTTGTATCACTGTCTAGCTCTTGTTTGCTTGCCTTCAACCTTAGCCTTCAGTATAGTTTCTATAAGAGTGTTATTTCTTTTTACGTGGCCGAAATATTTCGTTTGCCTCATTTTTATTTCTTTTATCGACGATTCCCGTTCTCAGTTTTTCTAGAAACACTGTATTTGATTGTTTTTGTTTGCATGAAATACGACATATTAATTTGTACATCCACATCTCCAGGGCTTCTATTCGACTTTCTAGTTGCTTGTTCAATGTCCAGGCTTCTGCGCCATACAGTAGTGTTGAATATACATCACATTTGACAATTCCCATGTTTTAATGTGCCGTGAATCTCTCTAGATGTTAATACTGATTTCATGTTATTTAAAACATTTTTGGCCATTGCTATTATTGTTTTGATTTCTGTTTCATTTCTGTCATCATCTGTTATTACATGTCCAAGACAGGAGCAACTTGTTACTTATTCTAGTGATATTCATTGATGATCTCTTTTTCTACTGCTAGGTATTGGTTTTCGATGTTTGGATATTAATATCCAAGCCACATTCTGCATTATGCCTGTTTACTTGATCCACTAGGTTTTGTAACTCTTGCTCGCTGTCTGCTAGTTACAAGGTATCGTCAGCATACATACGATTTTCCCGTTGATGTTAAGTCCAGGCAGTTCTACTTGTTTAAACATTCTTTCTGTGTATAAGTTGAAGAGATCTGGGGACAGTGCCATAGTTGATATTGTTTGCTTAATGGCTACGGTGATTGTCTGTAAAAAGTAATTGTACTCATGTACACTCATCCCTTTAATTGTAGGATGCTGTGGTTATGTATTAGTCGCGCTGATGCGACTTGCTTGTTTGAGCACTCTTTGGCCGCAACAAAAATATTGCTGGTGCTTTATTTCATTACCCGTTATTGCCCCTAATGTGAGTCTTTGCTGTTGGTTCTCTTTGAGAATGTGTGCCATAAAGAACCGGAGACAACCCCCCACCCGGGAACACATAATCAGACTGCAACGGGTACCTTTAATATTGGGACTCTTCGCTGGGTGGTGAAGATGAAAACGTAGCAGACATGATGTCCTGTGTGCCGTGATGTCGGTTCTCGTCTCAGCTCTAGCCAACCCCCTGGCAGTCAGAAGTAGGCAGCTCGACTCAACCCCGTTGTAGTCAAAAGTAGTCAACTCAACTGAACCCCCATGGTAGTCAGAAGTAGACAACTCAACTCAGTCCGTGGTAGTCAGAAGTAGATAACACCTTAATAATCCCATGTCACCTCCGAGCATTGGGCTGGAGTCAGTTCACAATAAAATACCTCAAACTTGTTGAGAAAATATGGCCAACTTAGGCCAGATTCAAACACTCGCTATGGGCTGTACTGAATCATGACTTGCTCACATCCTGCAATGCCTCTCCGCAGATGTAAAGTTGCAGAACTAGTCGTCACACCCCGCTGGTTTCTGCCAATGGAGATGGGAAGAGAGCTCTACAATACAGTCCTTGTGGAGAAGGTACTTCTTTCACGGGAAAAAGGTCATTACACCAACCTTTTCCCGATAGATGCAAGCCTTGTTCAGGCTTAGACGACCTGAACACCAACACATCGGACTTGGGAGTTGACACTCAGTCTCGCAGAAGATTCACAATCAAGCAACCAGGAGGAAGACATGCATGTGGATGGATTGATAACATCAGATGTCTTCTGCAAAGTCAAGGAGTCTCCAGTTAGAGAGACACAGCTAGCACAAGTAAAGGTCCTTTTATAACGTCTCAGGCGCGTTTGACATCAGGAGCTAGACCCATAGTTTGACAAACCAAACATCACTCAGTACGGGATGTGTTCGGCACCTCACCGGCCGCCTATACTGCTCAATATATCTCCTGGGTAACCGGGAGCCCAGGCTGATTAAAACACAAGTCGAAACCTACCCGATGCTGATTGAACCCAAGACACTGGTATGGCAGGCGAGTGTGTAGCCGCTACGTAACCGCGACCCTCCAACTTTGATAAAGAGCAAATTCAAACTCCCCACAACTCTTTAATGTAGGCAAGGACTATAAAACCCCTTCGCTGTTGACTTCAGTTCGCCATTGGAAGGCACAAGACGATAGATTTATTTGGTAATGCCTGAGACAAGAACAGTCGGATGTAGTGAATGTTTGTGCCCAGTTGACTGTGAGTCATAATAAAGGACACCCCAGCAACGGTGTCCAGAAGAAGGAACTATGCTGAGTAGGACGCTAGTTCTTAGTTGCTGATTAGTTCCTTTTTAAAAAAAAATCTTTAACAGCTGAATTACGTTTGTTCTGTTCAAGTTTTCTTAGACACGTCCCAATTAGAAAACACCCTATCTTTCTTCTTCCCACCGCCGTTCCCCGTTCTCAGTTTGGCCCCATAGAGAAATTCTCGCGTAAAAATTACCGAGACAGCTTCCTTACCGCTGGACAGTTTCTGGAGAAAAGGTCTCCCCTGCTAGGCCATGCCAACACCAGATGGCGCCCCCATTCATTCTCCCGCCACCCTTGGGATTGCTTTCACTGTTCTATACTTCCGGCTGGCCATTTGAGTTCTGTAATTGCTGGAATTTTTGCGCACTTAATTAATCATCAGAATAAACTGGCGGTGGTTAAGGGAATCGTTGAGCCTGAAAGCGGTGGGAGTATGAGTGGCGGCGTGCGGTGGAGTAGGGCCAGTGCCCAGATATGCTTGGTTATTGTTGTGGTTGGGTTAGGTAACTTTGGGAGGAATTTGGTGAATAGTGCACAGTGTGTGATAGATACTGTTGTCATGTTAATGGATGATTTACTTGAGGGATTAGGCACCCCATTTGGACACGTTGGGTGGGGGGATTGGCCCTGGGAAATTCCGGTGTCTGTCTCATGTTTAGAAGGGACCGGGTTCGATGCCAACATAGAGCTGGTAATGTTTTTTTTCCAAGTACGTTGGTATCTAATGATCTCTTGGGTAGTGAGATCGGACATCTAGCCTTCGCGGATACGGGCGAAAAATAGGAGGTCCGGTGTGCAAAAGTAAATAGGATATGCAATAATAATAATAATAATAATAATAATAATAATAATAATAATAATAATAATAATAATAATCCCATGGCTGTTGGAAATTGCAGCGAGTAGTGTCCTGAAAACATTATCAGTAAATTTAAGCCTTCCCACGGGTAGATGGAAGCCGCTACCCGGTATTGATGCAGTTAACTTTTAAGAAATACAGAAGTCGAACACACTGATTGTTGGTGAACTTAACTTGACGGTAACGTGACGGACTTCCTTCGAAACAAGAACAAATAAGAAGACGTATTGTTACACTGGTTTTTAAGAAGAAAACAATAAAACAAACAGACTATGTTTTCAACTACATTCATTGATGAATATGTTATAAGCTAAACTCAATAGTCAATATGTTTTAAACTACACTCAGTGTTCAATATGTTGTAAACTACACTCAATAGTCAGTATGTTATAAATAAACTAAACTCATTGGTCAATATGTCTTAAACTACATTCAATGGTCCATATGCTTTAAACTACACACAATGGTCAGTATGTTTTAAACTACACGCAATGGTCAATATGTTTTACACTACACGCAATGGTCAATTTGTTATCAACTAAACTCAATGGTGAATATGTTATAAACTACACTCAGTGTTCAATATGTTTTAAACTACACTCAATGGTAAATATGTTATCAACTAAACTCAATGGTCAATATATTTTAAACTACACTCAATGGTAAATATGTTATCAACTAAACTCAATGGTCAATATGTTTTAAACTACACTCAATGGTCAATATGTTATCAGCTAAACTCAATGGTCAATATGTTTTAAACTACACTTAATGGTCAATATGTTTTAAACTACACTCAATGGTCAATATGTTATAAAATACACTCAGTGGTCAGTATGTTTTAAACTATGCTATGTGGTCAATATGTTATAAACTACACTCAATGGTCAATATGTTTTAAACTACGCTCAGTGGTCAATATGTTTTAAACTACACTCAGTGGTCAATATGTTTTAAACTACACTCAGTGGTCAGTATGTTTTAAACTACACTCAATGGTCAATATGTTTTAAACTACACTCAATGGTCAATATGTTATAAAATACACTCAGTGGTCAATATGTTTTAAACTACGCTCAGTGGTCAATATGTTTTAAACAACACTCAATGGTCAATATGTTTTAAACTACAATCAGTGGTCAGTATATTTCAAACTACAATCAGTGGTCAGTATGTTTTAAACTACGCTCAGTGGTCAATATGTTTTAAACTACACTCAATGGTCAATAGGTTTTAAACTACAATCAGTGGTCAGTATATTTCAAACTACAGTGGTCAGTATGTTTTAAACTACGCTCAGTGGTCAATATGTTTTAAACTACACTCAATGGTCAATATGTTTTAAACTACACTCAATGGTCAATGTGTTTTAAACTACGCTCAGTGGTCAATATGAGCCCGTCAAAAGTTTGGCTTGTTAGCCAGTTGGAAACACTAGTCATTAATGAGGCTTTATCATGTCTCTCATCGCCCGTCTCTCTCTCTCTCCCTCTCCCTCCCCCCCCCCTCTCTCTCTCTCTCTCTCTCTCTCTCTCTCTCTTTTTTTTTTTTTCTCTCTCCCTCCTTCCACCCGGGTCTCTGTTTACTAGAGGTACAGTATGGGTGGCTTGACCGTATAGCATAACCAAGACAAGTACAGTGACCTGACTGGAGACTGAGATGGAGACCCATGCCCGCCCAAACGCGTTGACATCCACACGATGGTTATAATGAACAAATATATACAGTATGCTGATGAATCTATAAGTGCTAATTCAATCCGTGAATTCACACGGTTTTGGTTTCATATCACGGATAAAAACGTAGCCAATGTCAACTGGTAATTCTAGAAGTGTTTAACCTCAACTGGTGCATTCTTAACTACCCAGTCTTAACTAATGCATTCAGAAATCACCAGGCGCAAGTCATACATTCTAAAGTAGCCATTCTATACCGATAGATTCAGAAATGATCATTGTCAGCAAATGAATACAGTCCGTACAGGGAACATTGTCCGTCCGCCCCTTCGGGGAACATGTCCGCCACTTCAGAGAACATTGCCCGCCCCGCCAGGGAACATTGCCCGCCCTTCAAGGAACATTGTCCGCCCCTCAGGGAACACTGTCCGCCCCTCAGGGAACACTGTCCGCCTCTTCAGGGAACATTGCCCGCCCCTTCAGGGAAAATTGTTCGCCCTGTCAAGGAATATTGTCCGCCCCTTCAGGGAACATTGTTGTCTCCCCCCCCTCCCCCCCCCCCCCCCCCCGCAACAAGGAATTATCCACGCCTGCATGAAATTTGCCGGCACTGCGGCTTCGGCTTGAGGGCAGTAAACACGTTCAACAATTCCCCGAAATACCGAGTCGAGGATTCGAAGTCAACCGTAGACGATTTGGAAGCAGGCCGGCCTACGTTGATTTTTGGATGGTATGAGCATCGGTCGTTCAAAAATCAGAGGCAAACCACTGAACATAAAAAATTGCCTAATAAATCACCAAAAAAAAAAAAAAAAAAATGCTGGGGTTAATTGCGACGTCCTTTAAAAGACATGCAACTATTATAGAATTGGCCAAATGTAGAGGATGTCAATATCTAACACAATTATTTAAGCAAGTTCGTATTGCTGCTCCTACATTCTTACTAGAGTGGGGGAATACATGTAAGTGTTGATGATCTTGAAGCTTAGTGGGGGTTTCTTTAATTGACCTATGCGACCTGGCTCAACCAGCCTGATAGGAATACCAGGAGATGTCATGGGAAGGTGAAGAGGCCGGTGTGGTATTGACCATATCATCTACCGGGTGCTAATTGATATTCTTCTTTTTCTTCCTACTCTCTCTCTCTCTCTCTCTCTCTCTCTCTCTCTCTCTCTCTCTCTCTCTCTCTCTCTCTCTCTCTCTCTCTCTCTCTCTCTCTCTCTCTACCTCTTCCTCTTCCACTATCAGACCTCAATTTGGATTTTAAAAAGCAGTGGTCAACTTGAGCTTGTTGACATCTCCATAGAGTTGTCTTCCTTTGAACAGGTGTTGGTCAAAATAGTAATCTCTGTTCTGCAGATGTTGGACACTCCTGCAGCAAATGTTCGGTGGTCACTATACAAACCTCATAGTTACATTCATCAGTATCGTTTGTCTTTTGTTTATTCGTCTCATCTCATCTTGTTCCTCTGGTACCTTGCGGTATTAAGGTGAAGCATAAACAACGGAGGGGAGTCTCCGTGGCGAAGTGGTCAAGCCGTTTGACTCGGGCTTCAAAAGTTGTGGGTTCGATTCTGGGCCGCGTCCTTTGGTTCACGAGTGAAATTTTTCGGAGATTCCTGTGGGTCGTCGCTAGAGCTACGGAGTTCGTGCTTTGTGTCCGCGCTGCGGAAAGAGACCAAGCAATATAACATGAAAACCCGGTGCAATGAAGTCGACCCTGTCGACCTTTAAGCGACGTTTTTCCTGTAAATGATATGCAATTAACTTTACCTGCCCATGGCTGTCCCCTGTCTACACAGAAGGCGGCAGTTTTTTTTACATTTTTTTTTTAGCCCGATTGATCTAATAATATGGGGCAATCACCATGTTTTGTGATGTTATTACGTTCGACATCATTGGACATTTGACATTCTTATGCTCCTCCAGTCCCCCGAAGCAGCAGCCTTCCCAGAGTATCACTACTCATTTGTTAACACTAGGGGTTGGTTATAATACCTCTTTTATTGAACTCGAAGACGGTACCAGTTCATGTAGTCGGATTGGCGTCAGTCAGATCAACCTTCACTCATAGGTCATGTAGTCGGGCTGGCGTCAGTCAGACCAATCTTCACTCCCAGGTCATGTAGTCGGGCTGGCGTCAGTCAGACCAATCTTCACTCCCAGGTCATGTAGTCGGGCTGGCGTCAGTCAGACCAACCTTCACTCATAGGTCATGTAGTCGGGCTGGCGTCAGTCAGACCAATCTTCACTCCCAGGTCATGTAGTCGGGCTGGCGTCAGTCAGACCAACCTTCACTCCCATGTCATGTAGTCGGGCTGGCGTCAGTCAGACCAATCTTCACTCCCAGGTCATGTAGTCGGGCTGGCGTCAGTCAGACCAACCTTCACTCCCATGTCATGTAGTCGGGCTGGCGTCAGTCAGACCAACCTTCACTCCCAGGTCATGTAGTCGGGCTGGCGTCAGTCAGACCAATCTTCACTCCCAGGTCATGTAGTCGGGCTGGCGTCAGTCAGACCAATCTTCACTCCCAGGTCATGTAGTCGGGCTGGCGTCAGTCAGACCAACCTTCACTCATAGGTCATGTAGTCGGGCTGGCGTCAGTCAGACCAATCTTCACTCCCAGGTCATGTAGTCGGGCTGGCGTCAGTCAGACCAACCTTCACTCCCATGTCATGTAGTCGGGCTGGCGTCAGTCAGACCAATCTTCACTCCCAGGTCATGTAGTCGGGCTGGCGTCAGTCAGACCAACCTTCACTCCCATGTCATGTAGTCGGGCTGGCGTCAGTCAGACCAACCTTCACTCCCATGTCATGTAGTCGGGCTGGCGCCAGTCAGACCAACCTTCACTCCCAGGTCATGTAGTCGGGCTGGCGCCAGTCAGACCAACCTTCACTCAAAGGTCATGTAGTCGGGCTGGCGTCATTTAGACCAACATTCACTCATAGGTCATGTAATCGGGTTGGCGTCAGTCAGACCAACCTTCATTCCCAGGTCATGTAATCGGGCTGGCGTCAGTCAGACCAACCTTCACTCACAGGTCATGTAGTCGGGCTGGCGTCAGTCAGACCAACCTTCACTCATAGGTCATGTAGTCGGGCTGGCGTCAGTCAGACCAACCTTCACTCACAGGTCATGTAGTCGGGCTGGCGTCAGTCAGACCAAGCTTCACTCATAGGTCATGTAGTCGGGCTGGCGTCAGTCAGACCAACCTTCACTCCCATGTCATGTAGTCGGGCTGGCGTCAGTCAGACCAACCTTCACTCCCATGACATGTAGTCGGGTTGGCGTCAGTCAGACCAACCTTCACTCCCAGGTCATGTAATCGGGCTGGCGTCAGTCAGACCAACCTTCACTCCCGTGGCATGTAGTCGGGTTGGCGTCAGTCAGACCAACCTTCACTCCCAGGTCATGTAATCGGGCTGGCGTCAGTCAGACCAACCTTCACTCCCATCTCATGTAGTCGGGCTGGTGTCAGTCAGACCAACCTTCACTCATAGGTCAAGTAGTCGGGCTGGCGTCAGTCAGACCAACCTTCACTCCCAGGTCATGTAGTCGGGCTGGCGTCAGTCAGACCAACCTTCACTCATAGGTCATGTAGTCGGGCTGGCGTCAGTCAGACCAGGCTTCACTCATAGGTCATGTAGTCGGGCTGGCGTCAGTCAGACCAACCTTCACTCCCAGGTCATGTAGTCGGGCTGGCGTCAGTCAGACCAACCTTCACTCCCATGTCATGTAGTCGGGCTGGCGTCAGCCAGACCAAGCTTCACTCCCAGGTGATGTAGTCGGGTTGGCGTCAGTCAGACCAAGCTTCACCCCCATGGCATGTAGTCGGGCTGGCGTCAGTCAGACCAACCTTCACTCCCATGTCATGTAGTCGGGCTGGCGTCAGTCAGACCAACCTTCACTCCCATGTCATGTAGTCGGGCTAGCGTCAGTCAGACCAACCTTCACTCCCATGGCATGTAGTCGGGTTGGCGTCAGTCAGACCAACCTTCACTCCCATGGCATGTAGTCGGGTTGGCGTCAGTGAGACCAACCTTCACTCCCATGGCATGTAGTCGGGTTGGCGTCAGTCAGACCAACCTTCACTCCCAGGTCATGTAATCGGGTTGGCGTCAGTCAGACCAACCTTCACTCATAGGTCATGTAGTCGGGCTGGCGTCAGTCAGACCAACCTTCACTCATAGGTCATGTAGTCGGGCTGGCGTCAGTCAGACCAAGCTTCACTCATAGGTCATGTAGTCGGGCTGGTGTCAGTCAGACCAACCTTCACTCCCATGTCATGTAGTCGGACTGGCGTCAGTCAGACCAACCTTCACTCATAGGTCATGTAGTCGGGCTGGCGTCAGTCAGACCAACCTTCACTCATAGGTCATGTAGTCGGGCTGGCGTCAGTCAGACCAACCTTCCTCCCAGGTCATGTAGTCGGGCTGGCGTCAGTCAGACCAACCTTCACTCATAGGTCATGTAGTCGGGCTGGCGTCAGTCAGACCAGGCTTCACTCATAGGTCATGTAGTCGGGCTGGCGTCAGTCAGACCAACCTTCACTCCCAGGTCATGTAGTCGGGCTGGCGTCAGTCAGACCAACCTTCACTCATAGGTCATGTAGTCGGGCTGGCGTCAGTCAGACCAGGCTTCACTCATAGGTCATGTAGTCGGGCTGGCGTCAGTCAGACCAGGCTTCACTCCCATGGCATGTAGTCGGGCTGGCGTCAGTCAGACCAAGCTTCACTCTCAAGGTCAACGAACCTTCACTCCCAAGGTATGTATGTATTCCGGCTAGCGTCTGAGACCCACCAGTATCCGAGCCCGTACTGTGTTGGCAATGTCCGCCCTGTCCATGCTCCTTTCTGTTTGGGCTGATGCATTATTTGCCAGCTGATCCGCGCGTTCAATACCCTTTTCTCCGGCATTTCGTGGTCCGTATATCCAGATCAGTTATCATTAGCGCTATTTCCAAATGTTGTCGACCCATTCAGAGCGAAGACTTCTGGTTGCGATTTACTATAATATTTTCATTGTCTATAGTATGTTCATGGAGTTCATGCGCACGATATTATTATCATTGTTCTGCTGCCCATGCGAGTGCTCTGGGGAACGAGGTGACATCCATAGTCATCCCTGTAGTTGCCTGCCTGGAAAACATTGCTTGTTTTCTCCTTCCTTTTGATGTGTTTAACTTTGCTGACCTTAAGCCACGCTACATTCACCCATCTGAGAAGAGTACGTCTTCGAACATGAATTTTCTATCAGTGCCACTGTCCCAGTATGAACCGCGGCCAGAACCTGGCTTCTGTGCCGTCTCTCTAGTGTAATGACGACCTTACGGTGCTTGTATGTGTCTGCGGGTATATCAGTCCCTACATCCCCATGTGTGAAGTCATCCAGGTCATAGACTTGCTTGATTACCTCTCTCCAGCCGCTGCCATCCAGGAGAGGCCTGTGTTGAGATGCATTCTCTTTCTGTCGCTGGTTTTTATGATTGTGATTATTATTATTATTATTATTATTGTTATTATTATTGTTATTATTATTTTGGTTATGAGTTTGCTCACTTTGAACTCAAGCATATTCCACACGCGAGCTACTACTTCTAGTGCACGGGATTGATATTTGCATGTTGATTAGCTTTCCCTATTACCAGTGTCCTTCGCCATCAGGCGAACGCACTCCGACTTCTGAGGCACGTGTAATTTACGTCCCCAAGTCAAGAACAAGGAGTCAATATTTTAGTCCAACTGACCGGTAAAGGGGTTTAACCCGCTACCTCGCTGCGCAAGGGGTAGGTTTTGACCGCGAATGTTTTCATATACGTTTTAATCTCCTAGTAAATCAAGGACATATTGTGGACAGGCACAAGGCGTCTTCTTTGTAGCCGAGTATGAGTCTCTTTACCGCATTCTATGCCTCGTTCAGTCTTGTTAGCTGGGTTCTGTTGACAGGGAGAAGGCCCTGACCGAAGTTTATGTTTGGCACAAGTCCCATCCGGGTGGACAACAAAGTTAGGCGTTTTCCCCATCACCTTCAGTGCCGTTAAGCCACAGTGTCAACACGATACTTGTATGACAAGTACTTGTCAAGGTGACGCCGTTCTATCGAAGTATATACCGCCCATGCTAACGGATGGCATGGGCACATTGTCTATTGTGAGTGTTGAGGGAGAGCCATGCAAAGACAGCCTGTATTGGGATCCCTCTGTTCTTGATTGCTGGCACTACTCACCAGGTCTATCTAGTTCTGTGGTTCTCAACCGGTGGGGGTGGGGGATTTTAGGTTTTCCGGGGGGTGGAGGGGGGAGGGGGGGGGGGGAATTGAGATTATTTCAGGATCGCGTTAATACAAGAACCGATTACTTGATAATATTGTTTCCCTCCATACTTTATGGTTCTGTACTTCTCGCTCTTCTTAAATTCGTTTTATAACGTAAGTAGACCTGCAAATCACATTTTATATAAACGTCTAGACTTGTTCTTGTATGTGTTATTAAATTTAGCTTCCATTTTTATGTATATTGTGCTGGGGAGGGGGTATTTATAGGGAGGAAATACGAAAGGGGGGAATGACATTCTGAACATATGGTGAAGGGGCGTATAGGCCAAAAAAAAAAAAGGTTGAGAATCGCTGATCTAGTTCATACAGCACCGCTGCTGAATTTATTCTGTTTACTTAGCATCATATACTCAGCGAACTACGGTAGCGCAGTGGCTAACACACTGGCCTTCCTGGCCAGTGGTCGTGTAATCGAAACTTCCTCGAAGCGGGTATTTAAAAAACATTGATCTGGGTTCCAAGATCGACCCATCCTAAACTGGACACCAGGAAACGTCCCGTGAACTAAAAGCGATCGGCGTGGTACTGTCCGCACCATCCAGTAGTCTTTAACAAAATAAGGCAACTAGCGCCAAAGACCCTCTAGCCTCATGTCATGAAAAGGATACTTTACTCACTTTACCATAAACTCGCACCGCATGGCGCGAAAAGAGGCCATTTGCCTTTAATATTATTAAAAGCTTAAATTTTCATCAGACTAAAATATGGGAAATAAATACGTGAAATAAACTCTACCTACCATTGCATACACCCACGTTATGCCGATGACATGGTTTTGGCGCTGAAATTGAAACACAGTTACAAGAAATGATAGATATAATTGCAACAGGAAGTCAAAACAAGAGACTCAGTCTGAATAGCAGAATAACAGAAGTAATTGTAAAAAAGAAAAGTGTGTACTCGGAAGCAACATCAAAGTAAATGGAACCAGTCTTAAACAAGTCAATGTATAAAAGTATTTGGGTACTATACTAATTACAGATGGAAGATGTTCAGGAAGTTAAATGCAAAATAGCATAATCAATGGCAGCATTTCATAAGATGAAGAATATTCTCTACAATTTAATTTTGTTTAACATGGCGAGGGGAAAAAAAGTTCTAAAGAGCTATATTGAGTCAATCCTGAGGGACGGAAGCAAATCAGCGGCAAATAGCAAAGTTGGGAATTGTGTGGAAGCTACGGAGATGTTTTTTTTGTTTTTTTGTAGAAGAATGATGATAGCACCGTGGGCGGATAGAAAGAGCCATAGAGATATTTTGAAATACGTTAACTCACAAAGAGAACTGATTACTCACGTAAGAAAAAGACAGTGCACATTCTTTAGGTGTGTCATCAGAAGAGGAAAGCCGAAGTATGTCATCACAACGGGAAGTTGGAGGGACGGGGGAGACCATAAGAGAAGATATGGATGAACATCAGTATCTGAAATGATAGCACACGAAACAAAAGGCTGTGGACAGACATGATCACCTACGCCACATGGCATGGACCGTAAGAAGATGATAATTATATACACGAGTTGAGTACGAGAAGGAAAAGTATGAAAGGGGTAAGAAGAAACAGACGTGAGAGAAGATGACGTAGTGGGGGTCAATCAGCTTTGAGGAGAAGTCTAAAAGTACTGTGTAGAATGGGTATTTTATGGATTGAGACTTGGGGTAAATTGATTGAACTCAACCTACGAAAAGTATTGGTACACAATTGTGCCGTCAGTTAAAACGGGACACCGGTCCACTATACAAGTACGTTAATCCAGTTGAGCCAACTCAGCTCATCAAAGTTCATGCATGCAAGACTCGGTAGATTATCTGAATACAGCCCCCCCCCCCCGGGGGGGGGGGGGTGTTTGAGAGGTACGGTTCCCAGCACAGGATCAAAAACGGGTTCGATTCCGACATAAGACTGGCAAATGTTTTCAAGAACTATGTGTGTTCTAATGATCGTTTAGGTAGTGGGATTTTTTTTTAAATGTTGCATATCCCTTACAGGACGTTGCAGTCAACACCAGCATTTTTTTCAGCTGCTGTTGATGTGCTAGGCAAGGTTTACGTTCAGTAGCTTGCTATTGCTTTCTGAACGGCCGGCTCACATACCCCCGTAAGTTACCAGCGCGGCGCGAACAGCTGCCGATTCTCGCATCTGCGGTTTCCCCCACGTGGATATACGGGATTAGGAACAATGTCGTTAACCATTGGTCAGGGAGACCGGTAGTGAGATTGGATACCTAGAACTCTCGGATAATAGCGAAAAACAGGTTCCGTGTGCACGTTTATAAACCAACGGCAGTTGAAATCGTAAAGAGTAGGCCGTAAAACAGCCGCCCTGGCAAAATTTTCAGTAAAAGAAAACTTGCTCAAGGGCAGACAGAGACCGTGAACTTGGATGGGATGTCTAGAGGAAGCACACGTGACACACAGGCATGCTGCACTCCAACACAGTGACCTTTGAGTTGCTTGACACACTGACCTTTGGGGTGAATGACACAGTGACCTTTGAGGTGCATGACTAGGTGTGACGCACTTCTCTCGGAGGAGGAACTAAACAGATAGAGAAGAAAATCTCACTTGTGAAGGGTGTCTAGTTGGCTGATCGTGAAAGTACACGTTTTTCTTCATCAAGGAGCTGTTGCTATTTGGCAGCGCTAAGTTCGCATCATGGTGCAGTCACTATTATATTCATTATCAAGTGCCTTGCCAACTGGCGTGGAGGATGATACTTCTCCACTTCTTTGCGACCTCCAACACCATTTATCAGTTCGTGAGCTGACATCTTTTCGTGCCATGACAAAACGCTGTCAAGAATCTTCTCTCCTTTTCACTTCACAGTCTCCCTTTCCACATATTTTCGGTTGTGACATGTTCCAGTTTTTCTGTTCTAATGATATGGCATAAAAATGACGGCTACCTCTGTTTGATAAGTTGTCTGTGTGCCTTGTTTAGATTACTCATTTTGGTTGTTCTATGAATCTTTAGCGTTCTCTCGTAAAACCACATTTCTATGGCCTCAAAGAATGTCTTTTCTTCTTCTAGTTGTCAAAGATTCACAACCATTAGTTAGAACAGGTACTATGTAACATGGTAGAATCCCCCCCTGTTTTTTTTTAAAAACATCCAATGACAGGGATTTATTGCATAAGATGTGTCTAACTGTATACAATACAGCTGTTGCTTGACATTTTCTGTCCTTTATCTCAGTGATACATTTTCTGTCCTTTATCTCAGTGATACATTTTCTGTCCTTTATCTCAGTGATACATTTTCTGTCCTTTATCTCAGTGATACATTTTCTGTCCTTTATCTCAGTGATACATTTTCTGTCCTTTATCTCAGTGATACATTTTCTGTCCTTTATCTCAGTGATATATTTTCTGTCCTTTATCTCAGTGATACATTTTCTGTCCTTTATCTCAGTGATACATTTTCTGTCCTTTATCTCAGTGATACATTTTCTGTCCTTTGTCTCAGTGATACATTTTCTGTCCTTTATCTCAGTGATACATTTTCTGTCCTTTATCTCAGTGATACATTCATTTTCTGTCCTTTATCTCAGTGATACATTTTCTGTCCTTTATCTCAGTGATACATTTTCCATCTGATATTATCCACGGTCTAGATCTTCAGTTTCAGTGCCTATCCCAGATTATTACAAATAATTTTAATTGTATCTTTAGGCACGGCCCGTTTCTTTGATAATCCGGATATTTCTGTCTTCCTATTATTCAAGCCAAGGCCCATGTTTTCGCTTTCCACAACCCAGTTTTCTGTAATTCCTAGCGAACTGTTACTAGCATGACGGCGTTTTCAACGTAAGGTAAGTTATGTATATTATGGCCACGAACAGCAATCCCTGGCATATGATGTCCGATAGATGTCATTATTATATGCTCGCAGTATAAAGAAAGCAGGCTCCGTGGTCTAAAGGCTTGCGAACCCCGTTCGTGAGCCGTTTACCACGCTTTCGAAATGCGGCAGCGACCGATTTGGCAGCAAATCGTGTCGCGCTGGGGTTTTAACGTGTTGGTATGGGAGCCAGTTGTTCAGAAAGCAATGGCAAACTACTAAACGTAAAACTTGCCAAGACAACAACAGCAATAAAATGCTGGGGTTGACAGCGATGTCCTGTAAATAGGATATGTTTTTCGCATATCCTTTACAGGACATTACAGTCAACACCAGCATTTTTCAGCTTCTGTGGTGGAAAATTTTGAATATCTTGGGTCATTGATTACGAATAATGGTGACACAATGAAAGAAATTAAACGGCGACTATCCATTGCTCTTCAAAGACTAAAACAGATGAATAAATTATGGTGTGGGACAGACAGAAATACAAAAATTAGATTTTTAAGAGCATGCATCTTTCCCATTGCAACATACGCCTGTGAGACATGGACACTTACTAAACAAGCTGAACAGCGCATACATGCCTTTGAATATAAATGTTATAGACGAGTTCTAAGAATATCTTGGGTAAAGAAAACAACAAATGCATCCATACTTCAAGAGTTGAATATTGAGGAGGGATAGCTATTAAAGACGATAAAACAAAGAAAATTGAAGTATTTTGGTCACTTGAAACGTCACGACAGTTTGGAGAGAACAATAATGGAAGGGTATATGCCTGGGAAGAGAGGAAGAGGAAGGCCAAAGAGAAGATGGGTGCAAGATGTGGCGGATGATCTCCAGACGGGTGAATCAGACGCGGGACATCTTACTTGTGATCGAGAAGTTTTCCGGAAGGTTGTTATGGGAGCGAGGTTCTGCAAAGGGCATGCTACTGAATGAATGAGTTTGCCATTGCTTTCTGAACGACTGGCTCATATACCCCTTAAGTAACTAACGCGACATGATCCGATGTCGAATCTTGCGCAGCTGTATTTCGTACGAGAGTATACGGGATTACGAACAACGTCCTTAATCCTTTCGCCAGGCAAATAGGATATGCACACACAAAACAACACACACACACAAAAGCATAAAGAAAACAAGCTAGGGGACAGTACACATCCTTGTTTGACCATTCTTGATGTACTGACATGTTGCTGAGTGATTCTTCTTGATTCTTATAGCTGCTGTTTTCTGCCTACATGTGCTGTATCTTTCACGGATCTCCCCTTCATTCAATCGTATGCAAAACGGAAAACTTAAAAAAGAAAAAGAAAAAGAAAGTAATTTCTCTTCACTGAATTGTTCTAGCAGTTTATTTCCTGGCATTTCACACTGTCATAAACTGTAGTGTACTTTATGACGCATTAGTACAAACAAGTACAACAATTTGGCTGTGGTTCGCTATCATCATCATCATCATGTGTCCTGCAAACAGGCCTAGTCGTTGTTGTCTCTCCACATATCTCGGTCCACAGTGCGTGGTCGTATAGGTTTGAGTTTGTATCCTGTCTAGGGTGTCCTCTAATCTCAACGTGTTTCCTCTATTTATACGTGTGCCGATCTGGGTACTTTTGCTTTCTTTCACCCCAAACAAACTTTGCCAGCTATATTTAGAGTCACCAGCTATATTTAGCGCCGACGGTGATCTCCTCTGTGTTCGGGTGGAGTGCGTGTCAGTGCGTTTCAATTGCCCCACACCACAGTGTTGTTTCTTTGGGCTGTGGCAACCGTTTCTGTCTCCCTTCGATCCTCATGTGCATCGGTCCTGCAATCACTTTCCGGTTAGGGTTAGGGTTAGGGGGTAGGGTTAGGATTAGGGTTAGGGGTAGGGTACACACACTAACCCGAACCCTAACTCTAATCCTAATCCTAACCCTACCCCCTAACCGGAAAGTGAAAGAATAGCGCACCACCGCCGCCGCATAGAATTGCGCACTAAGCTACGGCGCAACACACGGAAACCCCCTGAATGTTCGGCGCAACACAGGGAACCCCTGGATGTGACGTCATACCCTGGGATTCCCTTTTGTTTGGGGTGAAAGAAAGCAAAAGTACCCCGATCGGTACCTGCGAATTTATTTCTCTTGCGTATCCCTAAAGGCAAACTACTGAGCGTAATCTTGCCAAGAAATCAACGACAGCGGTAACATGCTGGTGTTGACAGCGACAACATGCTGGTGTTGACAGCGATGTCCGGTAAAGGCCATGCGAAAAAATAAAAAAATCCCTGAAAGGCGACCGCTACGACACATCGAGACCTTCGCCTTGGCTGCTGCTTCCATAGCCTACAGACAACACCGGCTCCCGGTGACGACACAGCTGTGTGTGCTGAGAGAATTATCCGTCTTAAATGGATGTGTACCATAGCTCTGTCTCATTGTCTTGCAGATTTTACAAAGTTGGTATTGCATAGAAATCCAATTGTTCCTTCGGAAAGGCGATGTAGTCATTAGGAGGCGGTGGTTCGCATCACGGTGTCGCCACACAATAGCTTCCAATGTTTATATTGCCTAATGCCACCTCTTATCTCTACTGCTTTCCTCTATTTCGATGAGAACCAGTTAGTGTGTGAATTTATCCCGCAAAGTTATTGAATGATAATTAAAGTGCGAAACAGAACAACACTAAGAGGGCTGTTGGAAGCCTATCACCATTTGTGGAATGTTATCGTCTTCGTTGTCATCGTCGTCATCATCAGCATTATCGTTGCCATCATCCGCCTTGCCAAATGATGTAGGGCTTCCACACGTCTCTGTCCTTGTTGTTCTGGTTCAGTTCTGTTGATTATATCCCGTATGACACTTTCTGTATGGATGTGAAACTTGGACAATGTGCAGTCAAGCTGAAAAACATCTGATGGCTGCAGAAATGTGGTTTCTGAGGAAAATGCAAAGAATACCATGGACAGATAGAAAAACCAATGACCAAGTACTACAAGAGACAAATGAAAATCGTAGATTGATTAGAGAAATTAGACGTAGACAGTCAAAATTTTTTGGACATGTTATGAGAAGAAATGGACTGGAGAACTTGGTGACAGCTGGCAAGATCGAGGGGAACAGACCAAGAGGAAGACCGAGAGGAAAATACCTGGATGGCTTGGCCACATGGCATGGACGAGACAGGAACACTGAGCTGATCCACGACTCTGGTGATCGAGTGAAATGGCGAATCATGACCGCCCACGCTTTCCGGCATGGCACATGATTGATTGATTGACACTTTCTTAGCCTTTCCAGCATCTCTTCTCTTGGTCTTACTGTACTACTGTACTTCTTCCACCGCTGATTTTCTCTAGTTGTGACGGTTTTCTCTAGTGCCTTTCTTCAGTAGATGACAAAAGAACGCCGTATGACGTCGTCTTATAGTTGCTATAATGCTTTACTTGTATTACCCGACTCAGTGCACAATTTGCTAGTTACTTTGGCAGTCGAAATGAAAAACCAAGTGACAGTAGCCTGGAAGAACGGGTCTTGTGCAACAATAAACAATTAAACAGACACATATTTTGATTGTATTGTGTTGCAATATCAAAGACATTAAATATGTAGATGCCTACCCCCCCAAAAAAATGTATATAACGAGGCAACCTCGATTTGAGGACGTATTTAATTCGTGTCTTTTAAAAGAATGCAATGAAAACCAAGACAAACAATGCTCTTACAGTTCTAGTAACAAGTGTACATAGTAACAATGCTTGCTGGAAGATATGCATTCAAAGCAGTCGCAAGTACACAATAAAGTTACCTTAATGATCATATGAAGTAAATAAGCACAGAGGACACACATATGTAATACTACATTGTCTTTCTCGTACACAAACATTAGAGTGGGGTAAATGGAAAAGAAATAAACAAAACATCAGAGGGTAACAAAAGTAAAATGAATTTGTTAAGTAATAAAGAAGAGAGATTATAGACAATTATAATGTATGCTGAAGGTGTGGTAATCAAAGTGGGTGATCATTGTTACAATGAAAGTGTAGCTAAAATGGGCAGACAATAGTAATTACAAAGACAGTGAAATTGAGAGTGAAATTGGAACTAACAAAAACATAACAATGTAATTTCAATAAGAATATGGGTGGTCAGCATGATAGAATGGATACGAGCGGTTGCTTTTAAACTTTTAGTGCGCTGATGCCGAGGTAGCAGGTTCAACCCTATCACCGGTCACTTGGCCTAAACGTTGTCTTCTCGTCCTTGACTCGGGGACGTAAATTACAAGTACCTCAGAATTTGGAGTTGGTTCGTCTGGTAATGGGGAAAACTAATGCGCGCGCAAAAATCAGTCCAGTGCACTAGAAGTAATATCACTTGTATGGACTACACTTTAGTTTAAAGCGACCGAACGCAAATTAAAAAAAAAGATCAATTAAAGTTAAAAAAGATAAGTTGCAAGGATGAAATCGCCACCACCACTATCTGCACGGAGTCAATGGTCGAGAGCTAGCTATGATAGAGGCTACATCAGCCAGTTCTTGTTCTACTCTAGCCACTTTCGTTAGCTAGTTATTGACCTCCTTCCTGTTAGACTGTTAGAAAATCGAATAGAGCAGTGTTTCCCAACCTTTTTTGTACCATGCCCCACTTAAGCCTTTCTAAAATTCATATTGCTCCCCTCCCCCGCCCCTCCCCCCCCCCCTCAACATATACATTATTTTTAATATTCAAAAATTGAAATGCTCACTAAAGAAACTTGAATGATAGGTTTTAGGAAGAAATCACTAGGAAATTATTGAGCAAACACAGTAAGTAAATTTTCAAAACATATTATGGAGAACTGAAATTCAAGTACAAAATAATTTTAATGAAAGATTTTTCTATATTATTTTAATTATTAGTAATTATTTATTATTTAAATTTAGTGAGATCCTTGCGCTTGATGCTTGCTGAAAAGAGATCTTATGTCAGGTTCCAATTTAGTTAACTTCAGTCTCAAGTCTCCCCGTTTTGTTATATTCAGCCGATTTCTTCCATTTTCGAATTGCCCCCCTTAACAGTCAAATTGCCCCCCTGTGGGGCGTGGGCCCCACGTTGGGAAACACTGGAATAGAGGCTCTCGAGATGTGGCTGTACGGAAGAATATGTTATATTTCACGGAAACAAAAATAATCAAACTCAGAGGTTTTAGAAAAACTGGGAACGAAAAGAGTTGATGAAAGAAATAAATAGAAGCAAATGAAATATTTCGATCGCATTAAAAGACATAGCACTCTTATAAAAACCATGCTGGAGGGTAAGGCTGAAGGCAAGCGAATAAGAGGTAGACAACGATACTAGTCGGAAGATAAAATCAAAAGATGGATGAAAAGCAGTTTAACAAAATGTACAATCAAGGCGAGAGACAACAGTGTTGGATATCCACTGCGGCAAACCCTCATTGTGGAGACGGCATCTGATTGATAATGTTAGACTGTTGATATATTTACTGTTTTATTCCATTATTTATTACACTTTAGTGTTAAATATATTCAGACTTAAACATTTATGTGCGCGTGTTTGTTAAGCGCAGGCCAAACATACCATTATAGAATTGCTGTTGCACTAAATATGTTCTAAAGAATTGTCCACGAAATAATTCTTTTTTTCTCTTTCTTATGGCGCTGGATAGTGAACGGGTATAGTTTTTGCGCTCGCTCGCTTGCTTTGAACTCAAGCGTAGTCCACACACACAGCTTCTAGTAGTACTGGATTGAATTGTTGCGTGTGGATTAGCTTTCCATATTAACAGTGTCCCTCGCCATCAGGCGAACCCACTCCGACTTCAGAGGTACTTGTAATTTACGTCCCCAGGTCAAGGGCGAGAGGTGATCATTTTAGTCCAGCTGTCCGGTGTAGTTGTTGAACCCCTTATCTCGGCATCAGCACACCGGATGTTTAAGAACATGCGTTCGTATCCATTCGGCCATGCTGACATCGAAAGTGTATTGTGAAAATGTCCGCTGAAACCTAACCCCGTGCTTCCTATTGAGTCATTGCTTCGGTATAAGCGATTTCTGCAACCATGGCAGTTTACTTCCAGTTAACGAGAATGGACATGTTCTTGCGTGTGTGAATGCAGGCATGCATGTATGGACACACAAATATACCCGTACATACATGTGTATGTACTCACACACATTCAAGAGTTGGGCGTCTGGAACTGAAATTAAGTCGAACTAGATAGCGAAATATGGACATCCATCGTACATATAGTAGAGCCAGGTTAAGGTGTCTGAGGGTGCGTATGGGCAGACATCTTGCCTTGTAATTCTCAAATCAAGTCAATAAAGCATAGGATCCGGTAATTGTAACGTTCTTTGATAAACCGATGGAGATTAAGCACCTGCTAGTTTACCCGGAGTGCATCTCCATTGGGCTGTGATATAAACTTCAGCTCACTAGATTGTATATATTTTAGAAGCCGGGAAGGGAAATGAAAGTCAGATTTCAAACAGAAAACGGATACAGGTTGCATTGGCGTCATACCCTCAGACAGACTTGCCAAGCTTGAAGCTGGAGGTCACGTGAATGATGAGCTGTTGAAGGGACAGAACATCCCAACAAGGGCATCGATCCATGTTAGACTCATCTCACTCACCACATTTTAATTGGATCGAGAAGCGCCCAGCAATTTGTTCCTCGAGGACGCGCTGCTTATTCCCCCTTGATCTCTGTTGAGCTACAATTTCTTCGTTTTATTCTTAAAGGGAAGTTAATTGCTTTGGGACCTCTCACACCCTTCACCTCTTCTCATTTTCTGTCATTATTTTTATTCATTCACTCGTATGCTAAGCAGAAAACTTAAAAAAAGAAAGTCATTTCTCTTCACTTATTTTGTTATCTTGATTTCACGCTATTCTGGAATTCGTTTCTAGCAAGTTTGCTTAATTTGAATTGCATACCGTATTTATGTAAAGCCGTCAGTTCTATCTCGCTGGCCAGGATCACAATAGGAAATCCAGTAGAGCAGCATTCTTTAATAATGTGTCTTTATTTCACTTGCTGTTTGACACTTGTAACAAAACTGTACGAACGCTCTAGCTGTTAAACTTCTGGTGCGATGATGGTGAGGTGGGGAGTTCGTCCCTCGCGTGGGTTGGTTGAACTTCAACGTTGTTGACGTCTCGTTCAGAAAGCATTGGCAAACTACAGAATTTAAAGTTGCCAAGAAAATCAACATGGGGTTAACCACAACGTCATGCAAATAATATGCATCTATCGTAAAGAGGAAATCCAGTTTGTATTTTAACTGTCCAGTTTATATTTTAGCTGTCCAGTTTGTATTTTAACTGTCCAGTTTGTATTTTAACCGTCCAGTTTGTATTTTAATTATCCAGTTTGTATTCTAGCTGTCCAGTTTGTATTTTAACTACACGGCTTACTCCGTAATCCCGTATACTCTCGTGAGTAACGTGACGTGCGCGAGAATTGGTAGCGGTTCTCTCCGCATCGGTAACTTACGGGGTATGTGAGCCGGTCGCTCAGAAAGCAGTGGCAAACTACTGAGCGTAATCTTGCCAAGAAATCAACAATCAGTTGAAAGATGATGTTGACAGCGATGTCTTGTAAAGGATATGCGATCAAAAAAAAAAAAGTTTGTATTTTAACTACCAGTATGTATTTTAACTATCCAGTTTGTATTTTAACTGTCCAGTTTGTATTTTAACTATCCAGTGTGTATTTTAACTATCCCGTTTGTATATTAACCGTCCAGTTTGTATTTTAACTATCCAATTTGTGACCCATGCCTAAATAAGCGCAAGAAAACACTGATTGCAGAAGAAGTGTTATGTTTTAGGCACTGCTTGTGTTTCACATATTATATCATCATCAGCAGCATGTGCCTGCCACCTGACACAGATACTGGCCTTCATGCTTCTCGGCCCCTGATGTGCTGGATCAGTTGTGTTGATGGTGTTCCCCCATGTCACCGTCGCATCCGTCCAGCATCGTTTCTCTGGGCCTGGTCCAGCATGGTTTCTCTGGGCCTGGTCCAACATCGTTTCTCTGGGCCTGGTCCAGCATCATTTCTCTGGGCCTGGTCCAACATCGTTTCTCTGGGCCTGGTCCAGCATCATTTCTCTGGGCCTGGTCCAGCATCGTTTCTCTGAGCCTGGTCCAGCATCGTTTCTCTGGGCCTGGTCCAGCATGGTTTCTCTGGGCCTGGTCCAGCATGGTTTCTCTGGGCCTGGTCCAACATCGTTTCTCTGGGCCTGGTCTAGCATGGTTTCTCTGGGCCTGGTCCAGCATGGTTTCTCTGAGCCTGGTCCAGCATGGTTTCTCTGGGCCTGGTCCAGCATGGTTTCTCTGGGCCTGGTCCAGCATCGTTTCTCTGGGCCTGGTCCAGCATGGTTTCTCTGGGCCTGGTCCAGCATCGTTTCTCTTGGCCTGGTCCAGCATGGTTTCTCTGGGCCTGGTCCAGCATGGTTTTTCTGGGCCTGGTCCAGCATGGTTTCTCTGGGCCTGGTCCAGCATGGTTTCTCTGGGCCTGGTCCAGCATGGTTTCTCTGGGCCTGGTCCAGCATGGTTTCTCTGGGCCTGGTCCAGCATGGTTTCTCTGGGCCTGGTCCAGCATGGTTTCTCTGGGCCTGGTCCAGCATGGTTTCTCTGGGCCTGGTCCAGCATCGTTTCTCTGGGCCTGGTCCAGCATGGTTTCTCTGGGCCTGGTCCAGCATGGTTTTTCTGGGCCTGGTCCAGCATGGTTTCTCTGGGCCTGGTCCAGCATGGTTTCTCTGGGCCTGGTCCAACATCATTTCTCTGGGCCTGGTCCAACATCGTTTCTCTGGGCCTGGTCCAGCATCATTTCTCTGGGCCTGGTCCAGCATCGTTTCTCTGGGCCTGGTCCAGCATCGTTTCTCTGGGCCTGGTCCAGCATGGTTTCTCTGGGCCTGGTCCAGCATGGTTTCTCTGGGCCTGGTCCAGCATGGTTTCTCTGGGCCTGGTCCAGCATGGTTTCTCTGGGCCTGGTCCAGCATGGATTCTCTGGGCCTGGTCCAGCATGGTTTCTCTGGGCCTGGTCCAGCATGGTTTCTCTGGGCCTGGTCCAGCATCGTTTCTCTGGGCCTGGTCCAGCATGGTTTCTCTGGGCCTGGTCCAGCATGGTTTCTCTGGGCCTGGTCCAGCATGGTTTCTCTGGGCCTGGTCCAGCATGGTTTCTCTGGGCCTGGTCCAGCATGGTTTCTCTGGGCCTGGTCCAGCATGGTTTCTCTGGGCCTGGTCCAGCATGGTTTCTCTGGGCCTGGTCCAGCATGGTTTCTCTGGGCCTGGTCCAGCATGGTTTCTCTGGTCCTGGTCCAGCATGGTTTCTCTGGGCCTGGTCCAGCATCGTTTCTCTGGGCCTGGTCCAGCATCGTTTCTCTGGGCCTGGTCCAGCATGGTTTCTCTGGGCCTGGTCCAGCATGGTTTCTCTGGGCCTGGTCCAGCATGGTTTCTCTGGGCCTGGTCCAGCATGGTTTCTCTGGGCCTGGTCCAGCATCGTTTCTCTGGGCCTGGTCCAGCATCGTTTCTCTGAGCCTGGTCCAGCATCATTTCTCTGGGCCTGGTCTAGCATCGTTTCTCTGGGCCTGGTCCAGCATCGTTTCTCTGGGCCTGGTCCAGCATCGTTTCTCTGAGCCTGGTCCAGCATCGTTTCTCTGGGCCTGGTCCAGCATCGTTTCTCTGGGCCAGATCCAGCATCGTTTCTCTGGGCCAGATCCAGCATGGTTTCTCTGGGCCTGGTCCAGCATCGTTTCTCTGGGCCTGGTCCAGCATCGTTTCTCTGGGCCTGGTCCAGCATCGTTTCTCTGGGCCTGGTCCAGCATGGTTTCTCTGGGCCTAGTCCAGCATGGTTTCTCTGGGCCTGGTCCAGCATGGTTTCTCTGAGCCTGGTCCAGCATGGTTTCTCTGGGCCTGGTCCAGCATCGTTTCTCTGAGCCTGGTCCAGCATCGTTTCTCTGAGCCTGGTCCAGCATGGTTTCTCTGGGCCTGGTCCAGCATCGTTTCTCTGAGCCTGGTCCAGCATGGTTTCTCTGAGCCTGGTCCAGCATGGTTTCTCTGAGACTGGTCCAGCATCGTTTCTCTGGGCCTGGTCCAGCATCGTTTCTCTGGGCCTGGTCCAGCATGGTTTCTCTGGGCCTGGTCCAGCATCGTTTCTCTGAGCCTGGTCCAGCATCGTTTCTCTGGGCCTGGTCCAGCATCGTTTCTCTGGGCCTGGTCCAGCATCGTTTCTCTGGGCCTGGTCCAGCATGGTTTCTCTGGGCCTGGTCCAGCATGGTTTCTCTGAGCCTGGTCCAGCATGGTTTCTCTGGGCCTGGTCCAGCATCGTTTCTCTGAGCCTGGTCCAGCATCGTTTCTCTGAGCCTGGTCCAGCATGGTTTCTCTGAGCCTGGTCCAGCATCGTTTCTCTGAGCCTGGTCCAGCATGGCTTCTCTGAGCCTGGTCCAGCATCGTTTCTCTGGGCCTGGTCCAGCATGGTTTCTCTGGGCCTGGTCCAGCATGGTTTCTCTGGGCCTGGTCCAGCCTCTTGACCGCTGATCTTTCTAGTTCTATTGATGGTTTCCAATAGTTCATTATATGACCAAGGAACATTATTTGCCTCTTTATTTGTGTATATAATGTTCGACTTTCATGAGCATTTCCCGAGCATTCGTTTAGTTATTCTATCTCAAATTCATCATCATCAAATGGCCTACCTGCTGGCGCAGGCGTTCATGGCTCTCCACAGATCTCGGTCTTTGGTGTTATGGATCAACTCTGCTGATGATATTCCTCTATGCCACTGTTTGGCCACCCAGCATCATTTCTCTTGGTCTGCCTCTGCCTCTTTTCCCATTGATCTTTTTAGTTATCACCATGTTCTCCAATGCCTTTCTTCTCATCACATGACCAAAGAAAGCTGTTTGTCTCTTTCTTATTTTTGTATTTAGTTTCATTTGCATTTTTCAGATAGTGTTGTTAGGTACCCTGACAGTCCAAGGAATTCGCAACATTCGTCTCAGGAACCACATCTCTGTCTTACATATCGTATAAGTGTCCACTTCTTTCCTTTCCCCCTTATTTCCTTCCTTTCTTAACTTTTCACTCTGCCTGCCTGCCTGCCTGCCTGCCTGCCTGCCTGCCTGCCTGCCTGTCTGTCTGTCTGTCTGTCTGTCTGTCTGTCTGTAGCTTTTTTTTTCAGGCACTAGTTACTCTGTTTCACCTTTTAATATATGATATATGTGTCCACTTTGTTTTGCATGGACCATGCAAACAGTATCTGGTATATTCCATTTGAAAACCAGACAGTACTTATACGTCCAGTGCTGGACGATGAGTTTTACAATATGATGAACTAGCCAGAGAAAGCCACCATATCACCTTCCCCAGAATAGCCGTAGGAACATGTCCCACATCTCAAATACAGAAGCGACATGCTCACGATCTCCACCCCATTGTTCACACTGAAGATCCTGACGTAATATGAACCATAGAACCTCTGTTGACCACCGCCCAGTAACGGAAGCCGCGGTAGGACAGTAACTAGCGTGGTTGCCTATCGTCCTGACCGTAATGGATTCACATTTGCATTCAGACGGATTTAAAAAAAAATGTTTCTGGGCTCGCGTGTTGATCAAGCCTAAAATAGGTACCAGAAAATATCTGAGGAAGTAAAGGCGATTGATCACATCACCAATCGAGTTCATGGAGTAGAATATCTAATAACTGTGGGGTAATACAGGGTAGACATAGAGTAGGCCATCCATTCAGTGTGAAGTAATCTAAAGTAGACATAGAGTAGGCCACCCATTCAATGTGAAGTAATCTAAAGTAGACATAGAGTAGGCCACCCATTCAATGTGAAGTAATCTAAAGTAGACATAGAGTAGGCCACCCATTCAATGTGAAGTAATCTAAAGTAGACATAGAGTAGGCCACCCATTCAGTGTGAAGTAATCTAAAGTAGACATAGAGTAGGCCATCCATTCAGTGTGAAGTAATCTAAAGTAGACATAGAGTAGGCCACCCATTCAGTGTGAAGTAATCTAAAGTAGACATAGAGTAGGCCACCCATTCAGTGTGAAGTAATCTAAAGTAGACATAGAGTAGGCCACCCATTCAATGTGAAGTAATCTAAAGTAGACATAGAGTAGGCCATCCATTCAGTGTGAAGTAATCTAAAGTAGTCATAGAATAGGCCACCCATTCAATGTGAAATAATCTAAAGTAGACATAGAGTAGGCCACCCATTCAATGTGAAGTAATCTAAAGTAGACATAGAGTAGGCCATCCATTCAGTGTGAAGTAATCTAAAGTAGACATAGAGTAGGCCACCCATTCAATGTGAAGTAATCTAAAGTAGTCATAGAGTAGGCCACCCATTCAATGTGAAGTAATCTAAAGTAGTCATAGAGTAGGCCACCCATTCAATGTGAAGTAATCTAAAGTAGACATAGAGTAGGCCACCCATTCAATGTGAAGTAATCTAAAGTAGACATAGAGTAGGCCACCCATTCAATGTGAAGTAATCTAAAGTAGACATAGAGTAGGCCATCCATTCAGTGTGAAGTAATCTAAAGTAGTCATAGAGTAGGCCACCCATTCAGTGTGAAGTAATCTAAAGTAGACATAGAGTAGGCCATCCATTCAATGTGAAGTAATCTAAAGTAGACATAGAGTAGGCCACCCATTCAGTGTGAAGTAATCTAAAGTAGACATAGAGTAGGCCACCCATTCAATGTGAAGTAATCTAAAGTAGACATAGAGTAGGCCACCCATTCAGTGTGAAGTAATCTAAAGTAGACATAGAGTAGGCCATCCATTCAATGTGAAGTAATCTAAAGTAGACATAGAGTAGGCCACACATTCAGTGTGAAGTAATCTAAAGTAGACATAGAGTAGGCCACCCATTCAGTGTGAAGTAATCTAAAGTAGACATAGAGTAGGCCACCCATTCAATGTGAAGTAATCTAAAGTAGACATAGAGTAGGCCACCCATTCAATGTGAAGTAATCTAAAGTAGACATAGAGTAGGCCATCCATTCAGTGTGAAGTAATCTAAAGTAGACATAGAGTAGGCCACCCATTCAATGTGAAGTAATCCAAAGTAGACATAGAGTAGGCCACATAGTAACTGTGGAAAAATATAGAGTAGACATAACGTAGACCACACAGTCACTGTGGAGTTATCTATAGTAGACATAACGTAGGCCACTCAGTCACGGTGGAGTTATCTATAGTAGACATAACGTAGGCCACTCGGTCACGGTGGAGTTATCTATAGTAGACATAACGTAGGCCACTCAGTCTCGGTGGAGTTATCTATAGTAGACATAACGTAGGCCACTCGGTCACGGTGGAGTTATCTATAGTAGACATAACATAGGCCATTCAGTCTCGGTGGAGTTATCTATAGTAGACATAACGTAGGCCACTCAGTCTCGGTGGAGTTATCTATAGTAGACATAACGTAGGCCACTCGGTCACGGTGGAGTTATCTATAGTAGACATAACGTAGGCCACTCAGTCTCGGTGGAGTTATCTATAGTAGACATAACGTAGGCCACTCGGTCACGGTGGAGTTATCTATAGTAGACATAACGTAGGCCACTCAGTCTCGGTGGAGTTATCTATAGTAGACATAACGTAGGCCACTCAGTCTCGGTGGAGTTATCTATAGTAGACATAACGTAGGCCACTCAATCACGGTGGAGTTATCTATAGTAGACATAACGTAGGCCACTCAGTCACGGTGGAGTTATCTATAGTAGATATAACGTAGGCCACTCAGTCTCGGTGGAGTTATCTATAGTAGACATAACGTAGGCCACTCGGTCACGGTGGAGTTATCTATAGTAGACATAACGTAGGCCACTCAGTCTCGGTGGAGTTATCTATAGTAGACATAACGTAGACCACTCGGTCACGGTGGAGCTATCTATAGTAGACATAACGTAGGCCACTCAGTCTCTGTGGAGTTATCTATAGTAGACATAACATAGGCCACTCAGTCTCTGTGGAGTTATCTATAGTAGACATAACGTAGGCCACTCGGTCACGGTGGAGTTATCTATAGTAGACATAACATAGGCCACTCAGTCTCTGTGGAGTTATCTATAGTAGACATAACATAGGCCACTCGGTCACGGTGGAATTATCTATAGTAGATATAACATAGGCCACTCGTTCATGGTGGAGTTATCTATAGTAGACATAACGTAGGCCACTCGGTCACGGTGGAGTTATCTATAGTAGACATAACGTAGGCCACTCAGTCTCTGTGGAGTTATCTATAGTAGACATAACATAGGCCACTCGGTCACGGTGGAGTTATCTATAGTAGACATAACGTAGGCCACTCGGTCACGGTGGAGTTATCTATAGTAGACATAACGTAGGCCACTCGGTCACGGTGGAGTTATCTATAGTAGACATAACGTAGGCCACTCAGTCTCTGTGGAGTTATCTATAGTAGACATAACATAGGCAACTCAGTCTCTGTGGAGTTATCTATAGTAGACATAACGTAGGCCACTCGGTCACGGTGGAGTTATCTATAGTAGACATAACATAGGCCACTCAGTCTCTGTGGAGTTATCTATAGTAGACATAACATAGGCCACTCGGTCACGGTGGAATTATCTATAGTAGATATAACATAGGCCACTCGTTCATGGTGGAGTTATCTATAGTAGACATAACGTAGGCCACTCGGTCACGGTGGAGTTATCTATAGTAGACATAACGTAGGCCACTTAGTCTCTGTGGAGTTATCTATAGTAGACATAACATAGGCCACTCGGTCACGGTGGAGTTATCTATAGTAGACATAACGTAGGCCACTCGGTCACGGTGGAGTTATCTATAGTAGACATAACGTAGGCCACTCAGTCTCTGTGGAGTTATCTATAGTAGACATAACATAGGCCACTCGGTCACGGTGGAGTTATCTATAGTAGACATAACGTAGGCCACTCGGTCGCGGTGGAGTTATCTATAGTAGACATAACGTAGGCCACTCGGTCACGGTGGAGTTATCTATAGTAGACATAACGTAGGCCACTCGGTCACGGTGGAGTTATCTATAGTAGACATAACGTAGGCCACTCAGTCTCTGTGGAGTTATCTATAGTAGACATAACATAGGCCACTCAATCACGGTGGAAGAATCTAAAGAGTAAGTAGGCCTTGTGTAAAGTTGAAAATACAAAATCCTACCACAGGAATACATGTATGGTATGTGTAGCTCTGGTATACACACATTCAGATCTTGACCGGCACTTTGAAGTACGTGTGCTATATCTCCTGTAGTGGTCTGTGTGAGGAGAGGAGACTGGAGCACATATAGTGTATACGTGTGTAGTTTATGTGATTCCTTACAAACTAAAGAGGTCAAATGTAATACATTCATAAGATGCTTTTACCCTTGAACAGAGCAGGGAGTGGGGAAGAGAATAGAGCTATCTTCTCGTGTGGTCAATCACTACCAGTACATTGCGTGCGTTTTAATTTTCTTAATCATCATCATCAAGTGCCATGCCAGCTGGCATAAGCGTTAATGTCTCTACACAAATCTCGGTCTTTGGTGTTCTGGACCAACCCTGCTGCTGATATTTAACCATGCCACTGTCTCAATCTGTTCAATTCTCTTGGTCGGCCTCTGTCTCTCTTCCCTTCGATCTTCCCTAGTCGTCATGTTGTTCTCCAATGCCTCTCTTCTCATCACATGACCAATAAAAGCTGTTTATCTCTTTCTTATTGTTGTATATAATGTTATAGTTTTGTTATCCCTTTTCAGGCATTTGTTATTAGTTACTCTGGCAGTCTAAGGAATTCGCAACATTCGTCTTAGGAACCACATACATTTTCGTAATACAGTATGTAGTTTTCAGCGCTGCAGATGTTTAATTTGGTTAAACTGACCCTTATCTGACAATATGGCGTCTCCAGAATCACTCGTGCCGGTTTCTCTGGCCAAGGGGTCACACCACTTTCTCCGTAATCCCGTTTATCACGCAGTCTCGTAGCGGGCGAGAACTGGGAGCGGTTCGTCCCCCGCTGGTGACTTGCGGGATAACTGAGCCGGCCGCTCAGAAAGCAATGGCAAACTACTGAGCGTAATCTTGCCAAGAAATCAACAGACAGCTGAAAGATGCTGATGTTGACAACGATGTCCTGTAAAAGGATATGCGAATTTAAAAAAAAAAAAAAAAGAATCACTCGTGGTGCATAAAAGATGGGTAAACAGGGACAAGGGCAATACTCAGCGCTCTGTTGGAAACAACCCGTATACTATTCTTTTTTTACTGGTTACTAGGGAGTCTCTCCTCGCGCTCTGAGGATTGTGGGTTCGATACCGGCCTGTGCCATTTGGTTTAAGAGTGCAGCTTTCTCGGAGACGCCTGGAGCTACTGAGTTCGTGCTTTATGCGACGACGCTTTCGGCGGGCCGCCCTGTTGAGAGCGACCGAGTCTTATGGGAGAAACGCAATGCAATAAAGCCGATCGTCTTGCCTTATAAGCCGTTGTACTCATTGGTTACTAAACAAGACTAAACACCCGCATGTTCACTACAACTGCTTTTTGTTATAAAAGGTTGAATAGTCGTCTACAGCCATTGAGCAGCTGGCATATGCCGGCAAGCCTTGAAGCTAGTTCGATTGCACAACTTGGGGGTGAAACCTGGCCAAGCATGTTGTTGCTGTTGGGGAAGGGGAGGGAAAAAGAGAGACACAGAGATGGAGAAAGAGAGAGAGAGGGAGAGAAAGAAGAGAGAGAGAATACAACCAACTCCTCATTGGAACAGAGAACAGAAATACTTTTGAGACGGCTGCAGTATGGGGAGACTGAGAACGCTGGAATACCCAATGTCCATCGTGATAATATGATGTTTTATAGGGATGTCCATCATGATAACATGACATTTTATAGGGATGTCCATTGTGACAACATAACATTTTATAGGGATGTCCATTGTGACAACATAACATTTTATAGGGATGTCCATTGTGATAACAACAATTTATAGTTATGTCCATCGTAATAAGATAACATGACAAGTTATAGCAAACATGTGCACATGCAACTCTTGGCGTGCCTTCTGATTGCCTGCTTGTTCTCCTATGCAGGTGTGATCAATGAGGCAGGCTCCTGGAGCAACAACCAAGCTGCAGGATTTGACAGTCGGGTAAGTGTCTACTTGTCATCTCTATCTCCTTCCCTCACTTCATCCCTCTCTGCTTTCCTGACACGTTACTTATCTCTCTCACTTGCTTTCCGCCCATTCCTTGTGCCTCTATATACTTAATTCACCCTCTACCTATCTGTCTTCCTCCATCCCGTTTATAAATACCTGTCTCCTTTCCGTCCTTTAGCTATTGTCTCCCTTCCTTCCTTTAGTTATTATCTATCTCCTCTTCTGCTTGCTTGTGTTCGTTGGCTTGAGCTTCAACGCAAAGTCCTGTATGTCGGATGAAGAAATCCTGTTGTCCAACATCAGTGTGATGTCATACCGGACCTGAGTTTTGCGTGAGTATCCGTTGTCCCATGTCTGGCTTATTGGTGTGCAGACTGGTGGTTCCTCGCCAATGCAGGCAGACACTCTCCGACTTCGGAGGAATCGGCGATCCTACTGATGTTAGCCAGGACCCCGAAGGGACCTGTTGGACACGCGACTACGACGTGTCAGCAAGTCTTGGCCAGTATAGATCCCGGCCCTGGTGCCTTGGAAACACCTCTGCGTCCCTCTCCTCTTCTAATTCCTTTTCTTTCTTTCTTTCTTTCTTTCTTTCTTTCTTTCTTTCTTTCTTTCTTTCTTTCTTTCTTTCTTTCTTTCTTTCTTTCTTTCTCATTTTCTCACTCCCTCATTCTCTTCATTACCTTCCCCTTCTCACTCAAAGCTTTACAAATTCCCCCCTTTTCTCCCCATTTGACCACTCTCTTTCTGTCCTCTTTACTTCCATACTCTCTCCTGTTTATTTACTCCTTTACCCCCTCCCTCTCCCTCCCCTCCCCCCCCTCTCTCTCTCTCTCTCTCTCTCTCACTCTCACGTTCTCTCTAAAATTATGTATAAAGAGGGGAAAATGATAGAAGCCATAACTTGTAGTCAAAAGAGCAAACAGCAAACTTTTACTGAGCACCCTCTCACAGAAAGTGTGTTGTAGACAGTCATAGAGGAACAGATGTGCTGTCACATAAGTGTTCTTGTAGACCAGTGGTTCTCAACCTTTTTTGGCCCGTACCCCCCTCCCCCTCACCATATTTTCAGAACGTCATTCCCCCCTTTTATATTTCCTTGCTAAAAATAACCCCCCCCCCCCCATCACATACACACACAGTATACGTAATAATGGAAGCTAAATTTAATAGCACATATTAAAACAAGTTTAGACGTTTACATAAAACGTGATTTGCGGGTCTACTTATGTTATAAAATGAATTTCACAAGGGTGAGACGCACAGAACCATAAAGTATGAAGGGCAAAACAATATCAAGTAATTGGTTCTTGCTTTAACGGGATCTTAAAATAATCTTAATTTCTCTCCCCCCCCCCCCTAAACCCTAAAATTCCCCTCCGGGGGGGGGGGGAAGATTCCCCACCAGTTGAGAACCACTGTTGTAGACAATTGGAGAGGAATAGACGTGTTGTCACATAAGTTTTCTGCTGTAGTATTATTTGTACAATAACAGAGACTAACAGATCATTATACAAATATAGTTGCTCCAGTCAGAATGTAGCTCCTGTTTTTAAACATGCACATTTTGATAACTGCACTGAGATTCTAACAGCTTACATGGCACCAGTTGACATTTGAGTAGCTTTATTTTGGAGGCAGAGGTTGGCCAATACAAAAGGTGTACATGGAACATTGAAGACCAATATGAAGGTGTACAAGGGACAATGAAGACAGAGGTTGACCGGTATGAAGGTGGACACGGGACATTCAAGACAGATATTGACCAATATGGAGGTGGATGCAGGACATTGAAGACAGAGGTTGACCAATATGAATGTGGACATGGGACATTGAAGACAGAGGTTGACCAATATTAAGGTGGACATGGGACATTGAAGACCACCTGGGCATAAAAATGCATGAGAAAGGGGAAATGACAACAGACTGACCATCACGAATCCACCTGAAATACAACAGATTTGTCTCTCTCAAACACAAACCTTCACCTTACATGACATGGGCGTGACTATACCGGCAACAACACTACTGATAGCATAGCTGTAATGGTCTTGGGAACATGCAAACCTTTCATTTCTATGTGGAGTGGATATGAGGATGTTGAAAAGATGTCAGGGTGTCAGAAGATTTGATAACGGATAGAACAAACAGGTTTTGTATCCATACATTGTTGCTAAAATAAAACTTGAATTTATCACAAAACTGAATAAAACAAATGGGCTGGTCTGATATTTTGAAGAATATCAAGATAAGTATATATAACCATGCTGACCTGATGTTATTGTTTCATTGTGTTGCTAAGAAGTTCTCAGGTTATCTGGGTGCTACTATTTGGTTAGTGTGGCTAATTTATCTGAATAGCATTCCTGACGCCGGCTTCCTGGCCTAGAGGTTAGCAACTTTTCTCCCTAATCTCGTATGCTCTCGTAAGTAACGTGACGACGGTGAGAATCAGCAGTGGTTCGAATCGAATTGGTAACCTACGGGGTATGTGAGCCGGCCGCCCAGAAAGCAATGGCAAACTACTGAGCGTAATCTTGCCAAAAAATCAACAATCAGCTGAAAGATGCTGATGTTGACAGTAATGTCCTGTAAAGGATATGCAACCATTTTTTATTTTAACATTCCTGACACAAGGTTTACACTCTCTGGAAGTCAGTGAACAACAATGTCAGACATTTAATAAGTTCTCCATCTCTCCAGTAGAAAATGCACACAACTTTCTAAAACAAATCCCTTACACTTCCTTAACATTTAAATGAACTCTAACATTCTGAAAGCTAGGCCTCAACACTGATTGGGCTGCTGCATTTCTTCATATGGACCTTTGGCGTTACAAAGTGTGCTTGCTGAATGCCAGTCTTGAGTTAAATTGCTATCTTATTGTATCCATGTTTTCTCAGCTAACTTATTACAAGTCAGTCAAGCTCATAAACGAACCCATGTTGAACACACTCACAGTTGCTCTAAATCCAACTCTGTATTGATCCCTAACAGTAATGCAAATCATGATCTATAAGATATCAAAAGCAGTGCTATTGTACAATATTGATCAAGACAACTGCATCACAGACAGCATTGTCTCTACCTCCAGAAGCATTCAAAGAAGGCAGCAGCCTATTGTCTACACATTCAACAAGAAATTCTAATTCTTTTCACAGTATGATGACCACAGAGCACAGTACAATGGTAATGGCACAGAACATATGGATCATTTCCTGGGCCCAGGCCCTACAGATGGTAATTAATGTTTCTCTTTCTACATTCTGTACCATGTGTAGTGCTGTATGTTCGTCAGTTACTGCCAACATGACTACAACACTTCGGTCTTGTGAAGGGAAATGTGTGTAGTGTAGGGAGTAATATATGGTGGTGTACTTTAATGAGTAAAAAATAAGTTCTGACCCAGTCTAAACTGTGAAGACAGGAAACAACTGAAATCCCATGCATGATACTTGCTGATCACTCTTCAAATGGCCATTGAATTTAATATGGTTTGGATGTTGTCATTGTTCTGTATATGGTGGTGTGATATAACAGGGCTATAACTGATAATGAAGACACTAAACAGATTTTCGATACAAAAAGGTAAAATGACAGTTCATAAATCAATCAGGTGCCATCTCCACAATGAAGGTTGGCTGCGTTGGATCTCCAACACTGTCTGTCTCTCGCCCTGACTGTACATTCTGTCAGACTAATGTTCGTCCATCTCTTGATGTTATCTTCCACTTGTATCGTTGTCTATCTCTTGCTCGTTTGCCCTCAACCTTACACTCCAGTATGGTTTTTTTTATAAGAGTATTATGTCTTTTAACGTGGTCGGAATATTTCACTTGCCTCTTGTTTATTTCTTTCAGCAACTCTCTTTTCATTCCCAGTTTTTCTAAAACCTCTGTATTTGATTGTTTCAGTTTCCATGAAATACAACATATTCTTCTGTATATCCACATCTCCAGGACATCTATTCGACTTTATAGTTGCTTGTTCAATGTCCAGGCTTCTGCCTCATGTTGAAAGGGATAGTATAGGAGAATAATAAAGCATTAAGGAAAATCCCTCTAGTTTAGGCATGAGAGCTAGTCAACTTTTGGTGAAAATCCTGCAGCACAAGATGCTCTAACCCAACACTTGGATGAAGAAACAGAGCGATCGTGGCCAGCCTGTGGGAATCTACTCTGTCGTCAAGAAAAGTCTTACAAGAGGTAGAGCAGATCAGACGTGGCTCAATTTGTTTGCGGTAACCCACTCCTCATAAATCACACTCATTCTACGCTCTACTGACAACACACAATCCCACAAGCCACTTGGATGCATCACAACAATAGAAATATTTAATAACTCTGTTGACTAAATAGAAATCTGATTCTCTTTAGAGAACTACAAATTTGAAATAAAGCAAAATGAGACAAGGCTTTGCTTTTCATAATACAGTCAAGTAATATGTAAACATTATGTTCTATAGACATGACATGAGTAAGGAAGGTAGCCAAAAGTAATGTAACAAGACACATGATGAATATTGTTAAACCGTGAATCCATAGTGTGTTCCATGCTCAGTCTTCGTAGACTTGGATAGGACATGTTAGGAGGGTGAATGATGGTAGAATACCAAAGGACATCTTTTTTGGCGAATTACAGATGGGTAGGAGATCTTATGGTCGGCCTCTACTACGATACAAAGATGTGTGTAAGCGGGACATGATTGATACAGGCATTGATAATGCACATTGGGAGCAAGTCGCCGCTAAACGTGTTGCATGGAGGGCAACTATAAGAAATGGAATAAAGACAAAGGAGAAAATGATTGCAGATAAAGCACACACAGAGCGTGAGAGACGTAAGATAGTCCATGATGGTGGAAATGACTATGTTTTCACATGCATCCACTGTGGACAAACATTTGCAGCATGAATTGGCCTTATCAGCCACACTCGCCACCACCATGGGTCATAGTTATTAAGCCTTTTTGAAGCACAATGTACCAAACTTTTGTCTTTCAAGACTGAAAGGTGCCAATGTAATGTAATGAATCCACAACAATAATGATTCTTTTGGATGGACACACCCTATAGTGGCAATTAAGTAACTCTTAATTATCAGCCTGAATAACATGATGTTATGGCAGCGACACACACGTCATTGACCTATTTATGATCAAGAGAATTGTGAATTGGAAACAGGTTTGTCTGAGCATTTTGGTGATCTACATCATATGTTTCTAGAATCGGTCCGCTAGACATCTCACAGTTTGTCTGCTAGATATCTCACAGTTTGTCCGCTAGACATCCCACAGTTTGTCCACTAGACACCCCACAGTTTGTCCACTAGACATCTCACAGTTTGTCCGCTAGACATCTCACAGTTTGTCCGCTAGACATCTCACAGTTTGTCTGCTAGAATCCCACAGGGTGTCTGCTAGACACCCCACAGTTTGTCCGCTAGACATCCCACAGTTTGTCCGCTAGACACCCCACAGTTTGTCCGCTAGACATCTCACAGTTTGTCCACTAGACATCTCAGTCAGTCCGCTAGACATCTCACAGTTTGTCCGCTAGACATCCCACAGTTTGTCCGCTAGACATCTCACAGTTTGTCCACTAGACATCTCACAGTTTGTCCACTAGACACCCCACAGTTTGTCCACTAGACATCTCACAGTTTGTCCGCTAGACATCTCACAGTTTGTCCGCTAGACATCTCACAGTTTGTCTGCTAGAATCCCACAGTCTGTCTGCTAGACACCCCACAGTTTGTCCGCTAGACATCCCACAGTTTGTCCGCTAGACACCCCACAGTTTGTCCACTAGACATCTCACAGTTTGTCCGCTAGACATCCCACAGTTTGTCCACTAGACACCCCACAGTTTGTCCGCTAGACATCTCACAGTTTGTCCGCTAGACATCTCACAGTTTGTCCGCTAGACACCCCACAGTTTGTCCGCTAGACATCTCACAGTTTGTCCGCTAGACACCCCACAGTTTGTCCGCTAGACATCTCACAGTTTGTCCGCTAGACATCTCAGTCAGTCTGCTAGACATCTCACAGTTTGTCCGCTACACATCTCACAGTTTGTCCAATATACTTCATGTCACACCTCCTGCAAACATTTATGCATATGAGGCTGAGAGATGTACGCAAAAATTAGTCTTGTAAGTAAAAAGTACCCTTGGGAGATATGATCTGCTGTATCTGTATAATGTACTGGCATGTAAGTCACACTAGCCAGTGGCAGTTTCATATTTGTCGTGATGATAGATTACCACTTTGCCTCCTGGGAACAACTCTTAGTGACTTGATCTGATCGTAGAATGGACAAGTGACAGAAGAAGGCATGCTTGACGGCAGAAAAATATGAGTATAATTTGGGCTGGTTATGAGGATGTCTTGTTTTCATGTCGAAAGACATTTGTTGTGTTAACTGTGTTATTCTGGATGTATGTTGAATTAAAGTAGGGCGATTTGTGAACAGAAGTTGAAAAATGCTGTAGAGAAAAATCATGAAAAGAAGACAAGAGCAGGCAGAAACCATTCCATTTACAGCAACATCTACATCTGTGTGGAGATATTGCAATCTTTGACATTTTAGTCAGAAAGGAGGCCCAGTTTGTGAATAGCTACGTCATGAAGAGATGCTCCAATATTCTGCTACTAGTTTCCCTTGGCCGGTCTACCCAGCGGAGGGATTAAGGACGTTGTTCGCAACCCCGTATACTCTTGTACGAACCACGGCTGCGCGAGATTCAGCAGTGGATCGCATCACGTTGGTTACTTACAGAGGGTATGTGAGCCGGTCTTTCAGAAAGCAATGGCAAACTACTGAACGTAAAACTTGCCAAGACATCAACAGCAGCTGAAAAATGCTGGTGTTGGCTGCAATGTCCTGTAAAGGAATATGCAGGGAAAAAAGTTTCCCTTGAGGGCCGACGAAAAGGCCTGTTGTTACGAAATGGGGCTGGCATTTACCTGTGGATGGAAAGACAAAGATGATGCCATCACTCTGACTGTCCTGTAAAACTAACAGGGAAGGCTAACCCGGTTTAACAAATGCCAGGAGAAGTCTTATGTGTTGACCGAATATCCCAGGCACTGCACAGCTACATCCAAAACAAACCAACAAAATTCTCAGAAGAATAAAGGCTAGTCAGTGACACAGAATGTCCAACCATGTCTTTGGGAATGTCCTAAAAAGAAAAGTGGGAATATCTACTGTGATAAACTGGGTGCATACATAATTAGGAAATAAATAGTTGGATGTCAATTTTAACTATTAAAGAAAATTATGAATTGCGATCTAGATGTAAACATAATTAATTCATAGTTGTGTCACTTGCTAAGTGCATCCAGGCCTACATAATATGGTGGTACTACACATCAAAAATGTATAGCAGGTTCCTCTTTTGGTACTACTTTGTGGTAATTAATTCTATTTTGTTCATTTTGACCTGTTTATAGGTTCAGGTGTTTGCACCACTGTAGATTAAAATAAATAAGAAAATGACCAACATAGTTATATTTTGGATATGAATTTGTCCCATTGTCTAAAAATGTTTGGCTGCCTCGCAATCCGCCAATCTTGTGTGGCATCAGTATGGTATGCTGCTACTATTTGAGAATCACTGATCGTGATACAGGAGCAGACATGATCGTGATACAGGAGCAGACATGATCGTGATACAGGAGCAGACATGATCGTGATACAGGAGCAGACATGATCGTGATACAGGAGCAGACATGATCGTGATACAGGAGCAGACATGTATTTTTGGTGTTGGAAATAATACAGTGACTTTTTTTTTAAAATAACAGATAAAGGAGGGGAGATGTTTTCAAGGTCTTTGTACGGCAGGGATGGGCTACCACCTCAGGTACACATGTTTTTGTTTATTTCCATATGTTATGTTTGGTAAATATGTTCCTTCCTTATTTCTTTGATTTTCATACTTTCTGTTTCTTTCATTCTTCTTTGCTGTTTAACCCATTCTTTCATCCTTCCTTTTCCTTTCCTCCTGTTTTATCTTTCCTTTTTCATACTCTTCTATTTTCATAATCTTTCTTACCTTCCTGAATCTTGTTTAATTTTCTTTCTTTTAAAAGTTTATTTTTGTCTTTTTTCTTTCTTTCTTATTCCATTTGTCTTTCTTTATTTTAATTCTTTACTTTCCTTCCTTCCATTGCTGTTTCATTTAGATTTACTTTCTTCCATTGCTATTTCTCCTCTACTTTCCTCTCCTTCTTTTTTTCTTTCTTGTTTCTTGTCTGTTTTACATCCTTCCTTTCTGACAATGTTTTGCCTTCCATTGACTTTGTGAAGCTAATTTATAATATGTAGTGAAAGATGCAGTCTACTATATTATAAATTGACACGGACAGTATTTGAGTCACCAGAGCTGAGCCAGCATAACACATCCATGTGAAGTCTGCATGCATGGCTTGGTTTCATGACATCATGATAAACCACCCATGGTCACAGAATGTGGAAAGCTGTTTTCACTTTCCTCTCTTTCATAAGCTGAAGGGAGGGGAAGTGCGAGCATGAACAAACACATTTATTTCTTGTAAATGGAGAATAATTTGCCACATGTGGCCGTCTCATGCTGAGCTCTTTGTCCGAGTTATGCTTGCATCATTGGAGGAGGGAATGATGCCCCTCAGACTGGTGTGTGCATGTATCTGTTTTTGTGTATATGTGTGTGTTTATATTTATATATTTAAGCATGTATGTTTGCGCGCAATAAGGTATGCATGTGTATATATGAATGTATATGTATATATGTAGCCAAGTAGCTGGCATGCTTGCCTGTCGGCCTGGTGGTCATGTGTTCAAATCCCCATTGAGGTCGAGTTTCTTCAAGTTGAACTGGGCTCCCAGGTCGTCTTGGCCTAAAATGGCTGCCAAGAAGTGTCCAGAGAGATGAAAGTCACTGCGTGATATTGACCACATCATCAACTGACTGCCATGTGATCTGTGGAAATATGGGGCAAGCACCTTATGTGAGGCATGCTTTCCGCAGATTGTACTGGTCATAAGGAATAATGTTACCCCAGCCTCTTTTTGTCCCCCCCCCCTCCTCCCCCTCCCCCCCCCTCTCTCTCTCTCTCTCTCTCTCTCTCTCTCTCTCTCTCTCTCTCTCTCTCTCTCTCTCTCTCTCTCTCTCTCTCTCTCTCTCTGTCTGTTTGCACATGCATGCATGTGTGTGGGTGCAAGAAGATCATCATCATGATCCAATGCCTTGCCTGCTGGCATGGGCGATCATGCCTCTCCACATATTATGATCTCCGACATCATGGATCAATTCTTGTGTTGACTCCCTTCTGTGCCATGACACAAGACGGACAAGAATCTTCTCACGCTGTCTTCCTTTATCCTTTCCGGTTGTCACAACATGTTCTGGTTTGTGTCTTCTCATAACATGGCCAAAACGATGACTGCCTCTTTCTGATGTTTGTGATAAGTTGTCTATGCTACTCAGCTTCCCTTAAAATGTCCTGATTCCTCATTGTGACTGTCCAATTAATTTTCAACATTTTTCTATAAGACCAGATCTTTAAGGCTTCAAGGGATTTTTCACCTATTTACTAATTGTCCATTATTCACAGTATGTTAAAACTGGTTCTGTGAAACTTGCAAGAACTCTTTTTTTTTAACTTTCAAGGACAGAGACTTATTGCCCAAAACATTCCTCATTTGACAGAATGCAGTTTTTGCTTGTCCTAGGCACAGTCTGTTTCTTTGATATCAGCATAAGGATATGAGAGAGAGGGATAATCATTAAATAGAAAGTTAAATATTAGACTAGTCATTAAATATAGAGATAAATTATAGACAAATAATTAAATAGAGAGTTAAATATTAGACTAGTCATTAAATCGAGAGATACATATTAGACTAGTCATTAATGGGTAAGAACGTGTGTTCTTAAACATCCATTGTGCTGATGATGAGGTAAGCAGTTCAACCCATACATCGGACAGGTGGACTAAAATTGTGACCTGTCGTCCTTGACTTAGGGATGTAAAATACAAGTACCTCTGAAGTCGGAGTAGGTTCACTTGATGATGAGAGACACTGTTAATAGGGAGAGCTAATCCACACGCAAAATTCAGTCCATCACTACTGTAAATAGTGTGTATGGACTAAGCTTGAGTTCAAAGCGAGCAAGCGCCAAAAAAATCATAAATTGGTCAATGAAGAGATAAAGTTAACTGAAGATGGTTAATGAATGAAAGATTAATCTTAGACTGGTCAATGAATAGAGATATACATTTTAGACTGGTTGATTAATATAGATATACATCTTGGACTTGTCAATGAATAGAAATATACATCATAGACTTGTCAATGAATAGAAAGATTCATCTAAGTCTGGTCAGTGAAGAAAGAGATTTATGTTATAGTCATAGGTGGTGACCCTACAACAATGTCCTACCTTATAGGATAAGGCAAGCCATACAATACCATCAAATGTTACTTTCCTAAACTGCCAGTAATAGAAGATGTACAGCAAATACAGAAAGACAGAATGCTTATGTTATTATGAGAAAAGTGTTTGAGATTTTAAAAACTCTATAGATATATTTAAATATTTATAAAAATTCCTGAAACGGGCAGTGTTTTTTTTCCTTCTTTGAAAAGGGAGTAGAGTGATTTTTTTCTTGCCTGCTTTTCCCAAGGGAAATTAGCAAGAGAGACATCTTTTATTGCATTGTTTAGAATTAGTTTTGTTTCAGGGGAGCTAAATGTCAAGGGACATTCTGACCAAATTAACAATATATTGCATTTCTATTATTTTGTGTTAGGGAAATGAGGTGATATAAAACAAACTGAACACAACAGAGATGAAACAAAATACTCATAATTAATGACACGTTCTTGAAATAGTGGAAAGTGTAAAAGCTCAGGAAGATTGACTCATTCATGTAACTTATTTCCATAGAAGTCCAGCCTGGTCATGAGCACTTAAGTCTCAAATGACAATTTTTCATTGGGAGGTGAAGAAGAAGAGGAAGTGGAAGAAGAATAAGAATACCAAGAAGCAACAAACTAATATTTCATTGCAATAAGTATTTCTGAGACTACAACTAGAGTTAGCATTGATTGATTGATTTAAGAACCGACATCACAGCATTCGGGGCATTCCGTTATGGGAATGCCCTGAATGCTGTGATGTCGGTTCCCCATCCGCATCGTCCCCATCCCCAGTAGCCAGCGAAGAGTTCCAACACCGATAGTACCAGTAGCAATCTGATTATATGTCCGTCTCACCTTTCCTCTGAGCGTCGAGCATCTGCCAGATCCCCTCGTCACTCCTCGCTGTCTCATTCCTGCCAGACCATGGTGATCCATTTGCTCCTCCGAGGTGTACACGTGCTCCCACAAGGCCGCAACCACGTCTGCCTTGTCATGCATCAGTACTCCACCATGTTTTGCAGAGCCAGCCAATCTCTCTGCCTGTTCATTCCCCAGCACACCAGCATGCCCCGGAGAAAAGATCCAGGCGATGCTTGCCTCCGAAGTGAAGCAAGCCACTCTGCCCGAAGCTTGCCTGTCCTCACCTTCCTCAGCATGCTTTCTGAGTCAGTTACAACCACGATGGGTGTGTGTATCGTATTCTCCATCCAGCGGAAAGCTGCACTGACCGCCTCCACCACCATTCTTAAGCTAGATGTTGTGGTATCATATGCCAGGATCTCCTGCACCAAAAGTCGACCATTAGCTTTTACTAAGAAACCCCAGGCACTTCTCCTACCCCTCAACACCGACCCATCTGTGTAGATAATCACATCACCCGAGCGAGCATTCTCCTGATTTAGTTGCTGGATTTCCACTTCCGTGGCCCCTGCCGGCCACTCCCTGCACTCCCGGCTCAATGTGATTATAACTCTGCACAAGTCTGACTGCTCCGCTGGCACTCTGACCCACTTCTCTCCTCGCCTAATGTTCTCCAAGGGGCACATCTGTCTGATCGTATCCTCCGCCTGAGCCATCCATGATTTCCCTCTTATCAGTTGCTGACCCTTAACGGCGTCCAGGACCTCATGCAACGGGTGATCTGTGTCTGCAGCTAGTCTGAGGTATGCCTTCGCCTGCATCACCTTGTGCCTACCAGCAACAGTTGGCAGACCAAGGATGTAACGCATACATCCGACTGGGGTGTCTCTGGTGCATCCCATAATGACTCACATAGCTTCGTTCTCTATGCGCTCTAATTTCTCCAGCTGACTCTTTGAAACAGTGAGCAGTCCTAGTCCATAATCAATCACTGAGAGGATCAAGTGCTGGTATAGTGTGAAAAGCATTCTCTGCTTTGTGTCCATTGCAGCCATAGTTTTAAGTGCATTGAGTCCCTTTTGAGACCTTGTCACAACCGTCTCCACATGGTCCTTGAAGGACAGGCTCCTGTCAAATGTGATTCCCAGATACTTCAGTTTGTTCTCTCTGTTGACGTTTCTACCATCTATCGTGAGGCTTGGGACATCAGCTCTTCACAATACTGTTGTCCAGAGAGCAGCACAAAACAGCCACCTTTACCGGGTGGATGACAGCACTCATTTCAGTGCACCAGTCAATCACTTTGTCCACTGTCGCCTGTAGCTCCTGGGTTGTTTGCTCTCTATCTCTCCCCTGCCTATACGCAAGAATATTATCTGCAAATGTTAGTATCCTTCCAACCCCTGGTGCTTTTAGGTTTGTAATCTTGCTCGTATACATGTTAAAGAGCTCCAGTGTGATTGCAGATCCCTGTGGCACTCCCGGGGTTAAAATATGTGGCACTGAGGTCCATGCACCCAGACGGAGAGCAACCCAACGAGAATGCAGGACAGCTGCTATCTGTTCACCAACCAGGAATTGACCCCCTTCTCCATTAGTGCAGTCATCAAAATATCATATTGAACTATGTAGTATGCATCCTCGAGATGCAGCGCTACCGCCATCGTTTCCTGACTGCTCTGAAACCCCTCATAAACATCAAAGGCAAAAGTGGCTGCATTTGACCAGGTATCTTTTCCTGGCCTGTAGTTCCCCAGACCTCTTGGAAGAAGCTTCCCCCTTTCCAAAAACTCTTGCAGCTTGACAGCAACTATCTTCTCTAGAACCTTCCCAAATGTATTTTGGAGGGTGATGATCCTAAAGCCGCTAAGCTTTGAATGATCCTTGAATGGTTTTGGGCGAGGGATGAGATAGCTGTGCATCCAATCCTGCGGTACTGATGCTGTCCTAATGGTCTGGTTAAAGCAGTTGGTCATCTCCTTCAGGTCCACATCGCTCAAAGCCTTCATGTAGCCATACCTAACCCCATCAGGCCCTGGTGCCGTGTCTTTTGCCTTCTTCAAAATATGTTTAACATCTTGAACCCGTATGATGTCTTCATGGTGCCAGATAATTCCTCTCTAACTGCATCCCTGGTGTCTGCATCATTATGATTGGTCTGCTCTAGAAATCTCTTGAGAAAAGCCTCCCCTTTCTCTTTGTCTGTTGTTACGCGCACACCATCATCTCTATAAATTGTACCCACTGTCATAGGCCGATCTTTTCTTTGCATTTGTCTGTGCAGTTTCCAGAATTTTCGCAGTGTTTTATCACCTCCAATCTCCTTCATGAAACATTCCCTTTTGCGCTTTTGGCCTCTGCAGCACAGCGCTTGAAGACCTCCACCTTGTCTTTCTTGACATGTTCCGCTGTGTCCATTTCCTCTCGTGAGCTTCGGGGTGTCTGTCACACTTTCCGTAGCTGCTTCACTGCAGCTCTCTTTGCTTTCCAAGCTTGGTCTACATCTGGGGTCCACCATGGGGGATGCAAAAAAGGAGTTTTAACTGTCCTGTTGCAAGCCCCCTTTCTGATGTGTCCAAGAAGGCTATTGGTCCACTCATACTGGAAGGTCTTGCGCGCTCTCCCAGCCTTAACTTTCCTGGATTTAGAGATCAGGACTGAGCATGGCATGTGATCACTCTCATGGTCATTCAAAACAGTCCACTTCAAGGATTGATGACTGGGAGACGAGTGCCAAGTCAATAGCTGTGTCTGCATCACCAGACCTCATTGCCGTTCTAGTCGGCCTACCATCATTAATGCAGACCACATCGGAGTCTACTATGGCATCTGCAAGGTCAATTCCCTGTCTGTTTTCTCCACTGTGATTTCACTGGCTTAAGTCAAGTACCACATGCTTCACTCCTTCCTTCACCAGCAGACCTTGCCCATGCCTCTTCTGCCCAGTAGGGTTTATATAACTGGTGTACCCAGGGCAATGGTATTTGTCTGTATTTAGCTCCTGGAGCATAAGGACATCAAAATCATATATTAGCCTCTCCAATACAGGACCTCTCTGCCTGGCACTACGGAAATTCCAGTATCCCACTCTTACATGGTTGAAACCTAGTCTCTCCACTTTTCGTCTTGTTCTCCTGGTGCCTGCCCTCCTATTTCTATTCCTTCTCCCACCATTTCCTCGTCTTCTCCTCCTCACTTTCTCTTCGCTAGCCTCTGAAAGATGTGTCAAGCGCAGAGCGTGTGCTCCGTAGCTCCGGCGACGATTCTCGTGTTTAATTAATTCCATAAGCAAAGTTTGGATATTGCAGGAGATAACCGGTCGCCCTAGCATTCCCTGCTTGCTAGGGAAGAGGCAGGGGATGTCCCGCAGGAGTCCATACGCCTGGTGCCGCCCCGCACGCCTGCCAGACGTCCAACGTTCACGACCAGTTTACCCATGGCCATCCAGTTCCTCAGCACGCTGGTCCACCTTGAACTTGGGAGTTTATATTTGGAGTTTTCCGTCTCCTAGATGGACTGCTGTCCAAAGCTAACGGGTTCCACCTACCCGGGGGAGGGGTTAGAGCGCCCCTGACTCGCTTGGCATGCACATCTCCTAGCATATGAGGTATTTTCTAAGGAACTTGGATCCCATCCTGAGATCCCGCCTCGCCCTCTGCCCACCGCCAGTTGTCCGCGGCTGCTTATTGGGTATTCACAGCTAACCTCTATATCTAGAGGCCGTTCCACGATCCGCCACCTGTGGACATGCTGGGTTGGGGATGGTCGCCCCAGCTTTATCCAGAGGGTTAGCATATTTTGATATAGATGAACTTGGTTGTAAGTTCTCATTGTGGGAAACACTATAGTATACGTTATTTACCGAAGTGCAAGAAATAATAACAAAAGATATGTTCAAAAGTTATTTGCATGTCATTTTGCAGGCTATCACAATCAACCCCAGCATTTATCAGAATTTATGTGATATGCTAGGGAATTGTTTTGTTCAGTAGTAATTTACCATTGCTTTCTGAACGGCCACCATTCATACCATTGTGAAAATAAAAGCAAAGCAACGTGCTACCAAATGGCATTTGACTTTGAACCCGGTATTCACTACCCCTCAGCCACAGAAGCTGACCAAAGGGTGCAGCTAATAGAATATATGAATGAAAGCAGTGTTACTAATGTGCGGCTAATAGAATGTTTGAATCTTCTTCTGCGTTGATACAGGGTGTTATTTCAGATGTAATTGCGTTGTGCCTGTTTACAGCAGAGCTGTGATACTTGCGCCTTTCTGCCAACATATCCGACTTCTGCAGGCATTTGTTGACCGGGTTAACCTCCCGGAGTGTTTTGAAAGACATTTGACTCTCACTCGGATGTTATTGTGTTGTGGCTGTTTACCAGCAAAGCTGCGATACTTGAGCCTTTCGGCAGACACATCTGACTTCTACGGGCATTTGTTGATCGGATTAACCTTCCAGGGTGAATATATGAATAAAAGCAATGTTGCTAATTTGCGGCTAATAGAATATATGAGCCGGTCTCCATGGTGAATGGCTTACAAATGCTTTTCATGATCCTGTATATCCGCGTTCAAAACACAGCTCCGTTCGATTTGGCAGCAGACTGCGTTGCGCTGGTTTTTTGCGTAAATGATGTGGGTGCTGGTTGTTCAGAAAGCAATGGCAAACTAGTGAACGTAAACTTGTCAAGACATCAACAACAGCAAAAAATGCATCCTGTGAAGGATATGCAACTAATATAATAGGATATATGAATGAAAACAATGTTGCTAATGTGCGTCTAATAGAATATATGAATGAAAGCATTGTTGCTAAGACAACGAAAAATGTGTTCCAGATAGATACCTGAGAGGATTGGAAAGAATGGCTAAGAAGTTGTTTGTTACATCTCCTTGTACAGGACTTCACTGTACACCCCAGCATGTTTTGTTACATCTCCTTTTACAGGACTTCACTGTACACCCCAGCTTGTTTTGGTTGTTTGTGATATTGTAGGTAATTTTACGCTGAGTAATTTACTGTTGCTTTCTGAACCAGCGATGCTCGAACCTTTGTAAAATTCAAAGCAGTCTGCTTCCAAATAGACTCGTCTGACTTCAAAGCCAGTACGGCAGGATTGTAAAACTGCGGTCCCTATCCCTAAGCCACAGATGCTGATGAACAGGACATCACTTGTTTCAGAAATGTTAAAATGTATGTTGGTTATTTTCTCAGGGCCCATAACTGCCATTGACTTTCACTTGCTGTTGATCTTTTCATCTCTCAGGGCATGCTGGGTAGCACACTGTCTCCTGATGCCATGGCAGGAGGAAAGACCACATGTCCACCATATTTTTCTTATAGCAAGCGACCTTTAGAAGAATCAGCTCGGGGTATGGAGTGCTGTATTTTGTGTACATTTTCTGATCGTTGTTGTGTCTATTGATGTTTAGCTCTCAACCATATTATGCAGGCACACACACACACACACACACACACACACACACACTGGGAGTATCAGTAGTGTAGTGGTTAGACGCTCACTTGCTGGCTTAGTCATCGCTTGTTTGAATCTGCAATGCAGATTTTAAGAATTGACCTGGTCGGTTCCAGGTCGACAGAGCCAAAAATGGGTACTGGAAATTGTCTTGGGGAAATAAAGGTTGATGGCATGATACTGAACATATCATTCACCAAGAGCCGATTAGTCTGTACAATTGTGGATCTAACACCATATGACCAGTGCTTTAAGGCGTGTAAGAGGGTCCTTATTGTACTTACACATATAGCTGTACATATGCATATGTGTGCCCCTATATACACAACTGACTGACCCAATGTTACTATACGCACAGAAACCTGAATGCTTAACTAGCAATTGGAAAGTCAAATTGAAGCCCAGGCTACGTGGATATACAAAAGATTTGGTCGTTTGTAATGGAAACAAAAACATTCACATACAGAGGTTCTAGAGATTTTGGGAATGAAAAGAAAGTTGAAGAAAAAAAGTTAAATATTTTGGCCACATTAAGACATAGCAATCTTATAAAAACTGGAGGGAAGAGTTGAAGGCAGGCCAGCAAGAGGTAGACAGTGATATAAGTGGGAAGATAACATCAAGAGATGGATGAAGAAAAGTCTGAAAGAATGTACAATCAAGGTGAGAGGCAGTGTTAGAGATTCATTGCAGCCAACCTTCATTGTGGAGATGGCACCTGATTGATTGATCTTTCTCTCTGTGCCTGTTTGTCTGCCTGCATGTGGTTGTATATTTTCTATACCAAATTGAAAAAAAAAAAAAAAAACTTACTGGTCTCTGTCTGTCTGTCTGTCTGTCTGTCTGTCTGTCTGTCTGTCTGGCTGTCTGTCTGTCTGCCTGCCTGCCTGCCTGCCTGTCTGTCTGTCTGTCTGTCTGTCTGTCTGTCTGTCTGTCTGTCTCCTGCTGATATGCCTACCCATGTTTTCACTGCCCTAGCATTTTGCCTTTCTGTATTTGTCTATTTGTGGTAGTTTGTATCAGTCTATCAGTCTTTTTATATGTCTCTGATTTGTCCATGATTTTTGTAGACCTGTCTGTCTCTCTGTGTATATTTGTCTGTTTGTCTGTCTTTCTGTTTGCTTGCCCACCAGTCTTTATGTCTATTTTTTTCTTGCCATATGTCATCAGGACATTCAAAATGACCACACATAAATGTCATGTCCTTGTTTCTCCAACACCAGGTGGCAGATCTAGTGACAAATTTTCAGACTCCAAAAGAAGAAAAAGTACTTCAGTGAGTATGCCATGCCCAAATGTTTGTGTTCTCTGATTTCCTCATCCTCTTAGTTTCCTGTTTGTGTTGAGTTACCATTTATTACTGGTGCCCTTGGGCTGAGATTGCAATGTGTCTGCAAGAACTTACACAAACATTGATGTCCTTCTTGTTCTGTAAGCCTTTTTTGATCCCTTCTTTATTCATCATCATCTGTATCTGGGCTGTGGGTTGGGGTCTGTTGGCAATGACTACATGAAGCCTATGGAGGAAGCAACCTCAGTCTCATCGCAGCCAGTCTATGTATGCTGTGCTAAATCATGACAGTATATTACGATTCCAGTTTTTATCTTGGTCCAGTTATGAGATGACAAGACACAGGAACATCTTGTGACAACCGGAAAGATTTGTGAAAGGAGAAGGCAATAGAGGAAGGCAATGAGAGAAAATGCTTGACAGTCTTGTGTTATGGTATTGAAGGGAGTCAATGCATAATTGATCAATGTCATTGGAAATTGCAGTTTGTGGAGAGGCATGACCGTCCATGGCAGCCAACAAGGCACTTGGTGATGATATTCCTATATGCCTCTCTGCAGATATAAAGATCCATTACTGGTCTTGCACATTATGCTGGATTCTGAAGTTTGGGAGGGGAAGGAGGGCTTTGCAACAGTCACTAAAGAGATGGTACTTTGGTGTCAGGTGGGGAGAAGTCTCTAACAGTTAGTTAGTTAGTTAGTTAGTAAGTCGACAGATTATCCTCATTGCACATTGAACCATTCAGTTCATAAGTGCTCGGGTCCCCTCCTCAGTAAATCCCGCAGAATGTTGCAGCTAACGACACCAATTCTGTGTTCTTCTTCTTCTTCTTCAGCGTTCCGAACCATTGAGGTTCTTTGCTGCAAATACAATCCGTCTCCATTCGTCTCTCTGGTGGACCTTCTCTTGCCAGTCGTTGATTCCAAGTGCTTGTAGGTCTGTACATGTATTATCTCTCCACCGCCTTCTTGGTCTACCTCGGGGTCTACGGTCATTTATTTCCTGAGTGTAAGCGAGTTTTGTTTCCCTATTATCTTCCATTCTTTCTATATGCCCCAGCCATTGTAGTCTATTAGCCTTCATGATACCAGTGATTAGCGGGGACTTAAACAGATCATAAATGTCTTTGTTACTTCTTCTTTTCCACTCTCCACTTTGTGTATCCCTAATGGGTCCAAAGATGCGTTGGTTTTTATTAATCTTCTTTGGCTTCCTGCGTAGTGCTTTTGTTTGGACACCCCTCTTTTAACTTGCTGTTCTCACCATCTGACCATGGTTGTAGATTCACAGTCATCACTCGGTTCTCGCAAACGACTTACTTCTCTTAGAGCATTCAGTATATCAGCTTGGTCCATGGCTCATCCGTCCTCCACAGTAGCCTTACCTGCAAGCCCACTCATTTCCTTGTGCACCTGCATGTCCTGGCACAAAAATGAAACAAATCTTTGCCAGCCGTGACCGCTCTGCCCCAACCTCACATTGATATATGCAAGCTATGTGACACACTACCCTCTAACTTCGTGTGACACTCTACCCTCTAACGTCATATGACGCACTACCCTCCACAGACGAACCCAGAAGAATAACTTGTCACTCAAACTTCGTAGATTTGTGACTTCATTTTAGGGAGATTGTGTTGTGGTGTTCTCTTGACTTACACGTTCACGAAAGTGGTTTGTAACCTTGCCTTAGACAGTAATTGACCGGCTGCCAGGACATTGAATGCTCTGTTCAGCTCAGGTGCAAAGTTGTGAATTTACTCAGGTGAATAGCTGATAGGTTACCAACAGTATACCACAACAAGCAATGATGTACAGACCAGAGGGAAGCAGAGGAAGAGGCCGACCATGTAAACTATGGCTGCAGGGAATAACAGAGTCCATGGGAATATCAATACATGAAGCCCATAAGCGGGCACTCTCCCACTGTTTATACTTCACCTCGGCACTGCAAGGTACAAGAGGAACATGATGAGATGAGATTAGAATAGCCGATCTCTCGAAATGTTGGCCACACTTTTGTGAGTTGGCCATCCTCTACCAGTAGACGATATATCAATAGCATATTGTGTCAGTTGCTTGGTTGGATACTGCTCTGGTTTGTTAATTGTTTGCTTGGTTGGCAGTCAATCTTCTGGAAGAGTGAGTTTGAACTCTTAAGTCTAACATAGTGGAGAATGGGTTGCATGATCCCTGAAAAGAGCTTCCATCTATCGAATTGAGTTTGGTGTATAGACTTTGCTCCGGACACAATAGAAAAGTACCAACTACATGGGGACTGGTGCAGAACTCTCCTTCCCTTCCCCAAGCCGAAAAACGTGTACAATGTTGGTGTGCAAACCAATTCTTGAACTGTATACCTCCTGAGAGGCATTTGTGAGCACAGGAGTCTGGTTGACACTCAGTCCATACAGGAGAATGCAGGTAGACGCCCAGTCAGACTGGCACTGGTACCATCAGCATGGGCACTTTTCATTGGCTGCTGAAGAAATGGACAGAGCACGCGTGGGGTGCATTGATCTTGGTTCTTGATTTCCTACTTCACACAGAGTGGATCAATGAAAAGTCGAATGGGCAATCTGTACCAGAACACAATCACAAATGACAACATGAGCGTTGCGGCTAAAGCTTTCCTGGACACACAAACAACAAATGTACACTGAAACAACTACATGAAACAAATCTACATGTAACATATATAAAGATTACTCATCTGTAGCGAAGAGCTGCCTGGTTATGGATTGGACTTGCGTGTATGTCTGTTTCATATAGAGATGTAATAGGATGTAACTAGGTCATGACGTTCAATGACACTACAAAACATAATAGATCGAGGAGAAGAGAACAAGGGGAGGGCAGAGAAGTAAATAAATACCTGGACGGCTTGGCCGTGTGGTATGGTCGAGACAGGAACGCTGAGCTGATTCACGACTGTGGTGATCGAGTGAGATGGCAAAACATGACCGCCCACGCTTACCGGCATGGCACACGATGATGATGAGATCATGATTCAGCACAACACACAAAGACTGGCTGAGATTATGCATTGGTTGATCATGTGTCCTCTAACAGGTTTAGGTATTGCCTTGCCAGGAGACTAGAACCCAGTGCACAGAGTGAAGTGAATTGTATTAATGTTTTGTATACTAACCCTCGCCCCAATTATAATTATTTAAATTGTATATTTGTCTTAATGATGCCAGGTGTGAGAAAGGTTAAAAATGAAAGGGAATAGTTAAAGTAACACGAAACAATAGGCAACATTGTATCATGTATAAATTACAAAAGAAGTTAGGAATTAAAATTAAGCTGGATCAGGTGTTACATATTCGTCTTTATTGTCTGGTGCAGAATTATAGACAATGCATTAACATTGTCAGGGGGAAATTGAAGCCACAGAAATGTCGTTATATCATCGAATAGACGAGATTCCGCTGAAGGTGACAAAACCTTACAAAAATCGGCAGGGAATAAAAACATAACTCAAAAAAGATCAAAGGAAGACAATTAAAGTACACTGGGGCAAACAATGGGCGTAATACCTGATTGTGAGGCGCCGTGGGGGGCAAGTATACAGGCGACAGACAATGTTACA